>CAJNDT010005002.1:54588-127088 GCA_905221615.1 Symbiodinium sp. CCMP2592
AACCTTGAGGAGGTTCGACTGACACTCTAATTACTGTACTTCTGCGCGATATTTGGCCTCCCATGTTGCAAAGGGGGACACTCGGGTGCCGAGCTCGGACCCAGCCAGCACGTTAGCCCATGTGTCTGGCTGTCATCACCAGGTGTCCGCTCTGGTGGTTGGCCCCAAGTCATCGTTCGGTTCCGTCTTCCACGGTCCCCCAAAGCGACCCCATGCCCGGCCATCGGCATGCAAGCGCGGCTGGTGAATCAAAACTGGACACACCGCGACTTGTTGGTAAGGTCCGTGTGACAACGCATGCCCGGCCATCGGCATGCAAGCGCGGCTGGTGAATCAAAACTGGACACACCGCGACTTGTTGGTAAGGTTGGTGTGACAAAGAATTCACTATAATCTTAAACAACTGGCTAACAAAACAACATTCTACTATGAATGAGACGGAGGAACACACCAGCTCAACAACACAGACATGTCCCAAGAACGGCCTCCCTTCTTTGTCCGGTATTGCTTCCGGTGACTTGCATGACTGCTTCGATGTCACCAGGTCACAGCCCCAGCCGGCGCATTAGCCCATGTGCCCGGCTGTCATCTACACCCTGCCCCTGGGATAGGTTGGCCTCAAGGCTGTGACACAGGCAAACCGAACGCCTCACACATGGCCAATGGTGTGGGGAGCAACCCTGGTGGGGCAGGGGTTTACTCCTTAGGTAAGGCAACACCGAAGAGGTGCGACTGGCACTCTGCCTCGGCACTCTGCCTCTGTCGTCGATCCAAGAGAACAGAAAGCATGTGCTCAGCAGAAAGAGATATAGCCTAATCATGGGTTAGCGGCCTCCCCCATTTGCTGAAATCCACCCCACTCGGCCAAGGTGGGTCGCCATGCTCACAGGGACTGAATTAAGATGACAGCGCTGTGCCGGATCCCGTCGCAGCTGTTGCTCAGCAGGCCATTGGCACACCTGCGATGTAACAGATCCCGGAGACTTGGTTTGCTTCGGCGTAAACATCGCCCGCAACGCGCCGATAGAAACAAACCAGGCACAGGCCGAAATCACCCTGTGAGTAGCAGGCTCTAGGCACAGCTGGCGGCTGGGGTAGTGGAAACTTACAGCAGGCTGCTACACTGCCAATACAGGCCATGCCAAACGATCAACGATAGACCTGATCCCAGGGCCACTTGCGCGCAAAAGTGAGCACAGGCAAGAACTGAAGAAGGCACTATCTCACCCTTCTCTTTACAACACAACTCAAGCGGCCTCCCTTTTAGGATCTCACCGGGGGGGGAAGGAAACACCCGCCCCCCATTTAAGCCACCCCCAGCAGGCGCATTAGCGCATCGCCCTGCTGTCATACCCCTCGGGCTGTAGGGGAGTTGGCCCCAAGGGTGGCCGCCACGAGGCCACGCAGGCGTCAGTGGCCAAGCTTTCAGCTCCGGATGGATCGCTGCCCCCAACACGGCAAACAAGATGGAACCTGGCAGGTCTCTAGGGCCCCCTCGGCCAGCCCGCTGCTCAGGTTTAGGTCGGGCAAGCGAATCGACAAGGACGTTTATGATCAAAAGCAAGCACAGCAAACCACTAAACCCTACTAAAAAACCCTTAGAAGTTTTACTGGCACGCTGCCTTTGGCACTCTGCCTTTCATAAATTTGATCACAACCTGACACTTAATGACTACTCACTCGATTCGGCCTTTCATGTTGCGCACTCGGTCGATCAACAGTTCAAGAGCCTCCCCTGCTGCCACCGAGTGGGTCATCATCTCGCACTGACTACTGGCTAGCCAGAGCGTGCAGAGACATAAAGGGGGGGCTCCCAGCAGGCACGTTAGCCCATGTGTCCTGCTGTCATAGGGATCTGGTCAGCAGATCCCCGTTGGCCTCAAGAGCCCGAAAATCCCAAACAGCGGCCCGCCACACCCGGCGAACGGTGTGAACTACAAGCTGCCCTGCACTAGCGAACCCTCAGGGAAGTGACCCCGGCTAATGGTGTGCGACTATAAGTTGCCCTGCACTACGTTCTTCCCTCAGAGCCCTGTGCGAGACACAGCGAGACACAGCGAGTCCTGGGTAGCGGCCACACACATGCCTCCACATGCCGGCAAGCGAATCGACAAGGATTTTCTGATCAACAGCAAGCGCAGCAAACCACTAAACCCTACTAAACCCTGAGAAGTTTTACTGGCACTCTGCCTTTGGCACTCTGCCTTTCATAAATATTAAATGCACAACCTGACTTACGCATCCCTTTCTGTAACGGCCTCCCCGGCGTCTTTGCAAAGACGAACGTGCTCTGACAGTCATGCGGACCGGAGACTTAGGCCACCCCCATTCGGCCGAGATATGGGGTCACCCCGCTCTGCCATGGGGATATGAGGCTCTCAACGACCACTAGCAGCTGCAAGCATTTGCCCGCGCTATGCTTATGTCGCCCTCTGCTCGCAAAGAAGCAGGACGTCGTGGTCGTCGTGGTGCCATCCCAGAGTTCGCAGCGGATACTTCTGCCCCCGACATTACCTTCTGCTGGACTTGGCCAACAGCTTGGCGCAAGAGCCGAACGTCGGGTCGGCCATGGCAAGAGCGGTAGTCGAATTTAGTTCGACTGTGGCGCGGGTACGTGGCATCAAATGAATGTGTGACAAAGAATTCACTAATCTTAAACAACTGGTTAACAAAACAACATTCTACTCCATATCAAATCACCAAGGAACCATGCAGGTCGCTGCGTTCGTCCTGGTTCTTGAGAATGAGGGCTTGTCGCAAAGAGGTCCCACTTTTTGCAGCGCCCTCTAGCAACTTCCAGATGCTTTTGATGTCCACAGTCTTTTTCAATGGAACACGCTTGCCCAGAAGTGCCCTGCGAGACGTCACAGGCACACCAGCATCATGTACACTCAAGTAGTGCCCAATGACATACACCTGGAGGCCGGCTGACAATGTCTCGGACAGACACTCATGTATGTGCATGAAGGCATTCACGACTGTCTTGGCAAATCCATGAGCCTGCCCCGACGGTTGAAGCGCTCTGTGTTTTTTTGCCATGGTTGCAAAGGCGATGATGTCGTAGATGCTAGTTTCAACCTCCTCCCAATCTCGTGGCACTCTGCCTTCAGATTCATCTCGGAGAGATGAAGACAGCGTCCTTGCATTGAACATAGATTCCCAAAGCTGCCGCAAAGATCGGGACGTGTTGCCTGCCAGCGACTTCATCATCCAAGCGGCAAAGCCTGACACCAACCCAGCTGATTGAAGAAACCATGACACTCTGCCTTCATCCAACTGCATGACCAGAGGCTCATCACTGATAGTTTCACACACACGTACCATAGCATCATTCAGTTTTCTCTTGTACCATTCCCTGTGGGCGTCTGTCCTTGTGTCGAAGGATGCTTGCAACATGAATCGGGCCAAGGCTGTGGAAGATGCCACATCCTCCTGTACAGCATCAGGGTTTGGCACTCTGCCTTTTTGACTTTGCACATGTGACCCCCAGTTCGCAGCCAAGGGGGTCTTCCTGAGAAGATCACTGAAGAAGTTGTACCATTTGTGGTACTGTCGACGTTCTGAGCCGTTCCTGTTGCTCTCATCGAAAAACAAGTCCAGACGCCACCACAGTTCGCCCTGTGAGAGCCAAGCTGCTCTCGCTGGCAGTTTTGCATCATTTTCCAAGTTAAGCAATTGCCCATCACGGAGCAATAGCATGACCCACAGTTTCAGAAGCATCACCGAAATCCTCCAAAGCAACACTGTACTTGAATCTTACTAAATACTGACACACACCTGCACTTGTGTAACAAGCCCCAGTTCACAACACATTGAATTCTTAAGAAATCAACCCAAAGACTCACGATGACATGTCAGCAGCCACATCATGTCACTCGAACTTGAGACAGGAAACTATCGCAGATGGCACTGAACTGACAACCACATGGAATGATTAACACAGGCCACCGATGCCTGCAACTGGAGGTCGAGACACCAGCCAGGTCATTGCCACCTGCACGACAGCAGCATACGAACTGAGACAATACCGACAAACACATCTGATCACGGAGTGACTGAAGCTCTCTACATTTTCATTGCACAGCTGCACCAGCTCGGATCACTCAGATCCTTCCACGAGGCGGCGAGGATTTTCCTCGGCACCTCGTGGAGGGAACGGACGGGGTCCAGGGCTCAACCCAGTCCCAACATTGGAAAGCAGAATACCAACAAGACAGAATGTCGAAAGATGAAGCAAGCTCATTTAACTCTAGAGAATTATGGCACTCTGCCTTATTGGCACTCTGCCTTCAGCTACAATTCATGTTGGGACATCCCTCATCATATGAAAGGCCACAGCCTTGCCGAACTCCGGGGTGTACTCCTCTGACACCTGAAGATCTTCAGGACGACCGGTGAACTTCTCACCATCTCGATCAACGCAACCAGCACTTCCTCTGACATGGGAAGGATAGCTGCGCCGCATACCATTGATGTGCTGACAGTTGCTCCACAGTTGAAGCGGTTTCAGGATGGGCTGGCCGAAGGCACCACCATAGGTTTTGACCTTCATAGCCTGGATCATTCCCATGACACGATCGACGAGTGGAATGTCGAACAGCATGCTGGAGCAAGGCTGCTCGATCACAAACCGGTTGTCATTCAAAGCCGCGAGCAAAGTCAACAGCAGCGTCACATACATGAAACGATTGCCTTCTTGGCATGCCAGCGATCGCTCAGGTTCTCCCATCCAGTCATTGGCAATGGACCTTCCAGTACTGTATTTACAGAGTTGGACGAAGGAAGAGCATGGAGTTCCAAACCACAACAGGCCGTGTTTGTGTGTTTGACACACAGCATTGACAGCCAGGCGAAGTCCTCTCACAGAAAGAATATCATGATCTGTGCCGTACCTGATGTCCAAGGCTAGCCCCTGCCAGCCAGCACGGAGCATCTCCCGACTGAGGTTGCCCTGCCCTGCAAAGATCTCCAGGAAGTGGAACCTGGCACTCTGCCTTATGTTCCGCTTCCAATGACAAAAGTTGATGAGGAATCTCATCTGTTTCTTCCATGGCCACGAAGTCATGATGGGAAAAGTTTCTGATAACATTTGTTGCCAGATTGATATCATCCAGGAAAACCCACTGGCTTCAAGAATCACATCATAGTTGCACTCAGGCAGAACTTCATAAGGACCTTCATTATGGAACTCCAGAAGCGACGGGTCAACTTCGCAAAGGCGCAGAACATCCTGTCCTCTCGAAATGGCCAAGAATCTCTTCTCCAGTGCGATGTTTGCATCAAACTGCCGCCGAATGTCTGCTAACAGTCTTCTTCTTGTTTCAGCCGGGTCATCTGCTGCTGCAGACATGGCACTCCGAATTGCACTGTGCATGGCACTCTGTCCTATCCGCAAGAAAGTGTAACACCTTAACCTCAAGGGTGTTCGAATTAACAACGTAATTGTGAACCAGCACATTCAGCAGTTGACACACTTGTGAGTCGATTGATCCATCACAACACAAGGATGAGACAGACATGATGCAATCACTCGTTGAAATTCACATGTGGCATAGTTGTTGCAGACCATGACTTCATGCTCAAGCAATCAAATACAGCACTGCCAGACCCTCACTCGATTCTCGTTTTTCTGGTACCGCACACAGCAGTCCATCCATCGTCCTCGACGATTCCGAGGCCACCGAGGTGGCAGACACAAGCATTCTTGGCACTCTGCCTTCTGTAAAGTTTCCAAGCTGTCATTGAAAGACATCAACCTTAGGGCCACCAGAAATCTTCAGGTGGCTCACAGTCGGAGGGTGGTTCTGAGGAGATATACCCCGATCGACGACCACGAATGCGAAATCCTCTGCCTTCACCTGCAGAATCATACTGATTTGAGTCTGGGGACGACTGAGCTTCGTCCAGTGCGTCCATCTCCTCATTGTCTGACTCCTCACCTTCCTCCACATCTGAGGGGGCTCCATCATCCGCTGAGCCGCGCTGACTCCAGTCCGGGTCTTCTTCTGAGATGTGCCCATAATCAATACCCAAACGACCCCGCCCTCCAAGCTCACCAAGACGAACATCTCGAACACCTTCCTCAATCACATCTGAGTCTGAGGCGTGAATCTCACCTTCGGCACGAGCTGGCCCAGTCAACCAGGCATCCGGGCGAGATTCCAAACGAAAAAACATTTGACCACGAACTCCACTTTCGAACTCATCTGGCACTCTGCCTTCCGGCACTCTGCCTTCTGGCACTCTGCCTTCAGTAGCTCCACTGTTGGCATTATTGTTAGGGCCAGGATAGCCATTTTCAGGCATCGGCCTTGGCGGCACTATTGGTGGCGGCGGGTTGTCTGGAGCATTGAAACACATGGCACAAATTCGCCGTCCCAACTGCCGACGTTGCATCTCTTCAGGGGTCAAGTTCTCAAGGGTGACCAGAACAATGCGGCCCTCCCTAACAGTAACCACATCCGGCTCGAAGTTGATCATGATCGGGGTCTCCATAATGTCCAACGCTTCTGCCACAGCTTGGGCAATCTCAAACTCATGTCGCGCAGGGGCGGGAGGTCTTGGGCCAGGTGGGTAAGGTGGCCGATTCACAGGCGTTGGTGGCGGCGGACCCATTTGTGGCCCTGGCACTCTGCCTTCCGCCCCACCACCTTCTTCACCAATGCCATTCACACCGGTTGGCGGCACTCTACGAGGCCGTCGCTTCGGAGTCCTCACCCCGCCGATCCTCCCCGCTGCTGCCGGTTTGGCCTTCGGTTTCGGTGCCATGGTGCTTAACTTTAAATATCTTTGATCCAACAAGCTGCAAGCAACTATATGTGTTGGATAGTACGAACAGGTACTAGAAGTTGATTGTCATGTCCGTTTCAATACCACATGCAATAGGTTCCACTGGACGACACAAGCATTTATGCACATGATCATTAGATTAACACATATTTGAAGACAGAGTGCTATTAATAGATGATGTAGTTTAATGTTCGAAAGCAGTATGCCCAATAATAAGTGTATGCATATAATCCATACATATATCTATATGTATGTATGTATGTTATACATATACCTAGGTCTATGTGTAAACTTACCACACACAGTAACGGTTTAGGGTTTAAAAGAGCTTCAGGGTTTTAGGTTTTAAGGAGGTCCATGGTTTAAAGGTACTTCAAGGCAGAGTGCCACCTAGTTTATGCTTAATCATAAGATGTGTTACTACTCGTAGGGATTTGGTTGGGTTAGCTGGACTGTGCCGATTCAATGGGATTCGATATTGTATAACTAGCTCCCAAGATTCAATAAGCTCCAACAAGACTTTTGGGAGGGGATGCTACATGTGTGCAATTGTCTGGTACAGGGTCGGTGTGCCTTCAAAACGTGATGGCCCGAACACTAAGATTCAATAAGATTTTTTCGGGTAGTCCACAATCCTGCAAATGTCTTCTAAGATTCAATAAGATTTTTTGGGCGAGCTGGAGGCTGTGTCCCTTGTAAAACCGATAAGATTCAATAAGATTCAATAAGATTCAATAAGATTCAATAAGATTCAATAAGATTCAATAAGATTCAATAAGATTCAATAAGATTTTTTCGGGGTAGGCCACAATTGTACAAATGTCTTCTAAGATTCAATAAGATTCAATAAGATTTTTTGGGGCGATCTGGAGTCGTGTCCCTTTTAAAAATGATGGACCAATAAGATTCAATAAGATTCAATAAGATTCAATAAGATTCAATAAGATTCAATAAGATTCAATAAGATTTTTCCGGGGCATGCCACAAGTGTCACAAATGTCTTCTAAGATTTTGCAGGGCCTGTGGGGCGGTATGGGGATGGTGTCCCTTCAAAGGCCATATGTTTTTTTAAACACGGATGCACCCCATTGCAGACTTCCGTGGTCCTTTGTTGGGTCCCTCCCAACTGGTGTTCTAGGACAGGTTGGATCCTGCCTTTGGCGCGGATT
The DNA here is from genome assembly GCA_905221615.1 of Symbiodinium sp. CCMP2592. Taxonomy (NCBI): domain Eukaryota; class Dinophyceae; order Suessiales; family Symbiodiniaceae; genus Symbiodinium; species Symbiodinium sp. CCMP2592. Next base: position 62,547 of record CAJNDT010005002.1, read on the forward strand.
TGTCCACAGGCATCTGCAGTATCCTTGTGAAATCGACAGACCGCCTGGGATTACAAAGAGACATACATTCCTGATGGCATAATGCAACACAAGGCAACACAATCATGTCAATACATAATGATCATGGAACACATGTTACAACCCATGGCACTCCGCCTTCAGAAACATGTCTGTGACAATGGCATTGCCACACCTCCAAAATTAATAAGACTCGAGGCCACATCACCGACAACACATACACATGAGCCAGTTATTGTGGCACTCTGCCTTGTTACCGAGCCACCTTGTCGACGCAATCAGTCCACCACGGGGTCGTTGACCTCAGGAGCTTCCTCTTCACGAGTGCGGTCGTCAACGAGTTGAGCTTGTATTTCCTGAACGATTGCGTCCACATCATTAGCATCATCTTCGACAGGAACAGGGGCATTGCTTCCCGTGGACCCCCTCGGACCCAAAAAGAACCTTGCCATAGAGGCTGAGCTCGCACACTTGAGAGGGCAAGCGGTGGCCTTGTTCCGCCCGGTCGACTCACAGTATCGATTGATACATTCGCTGTGAAAGAGGTGGCCACACGATAGCGCTTCCAATGCCTGCATTCCAGGGAAGCAACAGAAAAAGACACGTCATGTGAGAGGTACTGTTCTGAGGATTAGTGGAATGTACAAACAGGACAGGCACCACTATCAATGGTTCATTAACCAAAGGCAAACGAAACCAGCCTGCCTGGCCCGGGTGCATCTCCGAATGGCAAATGACACAGAGGTCCTGGTTCCACCGGTTCGCAGGTCTGCTCGACTCATTCGGAGCATCCTCCTCCTCCTCCTCAAAGAAGGCACTGTCGTCGGCCTCGCGCTCGACCTCGGCCTCGACCTCGGCCCCGGCCTCGACCTCGGCCCCGGCCTCGGCCATGACCTCATCATCGACCTCGACTGCGACCTCGTCCTGCGACTCTGTGTTTGGTGCCGTCGCCCTGGCCTTGGACTTGGCCTTGGCTTTCGACTTGCCCTTGGCTTTTGCTTTGGCTTTCGACTTGGGTGTCGCAAAGGGCACAACGGCATTCACGTCAGCACCGGCTGTCGAGTCACTGTTCGTGGAGGTGTCTGGCTCTGGCAACTCAACTGTTTGAGGTGCAGTGGTCACTTCTGCAGGAGGCATGACGATCTCCTGATCGGGCCTGATCTCTGCCTCTGCCGGCGCTAGACCATCGTCATCCATGGCAGGAGCATTCCCATCAACTGGCACTCTGCCTTCCACAACCCTCGGCACTCTGTCTTGTTCACTTCCTGCAGCCTGGCTGCCTTCGGTTGCCTGGCTTGCATTGGAACCCGGAACGGCATGAGGGGAGGCAGGCGGCTGTTGAATCGGCACTCTGCCTTGTTCCCCAGCCGGGCTGCGACCCACAGCCTGGCTTGGATTGGAACTAGGAGCAGTCGTTGGCAAAGGACCAGAACGGACCACGTCTGGCACTCTGCCTTCCGACGGCGGAACCGTTGGCGGGGCAGCTGGAGCAGGACTCGGATTGAAACTGAGACGTCCCTGCGTCTCAGTGGACTGCCTTGCTCTCGCTCTACGCCTGGCATAGGTCGTGACATCCTCGGTCATCCATGTGGACTGCCATCCACACTCCAAGGCAACCCTGTCAACAGAATGCTCAGACATATTCACCCCCAGTCCCAGAACCGGTTTGGCTATGCGGTTCCAACTGCTGCTATCGCAGACGGATTGACGCCTATGGGCATTCTCACATCGCTGACCAAGCAAGCTGTATTTCATATCGACCCTGAGTTCACTGACCTTTGTGGTCGGCTTCAGATTGGTCAATATGAAGAGCAGTTGCAGCGCTGTTTGTTGTGGCAGGTCAGCCGTGACCGCAGCATCCCATGCACTATGAACTCGCTCGAGCAGAGCTTTCACCTTCACCTCAGTCAGTAAGGCTTATCTAGGCTTTGTGGGGGGAGGGTTCAGGGATCATTGCTGACCTTAGGGATACTCTGTTGATTGACAAGCAGCCAGAGGGATCGAACGCAATGTCGTGGCGCTTCTCGGGATTGCATCTGCATCGGTAGTGGACGTTGCCAGCCGATCAATCCCGATCGTTGCTGCTTGCCTTGCTCTGTTCTTCTTGGTTCCTTACGAATCCTCCTCACTTCTTGGTCTTCTGATTCCGACGAGGAGGAGTCGTTGGCACTCTGCCTTGATTCACCCACAGCAGCCATCTGCTGCTGTTGCTGCATTTGCTGCATCTGCTGCATTTGCTGCATCTGTTGCTGCTGCTGCATCTGTTGCTGCTGTTGCAACATGAAAGGGTTCATCATGGCCAGTGGGTTGTTCATTCCCATTGCTGGGTTCATTGCCCCCGGCATTGGGAACATCATCTGATCACTCACACGAGCGCTCTTCCTCGACTTTCCCATTGCTCTCGGCGACTGTCTCTGGCACTCTGCCTGGAAGCACCACTGCAGCACTAAGGGACTCGATCTTGAACACACATATGTTGATTGCGGCCAGGTCAAGAAATTCTTGCGCATCCACTCACTAGTCACTAGAGTCCGTACACACTACGTGGCATGGTCCCATCAACGGCCAGATAGCAAGCGTTTCAGCTTCCACAACTCACAATCACTTGCATCATGCATTCCAGCCTTGCCATAGTAGCCAACCACCTTGGACGCCAGCACCTGAAAGGTTTTATGGGGCTGTCACAGGAAACCAAGGTTGAACCAATCAATTCACAGGCACAGTAATTAATCCATCGAGTTACTGCCGACATGACTGTATGCATAGGCATCGTCTTTGTTTTCCAAAACGGCAAGCTGAAATGTGCCAGATCAGACGGACCGCAAAAGTGACAACATTCAAACGCCCCAAGAAATGCGATTTCACATTGGCACTCTGCCTTTCCGGCACTCTGCCTAGTGACAGCGACACAAAAATGAATCTGAACAGGCCACACTGTTTGGTGGCACTCTGCCTTAGTCACACCGAGAACTCTCTGGCACTCTGCCTTGTGAAAGTCCCCAGTGCCCAAGGACGAATGGGATGAAGAAGAGGAGGTCCACTAGATGGCTTTGTTTTGGCAACACAATTAATAAACCTACTCGTTCAGCTCAATCATTGACACTGATCAATCCTGAAAGCCATCTGCAGTTACTCCCCAATCAGGAACGAAGTTCGCAGTGGTCTGGTAAACATCCACATACTCTTCATCTTCCGATGGCGGGACATCATCACCCATCTGGCTCACCGCGTCTAGGTCTTCCCCCCTTGCCTTCTGTTCCAGCTTCTTCTGACAATACACAAGCATGGTGTAATTGTAAGCATCCCAAATCTTGCAGGACAAAGGCACAATCCAGCTCTGCAGGTCTTTGGGCTTGAATTTTTCCTTTGAGATGACATCTTCCGTCGTATAAACCTCAACGAGTGTCTTGGAGGCCTCAAACCAGTGCCAGTATGTCAGATTTTTTCCCTTGACTTTATCACGGCCATGTTTTGGCGGAGTGACATTGAACATGCACTGGAGAATCTGCTCAATGACCGCCACCCCAGTTTCCCTCTGAAGCCACAGGTGCCAGTCCCCAGGCTCAGAATTGTTTGGAATCTCCTTCACGTTCTGGTCACACAACAGATCCCAGACAACCGCAGTTTTCGAGCCCTTCGACCGAAAGTCATTCCACGCCATGTCCTTTCTATCCACTGGCACGTTATTCTTCTCGCATTCTCGGACTGTGATCTCATGGACAGCCATGAGCAGCTGGGTCATGACAGTCGTAGTCTTGCTGTTGAACTTCCGATCGTTGTGCTGGGGGTTGAACGGCTGATCTTGTGGCACCGGTCTCGCCATACGTGCCCGATTGGCGAGGCGGCCCACCTTCGAAGTCGTCACCGCCCTGTGACTGCATGGCAGCATTCCCCGCAACGCTCTGAGAGTTTTCTCCTCCTCAGTCTCTGGCTGCAAAAGCTCGGCTGGAACCTTGATCTTGTTTTGACCCCTTGGCACTCTGCCTTGGGGGTCCGTAATTCCGAGGTCCTCCTCCGCTTCCAAGAAAGGCTTCACCTCTCCAGGCACTGGCGCAGTCGCACTCTTGGGGTTTGCGGCAGCCTTCGGGCTCGGGTCCACATTCATAGCCTCCAGCTCGTTCATGACCTTGGCGACGACGGCATCGTGCTCGCTCTCAGTCACCCGGGTCTCCGGTACAGAAGGCATCGGCTCATCTTGCTCCTCTCGGAGATGGTCCCCTAGTACCATTGTTGCTTGGCTGTCACCCTCATCCTCGTCCAAGCGATCCGGGTCGGGCTCCGCCTCCATCTCAAGCGGCGGTTGCTCATCCTGCACCATAACCTCGACAAATTCCATTTCATCGTCCGACGGATCTTGCACAGGCTCCTCCTCTTCCACCACAACATCAACCAAAGTGTCCTCCTCCTCGGCTTCCACCTCCTCCTTGGGGTCCAACCATATTCCTCCCTTCTCCGTCTTCATATGCCGCAAAAAAGCAGGATGAGCTTCGCCTGGACGGCCCTTTCCAACAAGGTGAGTAGGGATATTGGGACGGCCCTTTCCAACAAGTGGCACTAGGGCTGGACGGCCCTTTCCAACAAGGTCAGTAGGGATATTGTCCTCCACTGGCACTCTGCCTTTGTGGCCCTTTCCGGCAGGCTTGCCCTTTTGGGCGAAGTAAGCTGCTTTCCCGATCGGGACGGCGTCGCCCTTGCTTTTCAAGCCCTGGGCCTTTGCCACCCAGGCCGGCTCAGCGCGTCGGCCCTGCGGAACGAAATTGGAGCCTCTTGCCGTATCGTCAGCATACTCGGCAAGTTCCTTGGCGAAATCCTGCTCGTCCATCCTTTGCTTTTCCGTCATTTCAGCAGGAGCACTTGCCGACATAAACTGTGGCTTGGAACCAACAGGCACAGGCTGTCCGTCGCCGAATTTCCTTTTGGCAGGAGGCTGCTTTGCCGGCGGGGGACCCATCGGCTCTGGCACTCTGCCTTGCTTTGCCGGCGGGGGACCCATCGGCTCTGGCACTCTTGGCGGGGGATTCGGCTCGGGATCTGGCACTCTGCCTTGCTTTGCCGGCGGGGGACCCATCGGCTCTGGCACTCTGCCTTGCTTTGCCGGCGGGGGACCCATCGGCTCTGGCACTCTTGGCCGGGAATTCGGCTCGGGATTCGGCTCATCGTCATGCCAGGCATCGTATTCGTCCTGGATGACGGGCATTCTGGCCGTTCTGCCCCAGCGATGTTGCTGCTGCTGGTGGCCAGGAGGAGGATGAGCTGGTTGCACCGGGCCCCTGCCAGGAGGAGGATGATCTGGTTGCACCGGCCCCCTGCCAGGAGGAGGATGATCTGGTTGCACCCTGCCAGGAGGAAGTGGTTCCCACTCCTGCTGCCAAGGGTGATCAGGCAGAGGCCCAGCATTTCGCAGCGGTCTTACTGGCACCTGCCACGGAGCAGGAGGCCTCGCCTTTTGCTGAGGCGGTTTATGCAAAGGCGGGCGGGCCCCCCTGGGAGGAGTCCCATCAGGATGATGTATTGCTTTGCCTTTGCCTGGCACTCTGCCTTCTACTGGCACTCCTCCTTTCATCCCTTTGGCTTTTGCAGTCGCAGATCCAGGGGGATCCCAGGGAGGTGTCGAATCCCAACACTGAGGTGTTGGCGGAGGATTCGGCGGCGCAAGTGCCTGCGGCTGCATTCTGCTCATTACTGCCCTTGTTGCCTCGACCCTCATTTGCTGGCATTGTTGCATCAAGTCCAGACCCTGCTGGAACTTTGCTTCCAGATTCTTGCACAACTTGTACAGATCGGACACCATTTCACCAACTCTCCACTTATTCGGTCCATAGTCCGTTTTGAATTTTTCGCCAGCAGCAAGCATCTTCTTCCAGACCTGTGACGCGTACTCGGAGACGGTGGCGCTGTGGTTTGAGGGAATTTGCCACAAGCTCAGAAAGCAGTTGAGGTGACCCTTCATCTTTTTTGCGGGAACATCATTAATTGGTAGGCAACCGGAGCAGTCCACCAAGGCAAACGTCAAATTCTCCGCCCCCACTGGCACTCTGCCTTTGTGGTCCGGCACTCTGCCTCCCATGACAGTAATGTTATTCTCATGGAGGTCCCCAGAAGACTCCCTTCCTGCCTAAGGGTATGCATTTGTAGCTTCAAGACAAACTTGAACAGCTTGAAGAGGATCAGCATGGTCTCTTTCTCTGGGAACTTGCTTGGGTCGGAAAACCTCTGGTTGAGGAAGGCTCCCACAGTCGTCCCGTTGCCTTTGGCTTCTGTGACGATCACCGATTTTCTCATCCGCGGTGCCACTACGCCCGAGGCATGGGTGACCAAGGTTTTCAAGTCGAAAGCGAGCGGGACAGGAAACGATTGCCAGTGGGTTGTGAACATTCGAGATTGCAGAAAACGCCAGTCAAATTGGTTTCCACACTCTTTTTCATCCTTTGCGAGTGGCCTGTGCAGCTTGACACAGAGGTGCACCTGATCTGTCCGATTATTGAAGTCCAGAGCATCTTCAGGAATAGAATCCACCAGTCTCAGGGCCTCTGCTGCGACTTCCGGGGCTTTGAGGACTTCGGCACTCTGCCTTTCAGACCGAGGAATCCTGAGCTCGCGCAGAAGCTTCAGAATGTCGATGACCCACGGCTGTGGGATCCTCGCAATCATTGAGTCCCGATTCATTCCATGACCGACGTATTTCCATTCACACTTGCACTGTTTGAATCCTTTCCCGCCTCTCACGCGGAATTGCAGGCGGACCTCACCGAAGGCTGTGACATAGTAGTCTAGAGGTTTTTTGATCGGCCAGGGATAATTCGGACCCATCTGCAAGGATCCATCCAGCTGTTGTTCGTAAAACTCACAGGTGATGTTGCCGGCTCGCACATTGGCCCAAAACGTCTGACCAAGCGGACTCGTATGCACAGGCGCTGTCATCCTGCGGCACTCTGCCTTGTCCAGCCAGATTGCGGCACTCTGCCTTGTCCAGCCAGATGCAGGCACTCAGCCTTCTCAGTCCAGCTCAAGGCACTCTGCAAAGAATGGCGAGGCGGCACTCTGCCTTATAATGTCGAAATGATATACTACCTCTGACGTCAATGTGTTGTTAGATTATAGTTACTAGTATTTGACACAATTTAAATTATATCAACTATATTTTGATATTATGCTCACATTGACATTAAATATCATGCATATGCCATCATTCAAGGACCACGACTCACTTCACTTTGAGCAACTCCATCGACAGAATAATCATGACATGACACTTTTATTGAAGCAGCAGCTACACGGAGTTTAACTTAATTGAGGGGCCAGACAGACTCAGCATGATCGGGAGCTTAGCACACGAATGAAACCTAATTCAAGGGCTGTGTTGATATTCAAATCTGCCATATGCCATGATTCAAGGACCACTGCAGCAACATTTGAAACCTGAGCAACCATCATAAGCCATAGGCAAAACAATCATGACATGACACTTCAGAAGCCCGAGAATGCTAAGTTGAATTTGGCAACGCAGAAGCAGCATGATCGGAAGCTAAGAACAGCACCGATGACCAGCAATCCTGGGGTCTGGAGACGCCAGCTGACGGCCAAACCTTGCATGGTCACTTTCATTCATACTCAGACTCTCTCAGCACAGTCGCAAACCCAACACATCCAACAGAACTCAGAAGTGCTCGGTCTTCAGAAGTCTCAGCACTCACAGTTTTGCTTCTGCAGCAAGCAATGCTCTTCTGGAGGCACTACTCTGACAGCGACGAGGCCTTCTCCAAAACACTCACAACTTTGATCATGACTTGTTGGTTTGCCTGCACCACAAACAAATAACCTGTTGCTGTGCGAAAGGCAGGCAGAAGTCCACATGAGCAGACATCGGCACTGAAAAACTTGAGAAGAGTCAGTCGACGAAGCCTGACCCACCTGGCACTCTGCCTTCGTCACTGTCCTGGCCTGTAAATTAAATTGATGTTGGAATTTGCCACTCACTGAATGGTCCAATTCTGGGCACTCTGCCTTTGGCACTCTGCCTTTTAAGGCACTCTGCCCTTCTTTTTTCTCACGATTCGCCGTCCATCATCAGGATGTTTTCTTGCACAATAGCAGGCTCGAACTCGTTGTAATCCTCCTCATCGTCCACACGCTCTTCATTCCAGGCCTCCGGATCATCTTCGTCGTAACCGAATCTCACCATGGTCGTGGTCCACAAGAGTTGCTCACCTTCGCGGACTTCCCCTTCCCACAGCGTCAAATTCTCAGCCCCCCGCGCCCAGCCCTGATGACAGGCATAGAGCCATCTTCTCTCCGTCATCACTTGCATGCCTGCACCGGTGAGCTCCAGCTTCAGGTAAAGTGGCGGTGCCTGTTTATCGATCCTGAACTGAGATCATGTTGAAGTTGCTACTTGATTCTAGTCAGTTTTAATTATTAAGATCCGTAGATATAAGATAATAAATAAATGTAGCGTCGAAGCATGGCTTGCATCTGAGTGGCCATCTAATGCTGTCTGGCCACCATTGGTAGCGTTCAAGGGCCAACTGGGCCGTGGGGCGCAAGGACCAGTGCGGATGGTTTTTGGTCTCCGAGGAACCGGGTTGCGCCCAAGCGCTGATGCCGTTCCCTTTCAAGAAGTCCCAGCGAATCTGCAGGGAGACATCCAGTCAAGCAGTAAGAAACAGTCACAATCAACACATGCTATGATTATCATCAAACACACTGCCCACTGCCTGCCAAACGTCCTCCACGCACATGAAGTATGTGTGAAGGGTCTGGTTGGGGTCTTGCATCGGGGTCTTGCCCTTCTTTCCCTTGCCCTTGCCAAGATCGCCCTTGCTCGCGCTGGCACTCTGCCCTGTGGCACTCTGCCCTGTGGCAGTCTGCCCTGGCTTTCCTGCTCCCTTCCCGACCTGACTTGTTCTTTGGGCTTGAGCGTTGTTCAATGAGTTGGTCAGCTGCCAATTTGAAAACTCTTGCAGCTGAGTGCGGTGGCGGCCTGCCCCTGTGTTTTCCATGGCGGATAATGACTTGCCCACTGCACAATTGGGACAAGGGCACTCTGCCTTACCTGAACCAGACTGCTGCAACAGCACAAGTAGGCAAAAATGAGCACTCATTACAATCACCGGAGACTGACTGTTAAAGTCACATTTGCACCCACTGAGTCGCCGGCTGGATTCACTCATCCAATCGCCCCAGCGGCCCTGATCACCATGTCGGCACAACCGACAAAGGAACTGACAGTTTCCACAACCGAGACGGGCATGATCTCACTTTCTTTTTAAGCTCAGTCAGTAACACCGGCAGCCAGGTTTAAACGCACGAATTAAGCTGTGACTGCCAGCTGAAAGTGGGAATGTAACTATTAGCCTTTTCAAGGTAAGGACTGTGTTTCACTTCCAGCCAGCAGTCCAGTGTCGGGTCCAGGACTCTCTGGCTGGGCCAGTGTCGGGACACAAATTTCGACGGCTCAGAATCATTCATTGGAGCAGAACTGTTTGACCATGGACTTCGGGTTCAGTGTCGATGATCAACTGTACGTGTGCAGCTCATCCTGCATTTCCAGCAGTGCTTCAATCATGTACTCACGATCCCGGAATGGAGCATAGTAGGCTCGGTGGTTGATCCACCTGACAATGGCTTGTTCCATGGTCATCGAGGCAAAGGCCATGACTAGGACACAATAAGCAGCACAGGTCCTGTTAATGCCACCGTAGCAATGGACAAGCACACGAATTGGCCTCTTCTTGCCTCCACGCTTCCGACCACCTCCCTGAAGCTTCATCGCCTCCAACAAAGCAAGAGCATTACCGAGCTCACCAGGGAATGTCTCATCGGCCACCTTCAAGGCACTCTGCCTTCCATCGGCACTCTGCCTTCCTTCAGCGGCTCTTCCGAACAGGCTGCCCATGTCACTTCCCTTGCTGAAGCCCTTGTCATAGGAGCAGCCATAGCCAAATGAGCCCTTCGTCGATGCCTTCTGGCTTTGCATGTGATTGGAAACCTGACAGGGGCCGCTGTAGCCCTTGCTGATTGTCTTGCCCTTGCCCCTGCCGCCATTGGCCTTGCCCATCATTTTGCCCTTGATGGCACTCTGCCTTTGACTCTGGCTGAACTCCTCTGCTGAGCGCTGCCAGCACATCATAATCTTTCTGAAATCTGAAATGAGGCGGCGCCAAATGGTCTTGAACTCATGACTTCTTTGTTCAGCATCAAAGTCATTGGCATGTGTTTGATCCCAGCCACCATACCGAAGATGTGCAGTGCCAAACGGTCCACAATTCGCCAAATACTGATACCAGTCCCATGGCTCAAAATTCCGAGGTCTGTCATCTGCATTCATAGAGATGACAATGTCAGGCTTGACCCGGAGCTGGTCATATCGGATCGGGCAACCAATACTGCCAACAAACAGTTGCCACTGGGGATGGTCGTAAATCAAAACATCATCCATGGGCCACGTCTCGACATCATGCTGGCATGGCCGAGGTGGCGGGATCGACCCAGGCAGCACATCTGTCTGGCCGGTCCATGCTTTGTACAACTTCATATCCATATCTCCGAAATCTGAGATGGCCTCAACTGCCAATTTGATTCGTTGATCCAATTGTGCAGCCCTTTGGATCTTTCGGAGCCCGGTGGTATAGTCGGCAGCTGATCTGCCACAGTGTAAACAATTCCACCGAAGTTGTTGCACGGCTTCGTTCCAGTAATCACTGCCAAGGTCAATGTGATTGGCCTGATTCTGATGGTCAGCAGCAGAAGTCTGGCACTCTGCCTCGGAACTCCCTGAGCACCTTGAAACGGTCGTCGGCATCACTGCTTTCATCGAGCACCCAATTGTCCAACGATTAAAACATTAACAGTGACTAATGCATCACTATACAGTACATTAACCAATGATATGTAACATTGTGTTACTACTGTTACATCAGTATGAATGAATCACTTGATTATCTGGCCGGCAGATGTCGATCATGTATGGTGCAAGGCAACTCACTGACAGACTATGCAGGCAGGCAGGCAGGCAGCCAGCCTCGGAGACAGCAGGGTCCTGAGGACGTCACTGCCACCCGGCACTGTGTAGTCAGCATGTCATGCTGGGTAACCTTTTGGAATCCAAGTTGCGCACACTACCGCTGAGGTCTCCAATCGGACAGTCTAGCTCTGCTGGCTAGATCGTCGAATTCAAAATCCTCTAAGCACACGCAAACCCGGCACTCTGCCTTCCCCAACATCCGTAATGCGGTCTCGGAGGCTGTACAAACACGATGAATCACTGATTCATCATTGACGACAGAGCTTCGTCTCGCACGTCATTGTAATATAAAATTCCTGGCACTCTGCCTTCACTGTAATCCTGCATAAATCTCGGAAAGAGTACGTGCAGGATCATATCATTGATATGCCAGTCTACTTGCAAGACATGCCCACGCTCTTCAGAATTCAGAAAGAACCACAATGTCGAAAAGGACTCCTCTAGCAGCGCGTCGAAATAAATCACATAATCATCGTAGTCACTGTCCATGATCGAGGCCACAGTGCTTGCACGCTCATCGGCAACCAGAATCCAGTCCGAGTCCAGAGACTCACTGTCACTGCACGACATCGACGACATCTGCCGGCTTGCAGGGGGGCCTACTACGACTTAGACTAGAGACAGAGCAGGTCGTCGGCATCACTGCTTTCATCGAGCACACAATTGTCCAACGATTAAAACATTAACAGTGACTAATGCATCACTATATAGTACATTAATCAATGATATGTAACATTTTGTTACTACTGTTACATCAGTATGCATGAATCGCTTGATTCTCTGGCCGGCAGATGTCGATCATGTATGGTGCAAGTCAACTCACTGACAGACTATGCAGGCAGGCAGCCAGCCTCGGAGACAGCAGGGTCCTGAGGACATCACTGCCACCCGGCACTGTGTAGTCAGCATGTCATGCTGGGTAACCGTTTTGAATCCAAGTTGCGCACACTACCGCTGAGGTCTCAAATCGGACAGTCTAGCTCTGCTGGCTAGATCGTCGAATTCAAAATCCCCTAAACACACGCAAACCCGGCACTCTGCCTTCCCCAAGATCCGTGATACTGTCGCGGAGGCTGTACAAACACGACAAATCATTGATTCAGTGACGACAGCCATTCGTCTGTCACATTGAAATATAAAATTCCTGGCACTCTGCCTTGCCTAAAATCCCGCAAAAGTCTCGGAAACAGTACGAACATGATCTGTTCATTGATATGGAAGGCTGCTCGAAAGACTTGCCCACGCTCTTTAGAATCCAGAAACATCCACAATGTCGAAAAGGACTCCTCTAGCATCTCGTCGAACGGAATCACATAATCATCGTCGTCAGCACTGTCCGCGACCGAGCCCGCAGTACTTGCACCCTCATCGTCAACCAGAACCCAGTCCGAGCCCACAGACTCACTGTCACTCCACGACATCGACGACATCTGCCGGCTTGCAGGGGGGCCTACTACGACTTAGACTAGAGACAGAGCAGCTGTAACACGACTATAGTAGATTACGCAGGGCAACAGCGAGCACAACTGCTGCAGCGGCAAGTTGCGATACATGACACGCTCACTGACTATGCAAGGCAGCTTGTCCTCTGCGATGGCAGCATGTCCTCGGGATCCTCGTCATGAGCCTCGGTGCCAGGACTGTACCATAATAATGGAAGTAGCTGAAGCAAGCTGATGCTGAGATCCCAGCAGTTGGCATCCACTTCTCGATGGGCTGGAAGCCGATGAAGACCGATGGGAGAGAAGGAAATGGAAGAGAAGGCGTTCACTAGGCTTGGATTCAAACCGAACACTTAGACCTGGCCAACGGTGTGGGGAGCAACCCCGATGGGGCAGGGACTTAAGTAAGGCAACCTCGAGAGGCTCGACTGGCACTCTGCCTCTGTCGATCCAAGTCGCAAGGCTCCCTAACTAACGTGACAAGCATGGATGGCCTCCCCTCCTGGTTGGGAGAAAAATAAAAAAGCCACAACCACTGGACCACCCCACCCGGCACTTTAGCCCATGTGCCCGGGTGTCATATGCCACTGCCCTGGCACGTTGGCCCCAAGGCGGTCCAGGTACCATCGACAACACCTGACACCCGGCCAACGGTGTCCACGAACCGAGATGGGCAGTCGATCCGTGTGGGTAAGGTGGCACTCTGCCTCTGTCGATCCAAGTCGCAAGGCTCCCTAACTAACGTGACAAGCATGGATGGCCTCCCCTCCTGGTTGGGAGAACAAATCAAGCCGCAACCACTGGACCACCCCACCCGGCACTTTAGCCCATGTGCCCGGGTGTCATATGCCACTGCCCTGGCACGTTGGCCCCAAGGCGGTCCAGGTACCATCGACTCAGCACCTGACACCCGGCCAACGGTGTCCACGAACCGAGATGGGCAGTCGATCCGTGTGGGTAAGGGCAAGGTCTCAAGGCAAGTCAACATGTCACTACGGCCTCCCTTCTTTGTTCAATCACAACCCAAAACTATTTAAAAAGATTAAATTTTAAAAATTATTAACTTCAACAACAAATAAACAACAATTTTGTAGACATACAGCAGCAGGAAACCAGGTAGAACAACAGGAAGCCAATTGACTCACTCAGAAACAAAATTCACAAACATGTATTTTTTACACCAAAAATAAAATAAAAGAATTTTAACAACTGTAAAACACAAAAAAACCTATTTAAAAAACTTTTAAATACAAAACAATACTTTTAAATACAAAAAAACACTTTTAAACACAAATAAAGCCAACCACATACAAAAATGAGATTTTGGGTTCCTTTCATATAAGCCTTGTTGATCTAAACCCTGTGGTTCTGGTTCGGCGCAAAGGGTTAAGGATTAAGGCCTCTATGCCAAGAGCATGCATCGGGAGGTGGGGTCGATCTCTGTAGCTTCACGGGTCGAGACCATCCTCATAAAATAGCTCATGTTTGCCAGACTTTTGCGACACATTGAAATGAATGCTTTCTGGCATAGTAACACCTATAGCAAGGATCCTACGTTGCAAGATGGAGTCCTTGATTGTCTGAAGCTTTTACATCGAAACCCTGCTTGGCTGGGCTGGGCTGAAGACTTTGTAAGACCCAGGACGATCCTTGCATCGGTTGGCTCTTAGGCTTCAGGGCTTCAGGGGTTTTGAGCGGAAAGGGGGTTTTGGGGCTCTTTGCGGGCAGGTGTTTGTGAGTTTAGGAGAGTTGGGGAATAGGAGTTTAGGAAGTTTGCGGTTTACGGCTTTGGTAAGCGCGATCAAAACGCGGACTTACTGTGAGTCTTGCCTGCAAGTCTGGTCAATACAGGAGCCTGAATATCAAGGAATATCTGGTACCAGGGGCTCCTTAACATTAGTTACAACTTGGAGGTTCATAGGACTGAGTAAGTACAGTTATAAGTACCTCAACTGGGGATATAACCAATTATAAGTATAGTTACCTTAATTATACCCCTAGTTACTAAGTACCATGAACCTCTAAGAAGGCCGCCTATTGCCGAACCGACACCCTGTCTGTCCCCGTCTCACTGCCCGGTGCCTTGCAATCGAAAAGCATGCCTGCAGCTCTAGCTGGGGGCATCGCAAGCTCAACAGTATCCGCATTAGTACAAATATATATATATATATATATATATATATATATACATATATATATATATATATATACATATATGTATATTACTAATACGATTAGCAATATATTAGTATCAGGTATTACTGAATACATTAGTACCAATACTTATACTACCATTACGCTTAGTAGTATCAGGATTGGGTATTACTGATACTGACTCAAAACAAGATGTCGCAGGCCAAAAGATGGACAAACCTCAGTCGGGTTTTGCGGTGCAGTATAATACAAGAAGAATGGTGACTATGAAGAGATACTGTTACCAGGCAGTAAGACCTCTGTACACACGGCTTCTTGGGCTTAAGCTTTCGATTTTCGCAACATGCTGGTACGAACAAACACATGACAGTATTGTTTGGAATTCTGGGATGTCTTAAAAGATCCAAGGTATAGGCCTTACTAATCAGAATGGAGTTTTGAGGTCTGCTGCAGTACGGTAATCAGGAGACACTATAGGGGACTTCTTCTGCTAATTATCCTACCCGTGCAGTATGGGCTACGGTGCAGACCCTTGTAATTTGCCTGACAGAACCTTGGATAGTAAGATTACAGTCCCTAAACCCTAAACCGGGCTTACAGCAACTGTTAGTCGAACCCCCAAACACTGATTGCTTTCTCATCCCGAGACCCAGTCATTTAACCCCCCCCCCCCCACGACCAAAACTGCTAGGCACCTGAATCCACATATACCACAGCATCCAAATGAACCCCCAAGTCTTAACTTCCTACATTTCTCAAGTCTATTTAAAGATGAAAGCCCTGGACACCAACCCCCCAAAAGTCTACGAGTCTACAGCTCCTCCTGAAACGCTTTTGTGATGTAGGATCCTTAAAAAATGGAAAAGGGTCTTGGGTAGCTTATAGGTATAGTATACATTTACCTTAAGGAACCCTAGAGAATATTTCTGGCACCTACTCTGTTCAGGCCCCTGCATTTTGCATTTGCACTCTTTTTGCTCCACTCACTGCAAGTCAAGGAACCGTTGGCGGCTACGCAGCCGATGCCCATGGAGCTACCTTTTCGGGTGTCAGGTTTAGGGTTTAGGATTGTATTGCACGCAGTGTGTGGTTTTAGTTTTAGACTCCTTTATGATCCTTTAGACGGTTTCATACGGTGCTGGCAGGTTGTTCCAGGTAGAATAGGACTTGGTTTATACTTCCCATAGTGTTTCGGGTCTTCATAATTCGAGCAGGCCTTTTAGCCTCCTCTCCATCACCATGCTCTGCGCCAATGACTGTAGCAGATCGATCATAATCAGAATGTGGTATCGGGAATGTTGTACAACAGGTCGTGACTACGTACAAGGGAATACCACTATTGACTTTTCCGACCTCAATCACAGAACAAGCTCAGAGAAATCTCAACTATTGGCCGCGGGGCAGCAGTGCCGCCGCTTCTGCGTTGACCAGGTGTCGATCAAAGTGTCGGCACCTCGGACACAAGACGGTGGTGCAGGGGTTAATATTTAGGGTTTAAGCTTTTCGTGTGGTTTAGGGCATAGGGATTAAGGCTTTGTTGCTTGATTCAACCAGGTTCAATGCAATGCCAGTACAGGCCACTATGCGATGGATCGCATAGAACCCTATGTCCCCCCTGCTAACGAATTATTGCCTTAGCTCATATAATAGAACCCATAAAGCCAATGATTTTCGGATAGCATCCCCTTGTAAGACAATGCTCTTTCCTTCAGAAGGACGTTTTTGTAACAGACCCCAAGTACCAACTCACTGCTGACAAGGTGCAGTTGAACTGTCCTTGAGCTTCACCTGCTACGTTGTCGCATCCCATCCTTGGAGACTGGACCCTTTCGAGGGTGGAAGCTTCACCTGCTTCGGTTCAAGAGATGAGACAGGCTGCTGTTTGGGTTCGGGGTTTAAGGGCTCAGCGGTTTGAGAGGTGTTGGGGATTTGGAGGGCTTACAGTAGGGTGCTTCCTGCAAAATGCTGCGGAGATTCTCGAAGTTGTCGCAACACCACTGCCTTGCAGGTCAAGGGGGCAAGTCGTGCAAGGTCACCGACAGCAGGACAAAAGGCTGTGCCGTCGTTGGATGCTTGTTTCTCAACAATCAGAGATCGGTGTGGTTGATACCCTGTTCCACTCTTGCATGTCTTGAGGCCTAGAACATGAAAGAACTGTTGTCAAGACGATTCTCCGGGCAACCAGCTGCTTCGCATCGGTATGACAGCAAGCTGGTGAAAGAGCTGATAATGCGTCAGACCACAATCACCCCAATCCAAGACCCTAAACCGAAACTTTTGACATTCTTGGCTCAGAAAGGTGGCTTAATATTTCCGAGAGGGTGCTGAGGTATATTGCTATGTAATTGTCATCAACTACTGTAGTAAACCCTAAGGACGAGAATTACTAATTATGCAGACTTGCATATTACTTCAGGGTGTAAGCTCAGACCGACGGACAGATAGATAGCTAGCAGCTGCGCAAGCTGGCCAGCCGGAGATCCAGAGACCGGTGCCCGTAGATTGGCAGATAGATAAGGGTTTAGGGTTTGATAAATAGATAGATGGATAGATCGATCGATCGACGGGTGGATGGATGGGTAGATGGATGTTTCCATAGATAGATACTTGAATATCGCGATAGAGATGCAGCTACAAAAACAGATTGAGAAAGATATAGAAATGAAGACATAATATCGGGATTGGAATAGAGATAGATACAACAAAGGTACAGACATAGACATCACAATAGACATGGGGATAGGTATGGACATGGAATGTATAAACATAGACGGAAAGAACGACAGAAACATACATACATACACACATACACACATACATACATACATACATACATACATACATAACTTTATTTTACCTTACCTTACGTTACATTACACTTACATTGCACTGCATTGCATTACACTACAAGATAAATAGACAGGTACATGGCAAACCAGGCTAGGAGCTGTAGGTGAGATGTTACTTACTGGGGGCATCTTTGACCTGTTTCTTTTTCTGAAAGTCTCGGAGGCCTCAAAAGGTGGGAGGCAGGTAGGTGGGATATTCCCAAATAAGAGTCCTGATATAGGGGATCCTTGATCCTACCTACCTTCATCCCACCTTTTGAGGCCTCCGAAAGTCGGGCACTTCGGACGTTCGGCGGTTTGTTGCAGGGGGGGTGTTCGCGAGCAACAACAACTGCCTACGCGGAACAATGAAGAAGAACAGTGGCCTTAGTGACTAGACTTGGCGTTCGCTGGCAGGGTATATTCTGGACTTTGAAGTAACCAGGGGAAAAAATAATTGGTTCCCTTTAATTAAGTGCCAGGCCGCAAGAAAGTACGAAAGTATAGTACTCCGAAGCCCAGTATTATGTTTTGAACACCGAATGCATCAGGCTGGAGAATGCATCGTAACGGCAACCGCGATGCTCACACCCGCCCTTTACTTGATCGAGGCAGAGTTTCAGAAACAAGGACCCCCAACATGATCCTCAATGACTGAGCTCCTGATTATGGAGCCCCAAAGTTACCAACTTAAAGAAACCTTCATGATATACCAAATCAGGTCCCGAAGCCGCTCTAGACTCTAGATGTGGCCCCTAAAACTTTAAAAACAAAAACCAACAAAGGAACACCAAACAGTGCAGTGAACCCCTGTGTAGCTTACGCGCCCTAAAACCCTAAACCCTAAACCCCTAATCCCCTGAACCCTAAAACCTAAACCCTAAACCCCTAAACCCCTACACCCCTAAACCCTAAACCCGAAACCCCTAAACCCCTAAAGCCTAAACCCTAAACCCTAAACCCCAAACCCTAAACCCTAAACCCCTAAACCCCCAAATCCTTGCTTCGGCCCCAGACGCTTCTTCGGTTCTGACCATGCAAACTGCCAGTTGCTGAAGGCAGCATTGCCTGGCTTTAACGGTTTCGGGTTTAGGGTTCAGGGTTTAGGGTTTAACTATATCCCCCTTAGAACCCCAATGAAAACACTATGTTAAGATTTCATTGGGTTTTTATATGAACATAAAAAATCTTAAGGAGATGATAGTTAAAGCATGCAAAAGGTTTCTATTGTACTCACTCTTCTATCTCGATGCTGATAAGGGTGTCTATAGGAGGCTTTTAGTGCATCTTCGCAGCTTTGTTTACAGTCTTGTGCTGCTTTCTATAAGGGGGTCAATACCTAAAATAACTGATACCCTGAAGCCGAAAAGGATACTCCTAGAGCCCTTCTCCTAAAGCCCTAAGCTAGCCGAACCCTCGAAGCTCTAAGACGACACTTCCAAAGCTCTAAGCCCTACTTTCGAAACTCTAAAGGTTTATTCCAAAGGCCCTGAAACCCTATAAAGACCTCTAGTTGAGAAATCCTAGCCAGAGATCCTAGCGTCCCCCCCGGATGTTGCAAATCCCAGCATGTTTATAGGGTTGTAAAAACTCGTTGTAAGGTCTGATAGAAAATCAGGCTCTCATGGCGTCTTATAGGGCTGTAGGGTTAAGGGATTGTTGGGGCTTAGGGTGGGGGATCAGGGTTTCGGGTATGATCAGGACCAGGCACAGTCGTAGGGCGCCGAGGTTGTTTCCTCATGGCAGCCTCTCTGCTCGTGCTCGCAACCTTGGTCGCCGTGTCTCGCTGGGAGGTAAGCAGTGCAGTAACCCTTCTAACAAGTCGCTTAGTAAGCCCGTTCCCCCTATGGTAACACCTAAAGTAGTAATGACGATCATAAGGACAATAATCATAACAATGTTAATGATGATAATACGAATAAGGATAAGAATGAGAACGAGAGTAGGAATAGGCATAAGACTAAGAATAAGTTGTAACATTCGGGCCATCTCTGGCTGGACTATAGAGCTTCTTCCAAAAAGCCTTCCGATCACTGACGAAGGATTCCGGCAGCGCCAAGTGAATCCACCGGGTGCTATAGGGTTTAGGATTTGGGGCTTCGGGTTTAGGGTTTAAGGGCTTATGTGACTATGTAGACCCCGTGAGTAACAAAGCCCTCTCCCAGAACAGCGATTATGGCCGAGATCCTCGTGCTAGGCGCTAGGGGCCTTCAATCAAAGGATATTCATTAGCCAGTAGTCGCGATGCAAGCTGCCCGCGCAGCAATGGACGGTAGTTGGCAGGGTAGCTCAAGACTGTTGCGACGTGTCATAGGTGAGGGGACTGGCAGGGCGCCGAGGTTAGGTTTGGCATTTGAAACGCGATTCACCACATGATCACTCAAGCCACAGGGTCATACGTCTATATCCGCAAGGTTCACATTGCACTAAACTGTACGATGCAGGGAAAAACCACTTGTGGGAGAAAAGCCCTGCATCCCGGAAACAAAGCGGTAGAGCACGGGAGGCCACGGGAGCAAGACCGGCCAGTTCGGTCCAGCACCCCGCCTCTACTACGCCGGGTTCTCCCGCGCGCAGCTTTACAGTGGCCAGCTCTACAGCGTCTGAGAACCGCGAGCGGAAGACGAAGCGGCGCTCGTCCACCCCTCCGCTCTCCCTATGCCGGGTCCTCCCGAACGCAGCGCTCCCTTATGCTCCCTTTTCGCACAGTGCTGTTGAAACAGGGCCACGAATCGAGAATGATGCCCTGCTCATTCACGACTCCGCTCCCTCTACACTGGGTGCTCCCAAGTGCAGCGGGGGCCGCCACCTCACCGACCCTCAGAGGCCGCCAGCCGCCTCCTCAAGGCCGCTTTGGCTCGATGGGAGCGCACAGCCACGCAGAGCTCTTGGAGCAAGAGGGAGTGAAGCGGGCCGGGCTCCTCACCAGCACGGGCCGCCACAGCCCGCGCCACGTGCTTGACAAGGCTGCAGCGCCCGAGTCCCAGGTGCAAGTCACGACTAATGGATACTTTAAGCTTGGTTGTCTCCGCAGCAAAGACTTGGGCTGGGTTCCCGCAAACACCGCTTTTCCTCGGCACCAGCAAGGTTCACCTTGCAGCCGATCTGCTAGAACAGCACGACATATTGATTGTTGACTCTATATCACGTAAGACGATACAACCTGAGAACGAAGCAACGTGAATTATCCGCAGGCCGACGCCTGATCTTAACATCCGCCGGCGAGTCCCACTCTGGGCAGCAGCTACCACTTGAGCACAGCCCGAATCCGAAGTGCATCTGGGGGGTGTGGGGCTGATCTTTCCGCATATCCCCGGCATGCCCCTACGAGCTCTTCTGGCAAGCAGCACCACTCTTTCTTGGGATCGCTCCAACCTTTCTTCCAATTCCAGAATCCTTGCGACCAAAGATGAGATTTGCTGGAAGCCACACCGTCAAAACCAAACAGATCTGCTGCCTAGAAAAGATTAAAGGCATAGGATGACAGCCGAGCTAGCTGCACACCTGGTTTGTCAAAATCAGAACCGATGGATCGTGCCACATGCAAGCCCCGTCCTGCTGCGCAGTCAAAGGGTGCGCTCGACACCTGCAGCATTTGTGGGACTGCGATTGGTTGAAGAAAAGAACTAGTTTGCGCGCATGCATGAATGCAGCGTAATGTATACATACATACATACATACATGCACACACATATACGCATACACATACATTATATATACACACATACATACACGCACGCACACATACATTGACGTATGTACATGTAAATACTCTACATCTGAATATCTTTATATCTGTATATATCTATATATACATACATACATATGCACACCCAAAGGCGAGCACGCGAGCGCCTTCGCCCCGTGTGCGCAGGGCGAGCGCGACCCTAAATTCTAAACCCTAAACCCTAAATCCTAAACCCTAAATCCTAAACCCTAAACCGTAAATTTCAAACCCTAAATCCTAAACCCTAAATAACCTGCCTCCAGATCTGCATCATGAGACGGCACCAGGTGCGAGACCTGGGACTCGGACCGTTCTGGAACTGAGGCATTGGAAATCTGTAACGTTAGTAGAATGTAGGGTTTCTAAATTAGGAATTACTATTATGATTTGGGGAAGTATTCCCCATAACAGTACATAGGACCCTTTGTGTTAGGGCGCTGCTGCGAGGTCTGAGCTTTTCAAGGCGCTTGGGTTGTGGGCTCGGGTTGAGGGTTTCGGGTTCAGGGTTTAGGGTTTAAGGTTTAGGGTTTAGGGTTTAAGGTTTAGGGTTTAGGGTTCAGGGTTTAGGGCTTAGGGTCCAGGGTTGAGGGTTTAAGGTTTAGGACTTGGGGTTTAGCCTTCGTGGCCTGAGACTTTTGTTCGAAGGTCAGCTGGGTGGCTGTCAAAATTAGGGTCCCTTTTTGGGTACCCTAAATATTAGGTGCCGTACTAGAATAGGGACCCAAAAAGGGACCCTAATTTTGACAGCCACCCAGCTATACCCTGAACTGTGTTTGCATACTCTTCGAATTGAAAGTGTTCAGGATTCGGAGACCCAGTATAAGGAGCTGCTCAAACGTCTCCTCAAGCTGCAGACGATGTGTACCGAAATCATCAGAACAGGGCTTCGGGGTAGATTATACTCTGCATAGGTAGTATTAGAACTTTTATCAAGAGAGCTCGGCCCGAAAACTAGACAAAATTCGTCGGCACACTCTCAGTGTAACCGGATGCAATACGAACCGACTGTCAGGATTTTAAGGGTTAGGGGTTTTAGGGTTTAGCGTTTGGGTTTAGGGTTCAGGGTTTAGCGTTTGGGCTTTAGGGTTAGCCAAGGCCAAGCAGCTCCACGCCGAGCCATCAGAACCCACAATATCAGGGTCCTTGTGTGTGTGTGGGGGGGTGGGGGGGGGGGGCATGTCATGCTCCAGAAGAGGTGGAAGGGTGGCAAGGTGGGTGGGGGCGGGCTTCCAAAAACGGATCCCCTTTATCAGAGATTCTGCTATCTAGTGATGTTTAGGATCTATAGATTTGGGGGTCCCGATACTTGTCTGCCTTTCGATACTGCCAAGTCAACAAAACCTAATTCACGTTAATTGCGGAACTTTGGCGTTTTGTTGCATACTGCCTAAAGAAAAAATTGGTTCCTGTCAAGGCTCCTATACTACCCTGATTTCTTTAGGGCTTCTTGTTGTGATGTTTAGCACGAGAAGATACTGGGCTCTCTTGGAAGGCTGCACAGGGTACTGATATCATAGAGACCCTTATGGGGGTAGGGGGAGCGGGCGTTAGGAGACTATACTTTTTTAAAAAGGCCTTACTAAGTCCTTACCTACTCCCCTCCCCCCTACCCCCATAAGGGTCCGTATGATGATAGGCAGACTAAACGACATCACATAGAGGTCTCGATAGAGTTGACGGAGTGAAGACGGTCATGCTCCGGTGTGGGACCTGCCGTTCGAGTCACAATGCCATCTAGGTTCCAGAACGAAAGGACCCGTCGGACTGCGCACCCTTCTGGGCTAAGGGCTTAGAGTTTAGGGTTTATATAGGGTCCGTTTTATTGTGATGTAACTGTACTTATATTTACTTACAACCCCAATTAAGGTACTAACAACCCGGAGGTGCAGGGCTTACGGTGAGGTCTAGAAGTTCGGTTTCTGGCGAGGCCTTCGGAGGTGCCTCTAGCTCCAAGGCCTCTCTTCCCGTTGCCGCCGGGTTGCATAGTAGCGAGGAGGAGGCAAAACCTGTGCATGGTGTCCACTCTCCACCAGCAAGAAATTATGCGGAAACTTGACCCAGTTACTCCCCACCAGAAAAAATATGCTGCATTTTGATCCAGCTGATCCCTGTCAAGATTCTTTGCTGTATTACCGACTGCTGCTCTGACCAAGCATATTGCCTTAACTTTCCAGGGACCCCAATATCCCTTAGGTAGGGAATATACCTTCAATCATAGTTGGGATCTCACCTATTCCCTAATTAAAGGATATTGGAGTCCCCTAAACCCTAAACCTTATAGATCCCTTCTAGGAACCCTTGCAGGAACCCTTTTGGATTCCTTGGAAAGAACCCTAGGAGTCTCTGTGTTCCAGGGATGCTGGCCAGCGGCGCCAAGCAGATGCACTGCCAGCGGACTCCCCATATGGGGACCTGCAGGAAGCTCGAGATTTGGTCAATTCTTCGATCCTACCTCGGGCTTTGGGTTTTTTTCTTAAAGCCTCCTTTTCGACCTGCAGAGCGAGCGCCAAAAATCCCATGGGGGGAGGCTAGTTGGTCACTTACGGACCACAATGTTTAGGGTTTAGGGTTTGGAGTTTAAGGTTTCTTCTTCTTCGGCCAGATTTGGGTCCAGTCTGAACGCAGGCGAGCAAAAACATGCCGTGACATTGCCGCTGTGGCAAGAGGTCGTAATTAAGGGAGGAGATCCTCCAGAAAAAGGTCATCGTCGAGACCCGCGGCTTCAGCAGACAGCCATGAGGCAGTGCAAGTGTATGCTGAGCTGAAGGCAGGTCGACGATCAATCTTGCTCTTGCCACGGTCGGTCTTTGACCGCTGTAGCTCGAGCCTGTCCAGGGTCTCGGCATCATCCTTGGAAAGAAACCGGTTGTGGCTGCGAAGGGCAGCCAGGCAGGGCTTATGTTTCCAAAGTTCGAAGGTGGCGGAGAGCCCGAGTCCGGGTGCCAAAATCAACGCAACAGGCCCCGCATACCGTGCCCGAGAGCAGGTGCCTGGTAATAGACCGGGCGCCATGTGCGTGAGATAAATGGCCGGACAGCCCCGTGCGGTTGCAAGCAATGAAAGGGCACAATGGACACGTAATCGAGTCCGGGGCCGGGGAGTTGACTTGCAGGAGCGAGAGCGCCTCTTCAGGCAAAGCAGCCGCTGCATCCCAAAGCAGCTGAACCGCCCGCGCAAAAGCGCGCTGGTTGGCACGCACCCAGCCGACAACTTCCGCCCTCCGTCCATGCACGAGGAAGTATCTTTGGCAGCAGCCCAGACGCCCATGCCGCGTCCTGTACGACAGCCGTAAGCCAGCATCGTTTAGAGCCTATGCCCGCCTCTAGAACGTGCCAGGTAGGCATGTCCCTGGTGGCAGCAAGCTGAGACAAGAGACGGAGGCGTTCAATGGACAAAACATGAAGCGGGGCCGGCATGCCAGCATGATGGCATATGGCGGACTGCGTAACATGGCTGTCGTGATTGGCCACTGCTTTGGTGATAAGGGCCTTATACAAGCGAAGCAGACCCCCCTGCCACAAGAGGCTCTTGGTCTGAGAGAGGGCCGGCCATGCCCCGATGTTGTGTGTGGCGCGGCTCATCACCAGAGTGCGGAACAAAATGCAACGAGCATTCGGAGCAATGGAAGGGTTGGCAAAGATCCGGCGACGAAGCTCAACCGCTGCAGAGGCGGCTTCGCCAACACGCCTGCGGATGTCAGCTGTCAGGGTGCCATCCTCGCAAATGACAGAGCCCAGATGCCTGTAGGTCGTAGTAAGCCCGATAGTTGCCCCGCAACCAAAATCCGGAAGCACGGCGAGACAAGAAGAATTGCAAGAGAAGATGGAGATTCTGACCTCTCGTTGGCCAGCTCCCATGGGTGACAGCAGCCACTCTGTCTTCCCTTTCTCAAAGCTGAGTGAGAGGCCCTTCGCTGCAAATTCTTGCAAAACAATCCTCGAAACCTGGCGGGCAGCAGGGAGGAGTGCATTCGCCGAGGCTGTCCTGATGCAAATGGCAATGTCGTCATGCCACGCTTCGGCCACAAGGCTGGTGCTGACACCCTGATCATCCCCGACAATGCCACCCAAATGGAGATCCGCGGCAAGGCCAGAAGCCCGAATCTGATGCTCAATGGAGAGCAGGGTGGGATGAAGGACCAAAGCAAAGAGGAGATCAGCGAGCGGGTCACCTGGCCTCGTGCCTTTGGAGGTGGCTACGTAGTGAGGGCTGCCGGGCACATGGAACCACGTAGCTTCGAGAAGACTCCGCAAGCGAGTGCAAAAGGAGCCCCATGGGAGCTCCCCAGGAGCATGGCGTTGAAAGGCCTCTCGCATCGCCGATGCGACCTCTTCATCCAGGCCTTGTTGTTCCACCCACTGCTGAAAGTCTGCGGCTTGTGAGGCCCCAGTGAGAAAGACCCGGACAACCGTGTAGAACGCGGCGCGCAAGTCCAGAAACAGGATGCCATGGGAGGCTTTCTTCTCTTGCATGTGTGACTGGAAAGAACGCAAGGTCAGCGACAGCATGCCCGTTGACACACCTCCGCCCATCCCTGCGTGCAGGGGCTGTCTGTGAGGCCGAAAAATGCGCATAAGCGACTGCCGCAGCCAACAGTGATACCGTTTGCCAAGCAGCTCCGAAACCAAGATGCTGCGGTGGCTGGCTGCCGCCCCTGGGTCTCCTTTCCCCTTGTAGAGAGGGATCGCTTGACCTCCCCTCCATCTTAAGGGCTCAGCTCCGGCGGTAGCCGACTTGACCGCCAGGGGAAAGGTAAGCGAAGAGATCTGTGGGAGGGCAAGCTGGATGTGATCCGAACTGAGTCCATCCCAGCCTGGGGCCTTTCTAGTTTTTAGCTCACTCAAAAGAAAGAGGATGCGAGCCGCCGCAGTGAAAAGGTCGGAATACGCCACTGGCCCGTCATAGCCCTCAAGCTAGTGACTAGTGAGTCCATCCGATAGGAAGTGACACTGGCTACCAGTCTCCAAACGCAAGGCCCAGCAAAGTGCTACGCTCAAGGCACAGGCTTCCATAGCAGCCGGGGTAGTGGGTTGCGAGAACTCTCGTAGCCATGAAGTGGCCGACACCAGGATAGCGCCATGGAAGAGCCAACTGTTATCATGATGTTGAGTAAACACTACCACTGCCCCGGCACCCTCTGGTCCCTTGCAGGAGCCGTCCGTATACAAGAAGACCTCTTTTGGACCCCTTGGAATGGCTTCCCATGGGACCCAGCGGGATTGCTGAAGGAGTAGCCTGCCTGGCCTTTTGAGATAGGCCGAGGGATTCGTGAGGCTAAGCCGAGGGGCTTCAGGGGACCAGAAGACAGAGAGGGCTTGAGCCGCAGCCGAAAGCTCAGATAGCTGTTGCGGCACATCCTCCTTGAGGGCAGCTGAAATTGAAATAGGGAAGCGGTGAGCAAGGCCACCTCCTGGCACAAGGCAAGCCCCAACAAGCTTATTTAAGGCAGCATCAGGAAGTGGAGCTGACCTAGTGTTCTGGTCTGCTGGCCGCTCAGGAATCGGACAGGGACCAATTGCTGCCGAATCCCGGGATGGGCCGGAAACCCGACGACGTCCCAAAGGAGTAGGGACAGTGACCGCAGGCTTTGCCCTTGAAGAGAGGCCTGATGTAGGACAATGCTCCGCCTCCTGATCTGACACCTTTGCTGGTGGCCTGCCGGAATCACAGTGGTCCAATGCAAGTGCTGGCAGGGCTCCTTGAGAGACTGGCTCGGAACCCTGGCTTGCGAGATGCACAATCCCAGAGGCCGGACCCTGCGGGACACCCAGAGAACCCCGTGTCGGGATGTGGCTGCCAATCGCTGAGGGAAGTGGGCAGTGCAAAGCTCCCTCCACACAGGGGCAACGGCTCTGTTCGGGGTGCAGAGCCCGCAGCTTCTCACACCTGAGGGCCTGCTTAAAGAGCAACCTGCGGGAACTGCGCAAGCGAGGTGCCGCCTGTACCAATGGAGGTGCTGGTACTTGGTCGCCGGTGACCGGTGTCCACGATTACGGCTCCATGGGCCGCTTGAGCTGGCAGCCTGAGTTCAAAACCCCGTCTCGTGGGGAGACCCAGATTATGCAAAGGCATGCCAACCGGCATGTTGAGCTCCAAGAAGGTAAGCGTGCTGTCTGGCGCAGTCAACAAGACAGTGGCTCTCGTGCTCCTCGGTGGGATCGACACAAAGATTTCCACTCCATGAGAAAAGGCCCTTGTCTCAGCAAAGCTCGTGCCCGGGTCAAAGAAACCCGAGAAGGACAGAAAGAGCAGAACCTCGCGAAGGGAAGGCTCAAGCGGCACCGGCATGAAAAGTAGGTAGGGAGGGTGCGTAGGTCCCATGACAAGCATCGGATGGTTATCATGACCTGGCTCGCCTACCTCAACGCGGCGCTCAAGTGAGCGCAGATACAGAGTCCTTCTTGCTGCATCGCGACCTCGCTCTACCACACCGGGGTCGGTAGGATTCCTGGATACCGGCGCCATAGAAGGCATACTCAAAGGCATAGCGAAGAGCCTGAGTTCAGGTAGCAGGAAATACATGTGGGCGACAGTCACAACCCGTGCCGTCACTGGAGGAAGTTGGATCTGAACCACATCACCGGTTACCAGATCCCGATTGGCGGCAGCCCTGGGAACTCCATTGAGTATTGGCACAAAGCCTCGCCTGGCCTGAGCACTGCTGATCATATGCTCAAGTCGGGTTCCGCTATCGACTGTGATGGCCTGGAGCATGGATCCATCGGCCGAGAAGTCTTGAAGAATGGCAACGTCGGTGGCTTCGGTCGCGGTCGGGTACACCATAAATCCGACAGGCAGTTCATTCGGCCGCTCAGGATTACGCGGCATGGACGTACAGATGGAGATCATGGGATTCCTGGGTGTACGGCCTTGTCTCGCAAGGATCAGCAACATTTCCGCGATCGAATGTTGAACGTTCACTTGCTGCACCGGCTGCGGGGCAAGTCGTATCAAAGTCCCCTCGCCTGCCAAGACGAAGGAAATTTGCGTGCCCTCAACGGAGGGCTGCTGCATTGCAGTTGTGGTTGAAGTCGTTCCGGCCCATTGTGAATGCGCAAGAGTGGGCGCATGTATCGGGGCTCCTGGAAAGGCCTGCCTATCAATGCGCACAACCAGCCACTGCAGGGAGCTCAGGTCCTCCGGCAGGGCCTCCCAGACTCTGCCCAGGGCATCCTGAAGAAAGAGGCCATCGAGAGGTGCCGCGAGATCAACAAGGAAGCGCGCTGCCGGGAAGACACTGGCAATGCTGTCAAGTACCTCATGGCTGGGCATCCCCGGGCGCAGCACTAATGCCAGAACTGGACCCCCCATGTGCCGGACATCAACTGGCACCGTGAAGAAGGCGTCAGGGATCCCTGCCGGAGTCAGCGTGAACTGTGGGGTAGGGAGTCCAGACAAGGGAATAGGGATGACCTGGAAGATTGCAATGGGCTCAGGGGAGCTCATAACAGCATCCGCCGCAAAATCTTCCAATGTCCAGTCTGCCGCAGACTTGCGGACACTGGTGTGTCGCAGTCTATCAAACAAGGCGTAGCGGCGCTCTGCACCTGGGGGCTCCTCCGCAGTACAGTACAAATTCAATTGTCCAGCAGGGATGCGCAACATTGCAGGCGTGGACCATCTCTCTGGCAAGATCTTGTAGGTCGGTGTTTTGTCAAACCACAAGCTGGCCCTGGGAGGGCCCCCTCCAACGAGAAGCGAGGGTGGACGTAGGGGCACCCGAATTGGCTTGGTGCCTTGGGCCGGACTGGCTTGAATTGTAAACTGAGGGCACGCCAAACACTCTGCAGCACAAACCGGTTCTGGCGGCGGGTCATCATGCATGCCTCGAACAAAGTCAAAGGTTTGCACCTGATCAATGTCCCCTTCGCAAAAAGGGGTCGAAAGCCCCTCAAACGACAAGGGTCCCATTGTTCCCTCGGAAGACAGAGAACCTAAACCCAATTGAAACAGGGCTGTGTCATCATCCACCGGCAGCCCAATAGGCGAGTCAGGGTCCGGCTCAGGAGGAAGAACAGGAACCCGGCCAATGAGATAGTCAGGCAGGGCGTCTCGGGCGCCGGTTCTCTGAAAGGGCTCACCAGCAGGAATGTGCAGCTGCAATGGCGTATGAGGCAATCGGTCTGGTGGGCACACCCGCTCACAAAGCTGAAGGACATCCTCATCCTGGTCAACAAAGGAAAGAGCTACCGTGCAGACCTTGCCAAGACCTGGCCTGAAATCAACAGGAAGAACCGGTCTGCCTGGTGGATCGGACCTCGTGATTGCGACAACTTGGACCGCAGGGAAGAAGTCCAGCCTATCCACAAGCAGGCGTACCGCCCTCAGACCTGGGACCAAGGAGTGGACTTCCTGGACCAGCAGATCCAGAGTGCATCCCCTTGGCATGCGTCGAACCCTGGCATGCATGTGAGTGTCGAAAAGCACGAAGCGATCCTGTTGTGCTTCGTCAGCGGCTGCGCCTGCCGTTCGGTGACCAGCAAACCAAGAGAGAGCCGCAAGTGTCTGGCATCGAACTTCAGGGCGGTCGTATTCCACGGGGATAATATCGACCCTAGCAGTCACGAACCCCCGTATGGTCGAAATGCCTGAGCCCGAGGAACCCTTGCCTGCTCCTCCATGCTGTGGTTCCGCAAGGGAGCCCTCAGCCGCAGTGCTACCAACAGGGTGCACATGCTGCTCCACAGGGTCGGCGGCTGCCGCGAAGATCTGCCCAGGGTCCGACAAGGAACCGCCCTTTGACAGACAAGGAAGATCATCACCCATGAGCGGGGTCGTATGCTGCACGTCGGCGGCTGCCGCGAGGATCTGCCCAGGGTCCGACAAGGAACCGCCCTTTGACAGACAAGGAAGATCGGCACCCATGAACGGGGCCGTGTGCTGCACGTCGGCGGCTGCCGCGAGGATCTGCCCAGGGTCCGACAAGGAACCGCCCTTTGACAGACAAGGAAGATCGGCACCCATGAACGGGGCCGTGTGCTGCACACCTGCGGCTTGGTAGTGCGGGGGCTGACTAGATGCAGTAGGGTCCGACATGGAACCGCCCTCCCTGCATCGGGCCGGACTGGAACCCTGCCTCCTATTAAAGCCCAAGACCTTATGTGAGGAAAGCTCCAGGGCCCGTCCAGCAACTCTGGTGGCAGAGGCGATCTGCCTGGCAAGGATAAGCCGTATCTGTGTCTGCAGGCACTGTACAAAGGAGACCCGGAAAGGGACAGGATGAGGTTGGCAATGTACAATGCTCCGGAGTGTCTCCGAGCGTGATACACCTAAGGCCGGTCTCAGGAAGAGAAACGGCAGCTGTGACTCCATGTCACGCTCAGCATGAGAAGAGCGGGACCCTCTTGCTTCTGACTCAATTACGGGTCTGTCCATGGTCACCGTAAGAATCTGGAAAAGAGGATCCACGCTTTCAATACCTGAGCGGACCATGAAATCATCTGCTGGGCCCGCCAAGCAGTGTGCTTGGCTCTCCTGGTCGTCGAGATCTTGGAGTCGAGGGTCCTCAAGAAAAGGGAGCAGGTGATCCAGGCCGTAGCCCATCAGTTGCACCTCCAACTCAAGATTGCACGCATCAGCGAGCTCGGCTGAAACGTAATCAACCTCCATCACCACGCTAGTGATGAAGGGAACGGCCTTCGGCCCGCACCATCCATTCAGGCATGTGTGCGGGCCGCTCCAGGGAGCGCAGCATCGGAGGCCTCGGAATGGCCCTTCCCTCCGCCGCCTGCAAAGTCCTTCTGGTCCTTGTCGTCCTTTTTGCGCCGAGGTGTTCTGCTGCCGTCTCGCGTGGAGTGGGCGGCCGAATCGGCGGCCTCCTGCTGAGCACTTTCCAGGAGCCCCAGGATCTTGGCGCGTTGCTCCTGGAAGTTGGCCTGAGCTACGCGATTTTTCTCGCGCACCTCTGACTCGATAGCTGCCGCTGTAGCTACCATGTGCTCCGCCTCCTCCATGTCGGCTTCCTCGTCCTCGGCTGGCTCCTTGCTGGCACCATCGGTTGTGACGTCCGCCGCGGCTGCGGCGAGCTGCTGGGTGACCGAGGCTAGCCGGACAGTCAACTCCGCTTCCCTCGTGGCAAAGGCTTCCATGGCATGTAGCCTGGCCTCGCTTTGCTGCTCGAGAGTCTGAAGCAGTTGTGCGATGTACTGTGCCCACGCAGAGGAGAAAGCCGTGCGATCGGATTTGAGTTTCTCCAGCTCCTTGCGGCACTTGGTCTTGTCCGTAACGAGCTGATGCATCCGTCGTCCCTGCAACTGAGCCTCGTCCTGGGTCACTTGACCCACTTTCTTCTGAAGCTCTGGAGGTAGCTGGTCGTGGGGGATGAGGGCAAGGAGCTCGGCGATCATCTTCTTGTCCTCGCCAGTTTCCCCTGCCTGCGCCGGAGCAGGAGGGGGAGGGAGCTTGGCCGGAAGCTTGGGAACTGGCGGCTGGGGCAAGTCCCCAAGTCTCGGGAATCGCGGCTCGTTCTCCCTGGGGGCTTCCGGGGCAGTCGCAGGTTCGCGACCCTGACCTCGACCCCCTTTTGTTCTTCCGCCTCCGAGGAGAGGCACTGCGCGGCCTCGTAGTAGCCTCCCAACCAGCCTGTTGCCGCCACGGTACGCCCTTCGGCGGTGTCCAGTAATTGGGTTCCATGCAGCTTTGCCAATGGCCGCCACACTTGCCACAATAAACTGCCGTGGCTTTCACCATGACCTTGCACTGCCCGCACCTCCACGGAGTAGACATCGCTTCCGCGGTGTGGCTGGCAAGCGGCTCCCTTAAAGGGGCCGGTCGGCGAAAAAACTTGTAGATCTGTCCAGGTAGCACCGAGTCCGAGTGGTGGGCCTCCAGAAGTCGCAACGCACGATTGCAAGCTCTGTTCCACACAACTTGACCACCAAGTACTCCCCTGAGCAAAGTCCGCGCTCTCGTTCTCGCCCTTCTCCTGCGGCGGTGAGAGGCACTCTCTGTAACCCGAAAAACCGTTGTCCCGGGCTGTGGTAGTAGCACAGGCGCTCGCTGCAGCTGTGCTTACCAGAAAAATACACCAAAACCTGCACGCTGCAGTGCTAAGGCGCATGCACTGAAACCAAATAACCAAATATTGGCTGATTGAACAGCAGCAATGAATGGCTAAAGGTCAGCGGTGGATGACGTGGGCTCCTCCAAATGCCGAAGCTCGCCGGAGGGCCACACTTAGGGTACTGCGGACTAGCGGACCCAAAGGGAAACTACGCTAGAGCCGAGACGCCTGTTTAAGGTTTAGGGTTTAGGGTTTGGAGTTTAGGGTTTAGGGTTAAACCCCCTCGGTGCAGGCTGCAACGAAGCAACATGAATCAACGAATGCAGCCCGGAAAAGGTTGTCCCTAAGAGCAACATCCCGATGAGACGAGCAACAACTTGTCGCTGCCAACAATGCTATACTGAATTCAGACAGCTGAGCTAGCTGTTTCTAAGGGATCATAGGAACCAACAATTAAAAGAATGTCGCACGACTGCTTATCGGCCTTCTCCTTGACGTAAGAGCCTTGATGGCTGCCAACGGGTAGAAACTCCACATGCCTCACGTCAGAGTCTGGCGAACGCGGGTCGCATCAGGGTAGCTTGCAGATAATATTCATATAATTAAACAAACCATCAACAAATTGTTTTAAATGTTCATTATTATTTATATTTAAATCAGAACTATTCTTCCATATCAAATTCTGCCTCGGGCTGAGGTCCAACTTCCCGCAAAGCAAGCCCTAGGCCGTGCCCCCGACACCCACAGCCTCTCACTCGAGACTTCCTCATGGGAGTTCAAAGTACTTCTGCAACCCCGGAGCAACCCCGAAGGGAACCCGAAGTAACCCGTAGACGAACCCAGTATAACTACTATTACTACCATATTACTACCATCTTACTATCATATTACTACCATATAACTACTATCCGTATAACGGAATTTGAAGACGCTGGACAGTAATGGTGTCCAGGTTTTTCAGGGGAGCTGCAGGCCTAGCTGCTGAGAGTGCCCCCAAACAAACTAAAGGCAACTTCCTCTAATAATAAGAATAATATCATGAAAAAATGTAATACCAATACTGATACTAGTAATATCAATAGCAAAACTATTTCTAATAGTAATATTACTTGCTAGTAATACTAAGGAAATTTTGTCAAGACTACCAGCTGAACTTCGCCTGAAGTCTCCAGAAGAAAGAAACCCTCAAAGACCACCACAGGGCTCAAAACACGCAGAGCGGCGCCCCCGGCCAGGAATCTGGCAAACAGGTTTAGGGCTCAGGGCTTTTGTTTTAAGTGTAACGCACCTTTGACTCCTGCAGGAAGAGCGCACAGGCACTGCTCAGAGTTTAGGGATTTGGGCTTTTGGGTTAGGGTTGGCGAAGGAGACAACACTTGAAGAGCCCCATCTCTCATGAGTGAAGACTGTCATACTGAGGCTACCTACACAGGTATTGGGTGGTATTGGTCTCTCCCTCCGAGTATGCAGCGCAGTGACAAGCAGGTGCCAAAGCTGCAGCTGGTACCCAGATGTCAAGAACAAACATAAACTACATGCCTCTGCGGTGTCTTGTTTTCTGTTTATTGCTTGGCAGGCCTTGCGCTCTTCAGTGTTAGGCTTCTGCTTGCGCAGAGTCGTCTCTTCCACCCGAAAGCGTGCAGCCCAAAACCCCTGCGAACCCAGAACCGGAAAGCCCAACAGCCTCATAACCCGGAAGCCCAAAACCCTAACTCCCAAGCCCCTTAAACCTGAACTCAAAATAACCCAAACCCTGTACAGTCGCACTTACAGGAACCCTGAAACTGGGCTGTTAAGTAACCAGGGAGAAAAAAGTATAAACTTTTAATGCTTCCTTTAAGAAAAAAGAAATAAAGTATGGTACTCCAAAGCCCACTATACAGGCGCTTTGTAAGGCCACCGATGAGGCAGAGCCCGAGCCAGTGATCTGAAGACCAGGACCGCTTCAACACGAAAACTCCCGAACACAATGATGACCATGGTAGTAACAAGCATCATAATGGTGAAGCGGAACTACTACTCCTCCTCCTCCTGCTGCTGTTGCTGCCCCCACTGCTACTGCTACTGCTACGGCTACAGCTACAGCTACAGCTACAGCTACTGCTTCTTCTGCTGCTACTACTAGTTTTACTAGTAACGGTCAGAACTACTACTACGACGACGGCGAGTACACATATTTTTCCTAGCACCAGTACTATGTAGTCGCAGCTTTATTTGATCGCGGGTCGACCTCCTTCCTGTAAGTGGAAGGAGAGGGGGATGAAATTTGGGGTGTTCGGGGCGGGGGCCCGGGCGGGAATGGTAAAGTCATGTTCTCGCGATTTCTTGCGCATATCCGAGTGGTTGATTTTAGTCTTTCAGGCGCCCGTAAATTGCAAATGCCCGATAATACAAAG
Source organism: Symbiodinium sp. CCMP2592 (assembly GCA_905221615.1). Classification (NCBI taxonomy): domain Eukaryota; class Dinophyceae; order Suessiales; family Symbiodiniaceae; genus Symbiodinium; species Symbiodinium sp. CCMP2592. Next base: position 97,137 of record CAJNDT010005002.1, read on the forward strand.
CTTAGGCTTTAGCGGTTTACATGTTGTGCTGGCCTTGTGCAGTGTTAATACAGGGCTTGCAAAGATGTGCTTGTCCAAACATACTAGTACGTATTGTCCTGCAAAACTCCCAAAATATCACATCTTAGCTTTTGGCCAGCGCGGAGAAGTGATTGGTCTTAACCCTTGTCTATGACTGGCTTACCGCTGTACACGAACAACTCGGACATTATGTAGACGTATGCAGTCCTGTATTTTACGGCTTTTGGAGGCATCGATTGCAAATCACGCTAAAAGAAAACAAACAATCAATCGCAATCCTTTTCAGTCCAACAAGTAATTTTCCGAGAGTTGAACCCCTCACGTGTCTGCAGCAGGAAAGAATCAGCAGCCACGAAGTGCTGTAAACCGCAGTAGAAAAGCTACTTCGCAGAAACCATGCCCACAGGAAATGCTGCGTGTCCAGAAGCAGTGCGACGCCTAGTCGTACTGGTGCTAGCACCAGGAAGAGGAGCAGCAGGAGCTAAGAATGACAATGACAAAAGCAATAACAGTAACAGGGTTTAGGGGTTTAGGGTTTAGGGTAACAGTCTGAAAAAAACAGCCTTGATATCTCTCCGCGCCAACCAACAAAATGGCAAATCATTGCCGGGGACACGCGGTGATCCAAAGCCACTGTGGGCTGGTGAGCCGTAGGCGCCAGCCCTCCTGGGTGTCCCATCGGCTTCCAGCTTCCTACCATGCCCTCTGAGTCAGCATAAAAAAAGCGGGCCTTGATAAGTAGAATAAGGCTTTGGGACCCCCCCCCCTCCGCCCTCGACCCGCCCCGCGCTGCGAGCTTGTAGAGCTTGGGTCCAAGGTTTCTGTCGGCTCCAGGTTCCAGGATTTACTCACGAGAAATTGAGGTTACTTAAAGGTTCATGGGACTTAGTAACTATGGTTATAAGTAAGGCAAGTAAGGTAAGTATACTTACAATTGGACGTAATTTCAGTTAGGGTACTTATAACTTTACTTACTATATAAGTCCCATGAACCCCCAAGTAGGGGTTTGAGTGTAGGCCAAGGATGCTGGTTGTTATAGAGTCCCGCGCTTCTACGCAGAGGACTTGCGCAGAAGCAATCCCCTGTACACTCAGACTGCTAGTTTCTGGCGCCTGCAAGATCTCAGCAAAAGAATTCTCTTCAGCAAGACAACTTTTCACGGGATAGTGATGCAGGCTCCGGATGCTTACCTCAGACGTGTGCAGCCGGGCCGAGGCGGGCGACGCGAAGCGCTTAAAATTATCACGGCTCCTACATTACCCGATCGGGCTGATATCCACCTGCAGAATAAGGGTCTGGACGGGTGAATGGCCAGTGTGGACCCGCACCTGGGCTGCGCAATGGAACGGGTGGGGCCGTAGCCGTAGCACAAACTCCTCAAATCCAGCACTTTCTGGTAAGATATCATAAAAATATCTATATATATATATATATATGTTACATGTTATATATATATATATAATAACCTGCTCTTCCTGACCCTCTGTCCTCAAGCTGCAGCATGTGGAAGCTCAGTCTAGAAAGCGCCAAGCAACATAGCCCCCGCTTGGCGAGGAGAGTTGTGTAGGGGAATCGGAATCGAAGATATCGCCCATGGGGCCAACTCGACAGTCACTCCAGGGGCAGAATCAGGCTAGGCTTGGAGGGTTGACTGAAATCTAGGCTGACCTGCCTAGGGAGCAGAAGGTCACTTCAGATGGCTCAAGTTATGAAACCCTACAGAACTCCAGGTTGAAGGTTGATTTAGTTGAAATTACAGTAAACCTTCCAAACCCTAAACCCTGAACCCTTATATGGAAGAAGGCTTGTGGTTGCAGGACGGCCTGTGCTGACTGCTTCGTACAAGACAGTTCCATGCAAGGCCAGCACGTCCCTCTTTGGGGAGGCTGCTGACTTGATCTGCCAAGACAATGCACGTGGTCCCGGCGACGGCCGTCAAATGCTCCAAGGGAGTCACTGAAACCAGAGCACTGAGGGCATGGCAAACTCCCTTTAGCAAAACACTGAATTGCAGCCAGGGCATGTCATGCAGGAGTTAGTTAGTCATTGCATGACGGTACATGCCCTTCTTGCGACTTGAACCTGCGACTGTTCGATACCTCTTTGATGTAGTCCACTGGGCACCAACCCGTTTCTGACTTCTTTGAGCGGCCTCAATTTCCGAATTCCTCCTTGTATAGAGAGCCCTGCTTCTCCCTGCTCCAAAACCAAAACCCTAAACCCAAAAAGCCAAAACTCCTGAACCCTACACTCGAACCGTCTCAATGAGCTGATGCCTGCGCTGGCGGGCCCGACCACCAGATCCTGAGACGACTCAGGTGGACACGAGCACCAAACCACCAGCATCGTCCTAACAGGAACCCATACACTCCAATATCCCTTAATCAAGTAAGGAATCTCTCTTAAGTTATGGTAGGATCCCTACTATGATTTAAGGTATATTCCTTAGTTAAGAGGGATATTGGAGTCACTGGGCAGCAAAGCTCCGGTGCGCTGAGACAGCTGCCGGGGCGGAGGAGGATGTAGCCAAAGTCTTGGCCTGGGTTTAGGGTTTAGGGTTTGGGGTTTAGGGATTGGGGTTTGAGGTTTAGGGTTTACGATTTCGGGGTTTAGTGTTTAGGGTTGAAGGGGTTTAGGGGTTTAGGGCTTGCGGATTTAGGGTTTCCTGTTTAGGGTTCGGCCTGGGATCAAGACTCAGAACCCTTAAAGGATCAAGCCAACATAGAAGACCCAAACAGGTTTTCCTAGCATTACATGGGTTGAGACAGCCCTTTGTTCAGAGGTTCTGCTTTTTTGTATCCTTGCGGGACACTCTCATAAACAAACAATGTGTAAACCTTAGAAGGGGCCCCCACCCTGTAATAGTTGTATAATCGGAATATAATAGGGCCCTAATATAATCCTTATAGTCACTATTACAGGGTGGGGGCCCCTTCTAACGTAAACCTTTATAAGCCGGCAGAGCCCATTCAGGCCCCCATGAACCCTAAACTCCAAGAGCACACCACCGCCATACAATAGAAGCCTAAATAAGTACCAATGTTATTCTTTAGGGTTCCACACTATAGCTACACTGTAAGGGAGCCCAAAATGTGTAAACCTTAGAAGGGGCCCCCACCCTGTAATAGTTGTATAATCGGAATATAATAGGGCCCTAATATAATCCTTATAGTCACTATTACAGGGTGGGGGCCCCTTCTAACGTAAACCTTTATAAGCCGGCAGAGCCCATTCAGGCCCCCATGAACCCTAAACTCCAAGAGCACACCACCGCCATACAATAGAAGCCTAAATAAGTACCAATGTTATTCTTTAGGGTTCCACACTATAGCTACACTATAAGGGAGCCCAAAACCCCCTATTCTAATGATCAAGGCCCCGAAAGTAATCGATTTGCAAGAAACATGGAGGCGATAGCTTGGAAACGATGGTTCCATTTGCTTTCCAGTTTAGGGTTTAGGGTTCGTGGTTTCGGATCTCACGTTTGGCGGTTTAGGGCCTGTGTTTAGTGTTTCGGGTTTAGGGTTTTGCAGGAGAGCTGTCGGCGATCGACAGAATCGAAATCAATCTTTTGCAGATGTCACATGAGTAGGTCTCTAGAGTTTGCAGATGTCACATGAGTAGTTCTCTAGAGCAGTCCCGTTCTAGATCCCCAAATATAGTACGGCACTCTTATAACACACGAAAACCCCGAACTTAGAGAACTACCTACATGGGCCGTGCTCTGGGATACGAGCGGACGCTGGGCTCGCATCTGTCTGCAACAACCTCTCGCGCGGTGGCTTCTCAAAACTGGGGCAACTGGGGTGCCGTGTTACAGCTCAAAGTGTAAATGCTGCTAAGAAGAATGTGCTAAGACTCGGATCTTTGTTGGGAACATCCGTCGGAGGTGCAGATGCTCCAAAGTTTCACCACTTCCTGGAGCCTGATGAAACCCTAAGCCGCTGAACCCTCAAAGCCGCGAAGAGAAGGGCTTGGGTGGAAGGCTTTGAAAATGGGGGACCCTCATGTAAACCTATAGGCTGGAGTCTAGAGTCTGGAGTTTAGTTGACGATGTGGGGTTTGGGGTTTGGGTGTTCGCTGTAAGCCAGAGGATCGTCGAAGCCGCCCGGCTTGGGGTGGCAATGGCAAAATGTGGGATGTCATGATATGTGGGCTTCCTTTTTGGTGGTGTCCTTGTTGATAAGAATCCTGTCGTCCATGCAAGAACGGGATAAGCGTCCCTAAACCCTAAACCGGCAAGGCACGCTCTGCCAGCCTCTGTGCGTTGGCAGGGCCTGCCGATGGGAGGCGGACGAGCGGCGCCCGCCGCAGGCCTTGAGGGCCCAGGATTTGTGCGGTTCTCTAAAGCAGGATCCCTTTCAGGCTTCATTTGATGAGGGTATGATATTAATTGACGGGACCTAAAAAGGGACCCTAATTTGGAGAGCCACCCATTTAGGGCTTCGGGTTCAAGGTTTAGACACGCTGCGAAGATCCGTGGCCGAGGGATGACGATACGAAGCCCTCATAAAGTGAGCGGAATTCCACGGGCTGATATCGGAGGCCTAAAAAAATGAAGCTTTGAGACAGACTGTATACTAACTAAGTTTGTGTTTGGGGACACGCGGAGGCTGTTACTAGTTGATTCGACTTCTATTTTGCCTAGAAGTGCGGATGAACTGTAAGCAGGTGAGTAGTTGTCAACGTTAGGGTCCGTTTTTGGGTCATTATCAGAATACGGCACCTAACATTTAGGGTACCCAAAAATAAAGGGACCCTAGTTTTGAAAACTATGCAGGTGAGAGCGAACCGCGGCGCTCTTCCCCGAGACCCGGGCCCGGTTCCTGAACTCACAAAAGGCGAAACCCTGCTCCAAATATCAAGGCTTAAACCCTAAACTCTGCAACCCTAAACCTAAAACCCTAAACCCTTAAACCCTAAACCCTTAAACCCTAAACCCTAAAACCCTAAACCCTAAAACCCTAAACGCTAAACCCCTAAAACCCTGAAGAGCTGAGTCCCCTGGCGCTGGCGCCCTGTCTTCTCCTGCGCCCAGAGCTCGGAGTCCTCGCAGGAGGTCTACTCGGAGGGTCATGCGAATTAGGAAGAATGGTTTAGGGCTCCATTGAAGGGTACTATAGGGTTCTTTAGTAGGGCTCCTTGAAGGGATCTATAAGGGTTCTAGAAGGAGGATCATGGGACTTGGTATGTATGGTTATAAGTATAAGTACCTTGAATCGGGGGTTATAATTAACAATAAGTATAGTTACCCCAATGGTTCTTAGTAGGGAATGGGGGTTCCTTTAAGGGTTCCGTTTAAGGGCTTCTATAAGGTCTACTATAAGGGTTATGCTATCGGGGTTTGGTGTTCTTCGTAGGCTGACTGGTTGGCATGCGTTTTGGGAACGACTATGGGGGATTATGTCGGGGCTGCTACAAGGATCCATTCCCCCATTCCTACTAAGCACCAGACAGTAGAGCCCAAGCCCCAATGTAAACTAGAGCTACTTTGGGTTCTCATTGGGTTATACATGGTTCTGTAAGGGGGGTCGGGGACTATACTTACTTACTATAGGTATGAAGGCCCCCTAAGGGCCCCTATGGTTTTTTTGCTTTAGGGTTGACGAATGTTAGGATGGGAGGCGACTCCCAGTCTGACTTTCAGGTGGCAGGTCCGTGGAGCCTAACTTTAGGATCCTTATGAACAATCCTGCGACATGTAATGTAGGGGCCTTCATAAGAGAATAGGGTTTTCGGGCCCATTCTACTATAACTATAATAAGGAGCCCCCAAAGTGGTATAGGTAATGATTTCGGCCCATATCGACGGGCTTCTGATTTTCTGCGGCTGCCATGCCGATTCCTGCCATGTGCATGTACCGGAGGCCTCCGTCATCGGCTGCTTAAAGCAAGTCGCAGCTGGGGTGGCCGGCGGCGGAAGCCTCGGGCAAACTGCATAAACCTTGGGATCGGTGCTAAGTTTATTTAAGGTTTACTTCGACCCTAAAGAATCTACCTTTTTAAAAGAAATTAAGAACTTATAAAAGGACACCATACTAGGGAACCCGAAAAAGGAAGGTTTAAAAGGGTCTAAACCCTAGTTATCTAGGATCGGTATGAAATCTATTTTTCAAGTTTGCTTGAAAACTTAATGGTTTTCTTATTCAAGGTTTACGGATTAGGCAGGGTTCGGAGTTCCGCTTTTACTCAACCGGAAGCCTGGGTCCTACACTGCTGAACAGGCGAAGCGTCCCTAAACTAAACCCTGAAAGGGTTTAGGGTTGAGGGTTTAGCCCTGAGCCCTAAAGCCCTGAACCCCTCAACTGTGCACCGGGATCCACACAGAGGCCGTGCGAAGCTTCGCTTTTCTCCGGTCGTCGCCCATTCCAACCAAGCGATACTGGCAAGTTCCAAGAGCAGGAGGGTCGAAGACTCTTGATGACATCTCTCAGAAGCATCCGGCAGGAAGTTACATACGCTGTGCCCATGCTGCCTCCACTGTCTGCGAATTCTGCATCCATGGTTATGTGGGATGTTCACCCCTGACGTAATCAAAACATGCAATGAGGTACTTGGTAGGGGGACCATAAAAGCCCCTTTGAATCGACAGACACCCAAAAAGGAGGCCCTTCAACATTCAAAAACCGTCGATTTCGTGTCAGGCGCACCGCCAAGCAAACCACTCCGACTGCTTCGCCATCTCACGCTCCATCTCGCGGGAGTGTGCCTGATACTAGAGGGGGCCGTAATAATGAGAATAAGGTTTCACAGGATTCCTGTAAAGTTACTCTAAGGGCTACTGTAAGGGCTACTATAAGGGTTCTATATTATTAGGGGCCTCAGAAAGTACCAATACTTTATTTGGGGGGCTCCTTATTATAATCAAAGCTATAATGGGCCCTTACAATTAAAGCTACAATGGGTCCCAAAACCCCACTTTAATTATGAAGGCCCCTGTACTTTAATAATCGACCAAATCAAGACACACCGGTGAGGGCTAAGGGCTGTGGGTTTTGCGTGGAGAAACTATGGCTTCTAGATACTTGCCTTGTTTATAGGATAGGTTACTGGCTGCTGAAAGAAATCTTTTCATGGACTGCCGGATACTTACAGAGCTTCGTAGAGTTGTGTTCGGATGTTGAAGAAGATTGGCTTCTAGATGCTGGCTCGTCTCTTTCGAGTTGTTTCTTGGGTGCCAAGCAAGTCTGGGGCTTCGCGCATAAGGTGTGGTCTTTCATCATTAGACGAGCTTTTGGGACAATCTATGGTATCTGGACTACGGTTTACGATTACTAATTCTTCCGAGCCCTACACTATCCTAAGAGATCGGGGATCTCTTGCCACATGTCATCGTGGAGGTCAGGTGATAGGCTCCCGGTTCCACAAGTTGTTTTCGGGTTTAGAGTGGCGTAGAGTGATCAGGGTTGCGCGCTGTAGGTAATTAAAGGTTCAGGGTTGTACCCAGAGAGCCCAATACCCCTTAATTAAGGAATATAGCTTAAATCAGAATGTGAAGCCCCTAATGCTTTTCGGTATATTCCTTAATTAGGGGGCAATGGGCTCCCTGGGTAGGGCTCAGAGTAACTAGCGTTTCGGATTCGGGCTTCGGGCTTAGAGCAATCAATGGGTTTGGCGTTTTTTTCGGGTTTAGGGTTTAGAGTTGTTTAGGTTGCCTCTTCTTGCACGCATGCTCCACGCCTGCGGACCGTCACCGAGACTATTTCCAAAATGGAGCATTTCACAGTTCCTTGCAGCCCTTTAAATTTCCACTCATGCCATCTCCGGAAACTTTAACCCTAAACCCCTAAACCCTAAACCCTAAACCTTTTTCATACATACAATTGATTCTCGCAATTGCCGGATGCATTGCCAAGTTCGTGTCCTCTACAGTTCCTTGCAACTTACAGACTTGCCAACATCCCGGGTTCCGGCGCCTCATTCTGCAGCAGGGCGTTGGTGGAATGCTCCTTAGCGCGTACCGCGCGTCAAGAAGCAGAACAAGAGCTTAGGGTTTAGGGCCTAGTTTAGGGCCTGTGGGCTCAGGGTTTAGGATGTGGGAGTTTCCGAAAATTAGGGGTACATTATTTTGGGACCCTTATAATAGGTATCCTACTTTTTGGGGTACTATATTAGGGTCCCCTATTTTCGGAAACTCCCATGTTGAGGGCTGACAGGATGTTTAGGGTTTACGGTTTAGGGTCTCGGGTCAACGAGCAACACACAAAGTTGCAGTACAGATGCAACAGGCGCTGAAAAGTCCCCATGACAAACATGAAGCCTGAATGGTTTGTGGCACATAATGAAATGACCTAGCCTAACTACAAGGGCTTAGGGTTTAGGGTTTAGGCCATGAAGCTGAAACACAGGGCGTTGGCCGAATCCCGAAGTCTCCTCCTAAACCTGCAAGTGCTTCTTTGCCTGCCGAGAACCACCATGACGCCTAAGCCCGAAAAAGGGCTTAGGGCTTAAAGCTTAAAGGGCTAAACCCTGAAACGAGATCTCTTTACCCTAAACGTCCCCAAACCCCCAAACTCTGAGACCAAAGACCTAAACCCCAAACCCTGAGCCCTAAACCCCTAAACCCCTAAACCCTAAACCCTAAACCCTAAACCCTAAACCCCTAAACCCCTAAACCCTAAACCCTGAACTCTGAGGGCTCAGGTCTGGACGAGGCTGACCAATCGACCTCGAGGATGAGCCGGGCCAAAGCAAATAACTTCTGGGATTACAGTTTTAGGGGGGCCCTTGGGGTTTAGGATTATAGGGCTTCAGAGGTTGTAGGGTTTGATTATAGGGTTTACGGATGAAATTTGAAAAGATCTGCAGATAAGTTTCTCCTTGCATACTGCAGATCCCTGAGGAATAAAGCCGCCTTATACACTCAAAGAGTGAATGATCGCCTGGCAGTCCCCGAGCGGACACCCTGAACAAAATAACCACAAAGTGGTTATATGACTGCATATGGGAGTTTCCGAACTTAGGGGTACCTTATTTTGGGGACCATATAATAAGAATCCTACTATTAAGGGTACCATATTAGGGTCCCGTGTTTTCGGAAACTCCCATATGACAAAGTGTGACCACGCGTTTGCGGAATAGCAACTAATGGGGATCCCATTATTGCAGGCATTGGAGAAGGGTCGGTCGCTACTCACAGGTCTATGTTTCCAGGTATTGCGCAGTTGTACCCTCCGTTCCAGCGGACTTAAAACAGGCGCCTTAACAAATAGAATAGGGTTTGGGGGCCCATTATACCATATTACAACCAAGGAACCCCCAAAAAAAGTATTGGTACTTGTTTTGGGCCCTAACATAGCCCTTTTTGTAACCCCTTTAAAGGAATCCTATGAAACCCCATTCTAACTATAGACGCCCTATTGTACCCAGAGAGCCCAATACCCCTTAATCAAGGAAAAGAGCTTAGATCTTAATATGAAGCGCTTTAAAATTTCAGCCAGATTCCTTAACTAAGGGGTATTGGGCTCTGTGGGTACCCTCCTATATCATAGCACCCTTATAGTAACCTTTATTTAGAGGGACCTTTATAGGAACCCTATTCTAATTCTTAAGGCCCCCATATTATTGCACCCTCCGTTGCAGCGGAGTGAACTCAAGAGCCCAAGCTGCTCGAGAGACTGCGTTCGAGCTGGTCCGCTCGATGTGCGGCGGTCTGGCATGCAGGGATCTATAAGGGTTCCTATAAGGGTTCCTATAAGGGTTCCTAAAAAGAGTTCCTCTAAGGGTTCCTCTAAGGTAAGGGTTCCTATAAGGGTTCCTGTACGGGTTTCTAGAAGGGATCTGTAGGGTTTTAGGGGACTCCAATGTCCCGTAATTATAGAGTTTTCCTTGAAATTTTTGTAGGGATCCTGGATCCCTAATATGATTTACGGTCCATTCCTTAATTAAGGGATATTGGAGTCTCTGGGAAGTGCAGAAGCTATAGAAAACATGCCGAGAACCACAAGACCGAATTGGCTTCACTGGCGCATGCCCTTAATTAAGGAATATGGCCTAAAAGCAACCCAGAGACTCCAATATCCCTTGGTTAGGGAATATACCTTAAATCATATAAGGGATCCCTAATATGATTTAAGTTATATTCACTAATAATTAAGGGATATTGGAGTCCCCTAAACCCTAAACCCCATACATCCCTTATAGGAGCCCTTTTACAGGAACCCTTATAGATCCCTTTAAACTCGACCCTTTCTTTAAAGCGATATTTGATGTCTCTGAGTCAGATAAGGGCTGGTGTGGAGTGCAGGCCTCCGCGTGCTTGTGCAGCTCAGCCCACATGGCTTCCTCTCACAGAGAGCTGAATATGGGTTTAGGCTTTTTTTTAAAGGGCCCTTTTTCCAAGTGCACTCCGCGTCTGGGTTTAGGGTTTAGGATTTAGGGTTTAGGGTGGGCCTGAATAATTAGAATAGGGTTTTGGGGCCTATTCTACTGAACTTATAAGAAGGAACCCCCAAAATTGTGTTGGTAATTATTTAAGCCCCTATATTACAGCTCTTGCAATGGCAGAGCACACCTGAAGTTCTCAACTTCGGCAGTGTCGGCTTTACAATAACTGCCCCGCCCCCCCACAGAAACTGAGCCACTGAGCCTGTCTAGCTTCAGACTTTGCGTCAATCTCACGGAGGATGTGGTCTGGGATCACCACCTTCTCAGTGTCCAATCAGATGCTGCTAGGGTTTAGGGTTTAGGGTCTTTTTAATGTGAACTGACTTCTCAGTCTGCCCGCAGTCGGCTTACACACAAAAGACATCCACTGAATCGGGTTTAGGGTTTAGGGACATCTCCGAGCATGTACTTGCTACCCTGCTATCGACTTGCACAAAAAAGCCGTAAATGAGGGAGACACGCAGCTTGCCAAGCTCCAATAGAGACCCAACCTGTATACAAAACCGTATACCATCCCATGGAGCCCGAAAAAGACACAAATGAACCCTGCATACTTCCCTATGACCCCAGTCTTAACCCAGGTTTAGGATTTAGGGTTTCAGGGTTTAGGGTTTCAGGGTTTCGGGTTTGTCCCCGCGCCTCCTTCTGCAGCTCGGTCTGCACGTGAACCAATGCTCCCTGAAGCGCCTAGCAGAATCGAAGCATCTGTAGGGTTTAGGGTTTAGGGTTTAAGGTCTTCGGGCTTAGGGCTTAGGGGTTTGGGGTTTGGGGGGTTAGAGTTGCGGGTTAGGGAATTCCGGTTCCGGCATGAAGGGTTGAGGAAGTAGCACCAATTTAGGGGTTGAGAGTTTGGAGCTGGGCGTTTCCGAAATTAGGGGTACCTCAGTTGGGGTCCTTACAATAAGGATCCTACTATCCTGGGTACTATATTAGGGTCCCCTATATTCGGAAACTCCCATATGGTTGTGGGGTTTAGGGTCGAGGGCTCATGATTAGGGTTCGGGGTTATGTGGACCCGACGGTACCCGTGCCTTGATAACACGAACTTAGTCTGTCGAATCACCCTTAACCCACTGTCTGTATTAAACTCCGAATATTTATTATCCTCCGGGAATCAGGGCTTTTGGGCTACTGCTGGGCCCACCGGAGACGTTACTGTAAGTATCAGGTGCAACGTAAAGGTTGCAATAAGCGGTTCTATTGTAGTTCCGGATTTACTGTAGATTCAATAGGGGTTGAGGATGTTGGTGATTCGGGTGGTTTACTCGTACGGCTTGAGATGAACACCCAACATTTCGCCCACAATAATTTAGAATGGCGCTTTGGGGTTGTATACTATAAAACAGCCGGACAACAAGGCACCTTAACCTCAAATATTGAGACCCCTGTGAAACCCTTATCGAAAACATATTAAAACGCCTCTCGAATAAACCGGCAGCGTCCAGCCCTGTAGCAGCTGTACTATACCACTGCAGAAAGCAGACTCAAAAGAGAACGTTGTGTTTGCGACCCGTTGGGCAACCCACCTAGGAATCAGAAGCCCGACCGGACCGTGATCCCTACACCCTAAACCATCATGGAAACACTGAAACCCCAAACCCGGCATGTAATATAGGGGCCTTACTATTTTGGGGGGGTTCTTATCATAACTATAGTATATTGGGCCCCAAAACCCTACTCTGACTATTCAGGCCTCTATATTAGTGACGGACGCCCCGGCCTGAACGTCCATGCCGAGCTGCTTTAACCTGGTTTAGTATCTAGGCTTGAGGGCTTAGGGGTGGGTTTACGGTTTAGGGGTTTTCGGGTGTGGGGTCATGTAGCACACGCTGGTGACGCGATACAGCTTTTCAAGGTGCTGAAGCGGCTCTTGATGCTCATTTACAACAAAAAAGTACATCTGGGTTGGCCTTTAAACACCCTGAAAAGTATTTATATATACAGGGTCCCTTATAAACCCAAATAAGGAAAATGAAAATGACCCAAAATCCAACCTAGACAAATACATTCTTTAAGCAAAAGGCTGTGGCTTCGAAGTCTCTGGGCAGGCCCGACCCCGAAACCCCGAAGCCTTGCAAGGCGGCCGTGTCAGACGCACATGCTTCGATCTGATCGTATCCGGTCCGAATACCATGCCAGCCCGCATACATCGGGGCCTAGATATGTACCTATGCTATTTTGGGGGTTTCTCTTTATAACTATTGAGTAAACCCTAGTCTAATTGTTACGGCCCCCCTTTATTGCGGTACCCTTAAAGATCTGCACCAGACATAAACTCTTCGAGCACCACAATGAAAAGACGACACCAGTAACCATGTTGGCGACGCGAAGTATCCGAATACATTTTTCGATGCGAGTACCGCCTAGGCCCCATGAATCCAAAGACTCCAAAAACACTAAATCCTTTGAATATAGGGGGATCCTTATTATACTTCAAGGCTTACGTACCGTGAGTATAGAGCCTAATTAACGGCCAATGTGGGACGCACGCCAACGCAGGAGGCACGATGCCTTCGTGATTGAATCAAAGTATCGGAGTATCAGGCTGGACACACTGACATGTCACATATGAATAACTTCTACAGGGCTTGCAGGGGTAGGTTGTAGTACTGCATAGGGATGTTTAGTATATTCCGACCCGGAGCGCATAGCAGGACACAGATGGTAGGGAGATGTCGAAATCAGTGAAAATACTCATCGCAGGCCCGTAGGCGTCGAGAAGGGTTTCTGTTGGAAGAATGACTGTGGGCACTGGTTTCACCCGCATACACGTACGGTTTGTCAGCTGGGAAAACCCTGCTTTAAACCCTAAATCCTAAACCCATGTATGCACCCATAACTTCGATGCATCGGGAGAGCCTCCGGGGGGCGTAATAATTAGAATAGAACTTGGGGTCCCCATTATACTATAGTTATAAGTTATAAGGGACCCCCCAAAATAGTATAGGTAACTGTTTAAGCTCCTATATTATGCAGTTGTATGTCCATCGCTGGGCACTGAGCTCACTACAAAGAGAAACTCGCGCCGCCTTCGGAACCAGAAGAATCCGCCCAGCTGCGAAATTACTGTGTCCTTGTTAAGGGGTTTCATATAGGTTACCATAATAAGGAAACTCTATTATTTACTATAGATCTCTGCTATGGTAACTTCAATTAAGTTCCTTAACAAAAACCAGATAATGAAGAGGCTTTCAATGGCAAGAGAATTGACATGCAAGCAACCTCTTCTCTTCCAGCTGGTTGAATCGGTTGGTCAGCTGGTGCAGCTCCGTGGACGTGGCCTGCTACGCGACCGGAGTTGGTCGTAACAGAGGCCCAAAAACAAGCCTGCCTCCTTTGTTTTTAAGAAGCTCTGCGCCAAGCTATCCGTGGCCTCCCGGCCGGATCCTCAGGGGCAAGACAGTCTTTGAAACACCTGATTTGGGAGTTTCCGACAGTTAGGGGTACCTTATTTTGGGGTCCTCATAATAAAGATCCTACGATCTAGGGTGCTATATTAGGGTCCCCCATTTTCGTAAACTCCAGTTTGACATGCTCCAACTTGTCATACTCCAGTGGGCTTGGCAATGCTTTCGCTGTAGACTGTAGGCAGTGTCATCTCTCGGTGAATCTTCGGGGATGTGGAGCAGCGGTCATGTAGACTCACCCCTGATTCATAGACCCCCCATGTCTTAAAGATTTTCATCAGAGGGAGGGGAGGGGGTTGATTCATCAGGGTTCTCTATGTATTCGACGTCGGAGCTTCGGCCGTATCTTATCCAAGGATCTCGCCACCTCCTCCGAAACCTACGGATTTGCGCTGACCCGGTAAACTGAAGGGATTTAGGGTTTAGAGCTTCAGGGTTTTAGGATTTAACGGTTAAGGGATTACGGTAAGGGTTTAAGCAGGGAACATCTTGCTCAAAGGTTCGCGACTTTCTAAGGGATCTAGATGAACCAATGTCCCCCTGAAGTCTTGCAAAGCGCTGACAGCACGACTGCCCAGCATAATTATGATTCTTCGAACATGAAGAGGCCACAAGATCGCAAACGATGCCACACTTGCATCACCATGAACCCTGCCTTAAAGCCTAAATATCCTAAAGCCCAACTCACGTCTTTCGCTGAGGCATGAACGTAGCTCCTCCTTCAGCGCTGGCAGCTCATTCAATGCTGCCTTGGCCGCCTTGTCAGGGCAACGCAGAGGGATCGCTTGGGGTTCTAGAAGGAGGATCATGGGACTTAGTAAGTAGGGTTATAAGTACCTTAATTGGGGTTATAAGTAATCCGCCGAGGCCAGAGGCCCAGGCGTTTTGGTGGTTACCTCAGGTACCCTCTCCCTGCAGCCGAAATGATTGGTGACACCCTGTTTTTGCGTTCGTTTGCCACCCCCTTGCCCGGCTTCCCCTCATTTTACCTGATTTGTCCCCCCCTGCCCCCCCCTCCCCCCCCCTCCCCCCCCCCTCCCTCCCCCTGTGCCCGTTTTCCTGGCACTTCGTATCAACAACCGTGTAAAGGTTGGGGTTTGACAGGCCGCCCTAGCATAAAAAAACATCGACTGCCCCCTCGCCCTGCCGCTACACAGCCGAGGCGGGCGGCGTAGCGTTAAAATTAAACCATAACTGTATATAGTTACTTTACTTATAATTTATAACCCTACTTACTAAGTCCCATGATCCTCTAAGCAACCGACAGCGAGACGACTGCCACGAGTGCGGCTAACGCGCTCGCGCCCACGGAAACTTCATTGCTGGGCAGGCAGCTCGCTTGCACGAGCTAGAGATTTTTCTGCCGGGTTCAGCCGAGCATTCAGGCAGCGGTGAGAGAAATTGTAGCCGTCTGCTGTTGTACAGGAGCATCACACAGCCAAGCCTAGCCTAGCCCGTAGGGAAGTCTCCGACAAGGCAGGAAGGCATCAGGCTTCCTTTTCACACTACGGGTACCATGGAAGAGGCCGCTTGCAACCAACGCAACAAGTAGGTTGTTTTAGGGTTTAGGGTTTAGGGTTTAGGGTACAGGGCCCTGGCCTAACGCTTGATTGAAGCAGTTCTCCAGCTCGAGTATCTTGAAAAACTTATAAGGCTTAGGGTTTAGGGTTTAGGAGGATCAGACCCACATTCAGAAAACCTAGGAACACAGGTCAAGCACGAAAGAAGCCAACATCAAGAGCCATGAGTAGTAGGCACACGGTCTGAAGACTCCTATGACCACTACAAGTATCATAAGGACCCTTATGCTGGGTGGGGGGCCTCCATGCACATGATAAGGACTTATAAATACTAATTAAGGTCTATTTAAGGAAGTATATAGTCCCCTACTCCCCTCCCCCCTACGTACCCCAAAAGGTCCCTATGACAGCAGGGAGCAACACCCGGCAAGTGCAAGGGCCTTCAGCTGGACAAGGAAGTCATCCTGGCCGCTTAGATACGTCCAACGAGCACGATTCTGGCTTTTTCTATGCCCGGGTACGGGGTTTAGGGTATATAGGTCGCGCGCGGATTCCTTCAACTTTTCGCCAATTATTCATTCAACCAGTGCCCGCGAATTCTGTCAACCCGAGAACGCGGATGCATTCCACCCTAAAACCTGCTTCGTTCAACCCCGGCACGCGGATTCACTCAACCATGGCCCCGGCAGTGATTCCTTCAACCCAAACAACTGCTTCGTCAACTCCAACAACTGCTTCGTTCTACCCATATATATATATATATATATTTACACAAAGAGTCGCTCCAACTACGGACACGGGTGCTACCCCACAACAGTTTAGTGTTGACGGCAGCGGGGGGCGGAGTTGACGGAATCAGCACAGTCTGCGTTGATGGAAGCGGGCGATGCGGGTTGGCTGAATCCGCATTATCTCGGTTGAGGGACGCGGCGAACAGGGTAGAAGGAAGCGCGGTTGAAAGAATCTTGGTTGACGGAACCGCGCAAAGTTGAGGAAGAAGGCTTCTACCAGGGTATATAGGGTTTAGGCGTTTGGGGGTTTAGGGCTTAGGGTACGGGGTTTACGGGTTTACGGGTTTGGGGTATAGGCTTGAAGGGTTGAGGGTTGCAGGGTTCAGGGTTGAGGCTGCGGCATCGCTTTCAGGCAGGAGACTTTCTGCGAAGATCAACTCACCAGGGTCAGCTTCTGCTGGGAACCTTTCATTCCAAGTCTTATTATTTGTTGCCAGCCATGCTCTGTTTACTTTCGGCTCTGAAATCGAACAGAATCTCTGGAAGCCCTCTCCCTCCAGTCGCCCGGGTCCGGAATTGCCAACAAAAAACTCCTGCCTGGCGGAAGCGCAGATTCTCCAAGGACTCGGCGAATTTGCTCACCTCTTCAGAGCCGGGAACAGGGGTAATAGAGGGGGCTCAATAATTAGAACAGGGTTTTGGGGTGCATGATACTATAAAATTACGGTAAGGAGCCCCCAAAATAGTATGGGTAGGTAGATCTACCGAACCCCGCAACCCAAAATCATCTTCCTGTTCTCCTGCGCTCCCCGCAGCTCTCAAGACTCTGAACGTCACAAACCCCTACGGAATCCTGGAACCGTTAACACCCTAAACCCCTAAGTCCGAAACCTCATACAGTAAACAGCATAAAGCTGGAAACCCGACTAAGGCCAAAGAGTGCTGGGATTCCCCATAGATTACTCTTAAGGATTGAGACTACTGGGTTTGCAACTTCTGGGCTTGTAAGACCTTTTGATTCCTGAAAGAACAACAAACCCAGACAAGCTGCCTCAAACCCCAGACACGGATAACTCCCTAGTGCCCTAAACTCTAAACCCTATCCCCAGAAAAGGTAAACTCTCATAATGTAGAAACCTGATTAAGAAACCTTGGGTCTCTTGTATTGGGGGTGATAGGACCAGGTTGCTTAATCAGGTTCCTACATTACCCTATCCTTACCTTTGGTCAGTACGGAATGGAAGCATGGTAGTAATAGTAGTTATAATTCTACCCCATTCCTCCATTCCCTACTAACCAGAGGTAAGTATAGTATAACCCTTGTAGGAACCCTTTTAGTAAGCCTTAAAGGAACCCCATTCCTCCATTCCCTACTAACCAAAGGTAAATATCCCCTAAATCCGAAGCCCTCATGCCTCCTGCTTCAAGGCCGCGCTGCTCTTGGGTCGCTCCAAGCTCGCTTCCACCGCGCCCTTCAAGCTCATCACCTCTCAAGGTTTATCTTACCGTTGGTTAGTAGGGAATGGAGGAATGGGGTACAATTATAACTACTATTACTACCATTCTTCCATTCCCTACTAACCGAAGGTAAGTTATGGGGCTTAGGGCACCTAGGGTTTAAGGCTCTAAGGGTTCAGGAAGCTCTTTACCTGCAGTGCAGGACGGTGTTGCGGGATTTTTTGGTGCTGATGGACTTTTTAAAATTAGGAACTGGGTTCTAAACCCCTAAACCCTAAACCCCTAAACCCTAAACAGAATCTGAGCTTCGAGGTCTAGAGGCTGCTTTCAGCAGTTTCTGGCAACCTTGAAGCTTCCTCTGCCGGCGGTGCCTCTTGTTGCAAGGAATCGTCCTCAACCTGCAGTGACTCTCTCGGTTCGGCTATGATGGTTAAGGGAAGAGGGTCTAGGGAATAGGGTTTAGGGATTAGGGTTTAGGGTTGAGGGTTTCGGGATTAGTGTTTAGGGATTAGGGATTAGGGTTTGGGGATCAGGGTTTAGGGATTAGGGTTTAGGGATGCTCTGGGACAGCAGGTTTCTCTAGGGGCCTTGTTAATTGGAATAGGGTTGTGGGGGTTCCTGCGTATCACTAAAGAAGAATATCCCCCCAAACCCTAGTCTAATTATTAAGGCCCCTACAGCACTCCCACCTCTTGGCGCGGCTTCATTCTTTCGACATTGGGCTGTTAGAGAAGACTGTAAAATCTACGCCCACTGTTGCTTCAGATTCTGCACCATCAGCACCACCACCAGAGCGCTGCAACACTCTGCGTCATCGACTCTGCCTCGGTTCCCTTGTGGGCGCAATACGGGAGTTTCCAAAAAAGGGGACCCTAGTATAGTACTCTGAATAATAGGATCCTTATCGTAAACACCCCCAAAGAAGGTACCCCTAATTTCGGAAACTCTGAACACTAAACCCTGTATAGAACCCTGATAGATCCCTTCAAGGAACCCTTATGGATGCCGTGAAAGGTACCGCTAATTTTCGGAAACTCCCATATACAAGACGAAGGGGCAATCGCATGTCCGCACATCTACCGATCCTACCGGATCTCAGCTTCAATGTACGAGTAGGACGAAGCGAAGCGTAAATAATATTGCCGGAACGTTGTATCACTGAATTCTTGTCAGCTCTGTTCAGCTTTGGGCCCAGGAAGCTGG
Source organism: Symbiodinium sp. CCMP2592 (assembly GCA_905221615.1). Lineage (NCBI taxonomy): Eukaryota > Dinophyceae > Suessiales > Symbiodiniaceae > Symbiodinium > Symbiodinium sp. CCMP2592. The sequence continues at coordinate 115,863 of CAJNDT010005002.1, forward strand.
GAGCCCAGCTTTTTCACGCAGATCCGCGAGGGAAGCCGACACACGCTCCACCTTTGCAGAATGCAATCCCGCACTGGCATGGTGCAGTCAGTAGCTGCGAGTTTTGTCTCAAGCCCTTGCCAACTGTAGCTCAAGACAAGGACAAGATCACAAATCGCAACGTAGCAAGGATCAAACACACCCGAAAACCATCGTATCCAGCCTCCTGCTGGAGCTGCTGGCCCGACTCTACCTTTCCAAGGCTTCAGTGAAGCAAGAAGAAGTCTGGACCAACAGCCATTGGTCGTGTGCTCGAGAACAGTTACATCTCTGTTGACAAGTCTTCGGGGCCAGGTGCTCGGTAGAAGCGCACAGCAATTTGCGTTAGCATAATTCCTTCGCTGTTGTCTGCAATCTAGCATTGCAGCCCCGGTCTTATAAAGCCGCGAAAGCGTCCTGATCACGACACGTGGCACACCTGGAGCCTCCAACACGGTGGCTAGAACAAGGGCGTGAGGCATTCGGACGCAGACGATGCTGCTTGCACTTCTTCTACCTCATCTGGCCGTCATGATAATCTAAACCACGATTGAAATGGTTTTGCTCTCGTCGTCATAAGAATGCCGTGCATATCATCATTCTCGCCACCACCACCATCATGATAGTAGAGATCGCTATCACGGCCATCAGTGTCAACACCACCACCACCACCACCACCACCATAATAATAACTCACCACCACCAGCATCACCATCATCCCCATCATCGTCGTCGTCGCTGTCGTCATCATCTGCCTCACCACAAGCATATTCTGACACCGAGCGCTTGTAAGCTGAAGTTCCGTAAGCACAGGAAGTTGGGAGCCCAGCTTTTTCACGCAGCTCCGTCAGGGAAGCCGACACACGCTCCACCTTTGCAGAGTGTCTCGCGTTGTCCCGGACATTCCCCCCAGTGGCTAAGCGTATGGCAAGGATCCAAGACCCAAGATACTCCAAAGAACACCGTATCCAGCCTCCTGTTGCAGCTGCTGGCCCGACTCCACCTGTCCAAGGCTTCAGCGAAACAGTCTGGACGAACAGCCGTAGGTCGTGTGCTCGAAATTCAGTTTCTTGACAACTGTTCGGGGCTGGGCGCTCCCTCATTCCTTCGCTGTGTTCTGCAATCTGACTCTGTGTTGCAGCCTCAGGTTTGTAAAGTCGCGGAAGCGTTATGCTCGGGAGAGCTGGCATGCCCGAAGCCTCCAACACAGTGGCGTGCAATGTCAATGATTTTCAGTTCTAGAACAAGGGCGAAAGGCAGTCGAACTCGGACGATGCTGCTTCCCCTTCGTCTGCTTGATAATCGAAACCACGTTCGAAACATGTTTTGCCTGTTTCACTCTCGTCGTTATACGAATGCCGTGCATATCATCATTCTCGCCGCCACCACCACCACCATCATGCTAGTAGAGATGGCTATCACTGCCATCAGTGTCAAGAGCACCACCACCAGCATCAACAGCAGCCATCATCTTCACCATCACGATGATGGTCGTTCGTTCGTCGTCTGCGTCCTCATCGAGGACTCACCACCACCAGCATCACCATCATGCCCATCATCATCATCATCATCATCTGCCTCACCACTAGCCAGCACCGCCGCTGCAAGCATATTCTGACACCGAGCGCTTGTAAGCTGACGGAACTTCAGCACGGGAAGCTGGGAGCCCAGCTTTTTCACGCAGATCTGTCATGGAAGCCGACACACGCTCCACCTTTGCAGAATGTCTCGCATTGTCCCCGACATTCACCCCCAGCGGCTATGTGTGTGGCAAGGATCCACGATACTCCGAAGAACATCGTATCCAACCTCCTGTTGCAGCTGCTGGCCCGACTCCACCTTTGCAAGGCTTCAGTGAAACGATGAGAACCGTGATGATTCAAGCATGTTTCACTGCACGGGCGGCAACAACTTGGCGACTTGGAAGAAGCACGCAACAACGTGTGACTCCGCAACGCTGTGTAAGTCTTGCATGCGCGAACTGGCCCTGCCATGAAACCACACAAGAATCCTGCAACATCGAGAGTCTCTGCATTGTGTGTCACGAATCGCAACTACACCCCATAGCAGCTGCGGCTTGGCACGGTCACGCCATTATTGTTCATGACTGCAGAAAAACGTCAGCAACCACGACCCTTAGGCGAGTGTTCAGGACGAGCACACATTGTGGATGAAAACAGCATCCCCATCCTGCGCGACTGAAGAGACTCATCTCACATGCATACGGAGCGACTCCTAAATCTGCTAAATCTGCCTCACCCGCGAGTTGCAGGATTCGTCTTTCGGCCTGCAGATAGGAAGCGTTCATCTTGATGCGATAGGCCAGTAGTTGAGATTCCGCACGAAAACTTAGACAAACTCTGCTGTTTTAAAGCATCTGGCAAGGGTTCCCATCCCCGTCTGCCCATGTCCGGCCCATACTGCCCATACTGTCCGAAATGTAAGATGAGCCTGGGATGCACCTGCTGCGACATCTCAGCAAGGGAAGGAATCGAACGCATACAGATCAAAGTCATAAGAGGACAGTCTTCACGTGTGGGAAGGGAAAGAATTATCTTGCTCGATGCCGCAGACGCTGCCGGCCTCGGCCACACGTTGGAGAGCCTCTCCGGCCCTGCGATTGCATTTCGACAGCCGGGCCAGTGTCCCGTGCGACCCGACAAGGGACTGAGGTTGTGCAGAAGAGTGGGTCTTGACAGCGCGCTTGCACACAGCTGAGGTTTATAAATGGACTAAACACTGGCAGAACGTAAAAACCCAACACCCTAAACCCTAAACCCCTGAACGTAAAGCAAAAGCGAGGTAGGCAAAGAAACGCAGGGCCTCGCTTCAACGGCTGCCGTTGAGGCCTCCACCGGTGTGTTGACATGTAGAATGAGGGGACGAAATAACTAAGGAGTACCCTAAGGCGCCGTAGTAGTTCCTTTTTGGGGTTCATTCTTGGAATCTTATGAGGTAATCCCAAAAAGGAACTACTCTGGGGCCTCTGGGTAACGAGTAAGGTCGTCAGGACCTTCCTTATGGCTACAAGCAGCTGCGATTACATGTCTTTGATTTTTTCACCATCGTCACTATAAGTCACATGACCTTTGAGTATCGCCTGCCAGAACCCAGCGGTTAGCAGCTTGCATCACAAATCCATGGACTGTCTTGAGGTACCCAGAGGCCCCATAGTAGTTCCTTTTCGGGATTACCTCATAAGATTCTAAATATGAACCCCAAAGGAACTACTATGGGGCCTCAGGGTACAGACTGGCAAAAGGAACCTCAAAGCTCAAAGCATCCGTCGCTGCACCCTCCAGCAATCGACACTTCACAACACCGCGGGCGAACCTGAGGGGGAAGATCACGTGAGACCTCCGCGACTGGCTGCTGTCCTCAGGAAGATTGAACAAGCTTGGGTAGGGGGCTAATATGAAGGGCCTGATTAATATCTATGTTATGGACTGCTGCTGAGTGGGGCAGTACCCAAGATCAAGCACTTAGCGACCATGGCAGTGCAAAATCGCTGCTGGCTACCCGTGATAAAATGGGAGTTTGCGACGATTAGGGGTACCTTTTTCTAGGGTCCTTCCATAAGGACTCTACTATTCAGGGTACTATATTAGGGTCCCGTTTTTTGGGAAACTCCCAAGTCAGGATACGACTGGCGACGAGTAAAAACTCTTGTTACGATACTTGGCAATGGTGCGACTATCTCGCTCCTGCCGCATCTGCAACTGCACCAGGGGCCACGCTGGCCTGCGTGACCGCGGTGCATCATTGCAGACAGTTTCACTTGGCTAGAGTAGCGGCTCAGAACCCATGGTTTTGGGTTTCGGGTTCTGATCCAAAGTCCGAAACATCGGGCTATAGCAGGCCCTCAGGCGCCTTAACACCTGGGGTGAGATCACAGCGGAGGCCTCAAAGTCGCTGCAGACTGGCTTTAGGCTGCAGGGTTTTGGTCTTACTGTAGGGAGACACCCAGAAGCATCCTGTAGTACCTACCCTAAGGCCCCATAGCAGTTCCTTTTGGGGGTTCATATTGATAAAACTTCTGAGGCAATCCCAAAACGGAACTGCTATGGGGCCTCTGGGTATGGCCCACCCGTACAGCACAGGTGAAGAGCGACCGCAATGCCCGCGCAAGCGCTTGCCAAGCTTAGCACGTGCCTGAAGTTCGTTGACGTTGTCGTCAGCAGCCGCCGTCGCGGGCGTCGCAACTGATTCAACTCACGGGGCTGCTTCGGCTTGGAAGCTTTCAGCATCGCTCTATGCAAAGACAGATTGGCGTGCAGACTCGCCATTTCCGGCGCCGCCTGACGACGGCAAAGTCGCTGGAGCTGCTGCAGCCTGGCCAACGGAGCGATAAACATGAGCAGCGCAAAACACGAAAACAATACAATTAAATTCAAAAGGAAGCAGTCTTTGAAAGGCCTCTGTCGTTGCTTCCGGCCTGTTCCGGTGTGCCAGCCGCCAGCGATAGCAAAATTGCAACCCCAAGCATGTGCTATTCCTTGCATCCGATGTATTCTAGGACCTGAATAATTAGAAAATAATAAGGGGAAGCCTAAACCCTAAATCCTGAACCCTAATATAATCCACCCGAACCGCGACGCCTCCGTTGCGGGCACCGAGTGGGCAGAGATAGCCGCCTGCAGCCTGGATCTGGGCAACGGGGCTCTGGCTGTACTGCATGGGGCCTTAATAGTTAGAATAGGGTTCCTTTAAAGGGGTCCTTAAAGGGCTCTATAAGGGGTAATATAGGGGCCTTAATAATTGGAATAGGGTTTGGGGGCCCATTATACTACAATCATAATAAGGAACCCCAAGGAATGGTATAGGTAATTTTCAAGGCCCCTATACTAGGAACCTGATCAAGAAGCCCGCCTATACCTCTATAAGAATGTTAGGATCCATAAACAGACCCCTAATAAAGACCCAGTGGGTTTAGCGAAAAATGCCAAGTCTTGCTTGGGGCCTTGGGTTTGGGGAGTCCAGAAATCCTAGAGCCCTAGACTTCGAAATCAAATGCACAACATCATCAGAAATTCTTGACAAGTAACATGCGGCTGCAGCTGATGGCCCTCATTCTATGCCTCATAATGACTTATTCGCGAAAGCCCGTCCACCCGTCTCGTAAAAGCGAATCCCAGGAGTTGTCCGGTTCCCCTGACCCTAAACCCTAAATCCTGGACCCTGAATCCTAAAATAGCGGGCCGCGCCCCTGCACGCTCGCCGCCAGGTTCTTCAGCTCCTGGCCAGATGCGGTCAGCTCGTGTCCGCGTTTCTCCGTGCGGCTCTCCGACATGCGACAGGCTCTGTCGCATCAAGCGCCGGGTCTAAGGTTTAATCTGCCGCATCAAGTGCCGGGTCTCTTTAGGACTGCTGACTACTGCGCTGCAGGAACGAGCATCTCAACCTGCATCCTCGCCTCATCATGGTGCGAGAGCGTGGTCGCCAGAGCCGATGCCTGGCTGCAAGAAGCACATCTGACGCAGGACTCTTCTTCCCAGATCTCGGCTAGGGCGGCTAGCTGGGTGGTTGTCAAAATTAGGGTTCCTTTTTGGGTACCATAAATAAAAATACATTTTAATAGATAATAGGGACCCAAAAAGGACCATAATTTGGACAACCGCCCGGCTGAAGAAGCTCCCGACGAACTTCAGGCAGCGTCCACAGGTCCTCAGGAACCTCCAGGGCCCCGACAGCTTCGTTGCCAGCGGAGCCTGCACCGAACACATCGCAAGCTCTGTGCGGGCTACGGTCCTGGCAGCTTATGATTTAATTTAAGTTACCATGATAAAAAACACCATATTATTTACTATAGACGCCTATTATGGTAGTTTAAACTACATTCCTTAACAAGAACCCAGGCTGTGCAACGCTGGCTAGCTCCGTAGCTGATCTCCAGGTCGCCAGCCTCCACTGCCCGCAGTCACTTGAGCCGCCACATTCTCGAAAAACCTGGGTCTGCGTGAAAACAACGGCCGATCACACAAGACTGGAATCGTGAACCTAAAGTCTCTGATAGCTGTTTCCCTTGGCAAGGCCTGGCTCAGGAAAGAGAACTTCTTCAAATTGCAGAGCCCCGTGGCTTCTGCTGCAGCGACTTCATCTCCTGTTCCAGCAGTTTCATCTCCTGCTCCATCCGCTGCGCACGATCGTCCTCGCATCTTGGGGCTGTCGGACAATTTCAGCGCCGTTCCAAACCGTAGACAATAGGAGTTCCTTACGTTGAGGATCCTATTCTTCAGCGTTTCGGGGAGGGTCCCTGATTTCTGAAGCCCTAGGCCTTTGCCCGGGTTGGCTGCAGATGTGTCAGGCAGTGCAGTGGCGATATGGCCGAAGCTTGCCTGATCCGAGGCGAGATTCGTTCCTCTTCCTTGCTCTCTTCACCCCCCAGACCCCAAACCCCAAACCCTTGACCCCGTAAGCCCCAAACCTCTTAATCCCTAAACTCCCTACACCCCCAAACCTAAAACACCTAAACCTGAAACCCTCAACCCTAAGCCTGAAGATGTCAGTCCTGCTGCGCAGCCAAGGCTTGCAGCTCTGCTTGCAGAGCAGGAGCTGGAGCTTCGACTGCAAACCGACGGCTCGCTATGTGGGCTTTAGGGTTTAGGGTTTAGGGCTCCGTAGGGTTTAGGGTTGAGAGCTCAGAAGGGTTTAGGGTTTTTGTGGGCGTCGGGTTTACAGTAGGATTTACGGCCACGGGCTTACTGCTGCAAGGGCAGTCTTACAAAGCGGAAGGACGACGATTAAGATCGGACCCCAGTAGCGGATAATATAACGACATTGCATAGTTCTGCAGCTGTTCCTCCATGCAGCACGATAACCATAATGTTAATAATATCGAAATCAGTTCATCATTATCATGAAAACGAAGAATGAGAGTGCAGACTTGCTTCAGGTCCTCGGCACTCACGCGGACGTCAGCCGCAAACAAGGAACACACATTTGGGCTTCGCTGGAACGTCGCGAACAAAGCATAAAGGCACTGCAGCCTGTGTGAAGTGCCTACGCCCAGTAAAATCCTTTCTTCGAACACCCCTTTCATTTTACTGCTCCTGTTATCAGAGAAGAAAACCTCGGCAGAATCTGGGACGGCATGAGATATGGCGTAGAAGAGCACGCTTTACGCATCCGGTACAGGACCGCACGAAGTCTGGCCGTGTCAGAACGCAGAACCCAGTACCAGACAACATGGGAGCTCCAGGAAACAAGGGCTTGATAGCAGATTCCTTACGAATCCCCAGAAACGGCACCCCTAATCTTCAGGACCACCATGTATCCAAATCTCGCTAAATGGGAGTTTCCGAAAATAGGGTACCCTAATATAGTACCCTAAATAGTAGCTAAGTTTCGGAAACTCCCAACTGAGGAGTTCGGAACGCGCCTGAAGAAACTGCTTGATCGCGATCCTGGTCATGATCAGGAGGCGACCCGGCGCTGGAAGGAAGGACCTGCAACGCCCAGGCTCTAAAGTTTAGGAGTTTAGGCTTTATAATGCAATGGGCCTTTTCTAAAGTTTAGGAGTTCAGGCTTTAGGGCTTAGGTTCTAGAGTTTCTGGTGTAGGGCTTGGCTTTGCAGTTTACGGTTCAGGGTTGAGTTGGGGGCTTGCAGTTCACGGCTTAGCCTTGAAGAGACTGTGAGTTAGGAACCAATCAGAAAGTTCCTCACGGCGTCTCAGCGGCTTGAAGCACACGACTCTGCCGCAAAATCGATGGCATTGTCTACGGCTTGGCTCATGATAGTATCATGGGCCCCAAAACCCTATTCTAATTATTAAGGTCCCTACATTAGGGGTTCAGGGTTCAGGGGCCTTCGGCACTGCCTTGAAACTGTTAACCATTTGCTGAAACTGGGCTGTCCTTGGAGGATTTCACGTCTTCTGGCAATGCTGCTGCTCCGGGGTACCCCTGGCTTGGAAACGGCTTTTGCGCCGGCCTTGGGCCAGCAGCTTGCCGGATCTGGTTATAGGGTTTCGGGTTGCGGGTCTGGGGTTTATAATATACTTTACTATAGTATACTATACTATAATATACTATACTATAATATGCTGTGATATACCAGCATTATACTATACGGATATGTACTTAGGGTGCCCTTCGCCGCCGGTCTGCATGCACCATGCGGACTTGAAACACGAAAAAGCAGCTGTCAGCTGTCGGCAGAGCAGAAGCTGTCACCTGCGAGTTTCGATTATATATTGGGGATTCCTGACATAGGCCTTCAATGCTCGGCGCCTTACGGGCAAGGACCAGTTATAAGAAAGAGACTCGCCCCATGTCGATAAAGCCCTAACTCTAAACCCTAAACCCCTAACCCTAAACCCTAGACCCTAAACCCCTAACCCTAAACCCTAAATCCCTAACCCTAAACACTAAACCCCTAAACCCTAAACCCTAAACAGCCTAAACCCCTAAACCCCAAGCCAGAGCCTGCTCAGTCTCGGCGTGGCTTTGTGTCACATCTTCTGCGGCCGCAGGACCGGCGCCTTGCAACTCTCTTGCCGCGCAGGCTTTAAGGCTTAGGGCCTATGGTTCAGGGTTTACGGTTTAGGAGGTTTAGCGGTTTAGGGGTTTAAGGGTTTAGGAATTAGGGTTTAGGAGGTTTAGGGGTTTAGGGTTTAAGGGTTTAAGGGTGTAGGGTTTAGGGTTCACGGTTTACGGTTTAGAGTAGAGCTTTGCTGCTGAGGGCACCAGAAGATGCACTTCAAGCAGCCTCGAATACGAACCCCGCTTTAGACGAGTCAACGCAGTGGAGCCTTGGCAATCAGAATAGGATCTTGGGACATATTAGAGGGGTACCTTTAAAGGGATCCATAAGGGTTCCTTAAAGAGATCTATGAGGGTTCTATAAAGGGTTTAGGGTTTAGAGTTTCCGAAAATTAGGGGTACCTTATTTTGGGAGTCCTTGTAATAGGGATCCAACTATTTAGGGTACTATATTAGGGTCCCCTATTTCCGGAAAGTCCCATATGATTCATTGACGAATTCTATCTGCGCGGAAAGGGAGTGTCAATACGTTGTTGTCAAAAACCCCTCCTAGGGCCAAAGCAAACCTCAAATTATTCAGACCCTGCGTAGCTGTGAACCCTAGACCAGCAAAAACACTAAAACCCCAGGAAGACCCTTGGCAAAAAGACGGTTTACTGAGTTTACTGGCTTAGGGTTTCGGGTTGTGGGTCTCAGGTGTCGGTTTGTGGGTTATGCGTAGACACGGAGTAGTAGGATCCCTATTCTATGGGAGCTTCGGAAGAAAGGGCGTCCGAACATAGACACTGATTCGTAGGGAGCAAATAGAGGTTCCTGATATAGTAGACACTCACTAGCAGGATCCTTATTGTAGTGTCCCTAGCCACTCCACCAACGCCCAGCCCAAAAATCGCGATCGCCGCTATAAGGAGCCTGAAATCACACAAACATAACCTGTCATTTTCGAGTCAGAGGTAAAAGTACAACAACATGCCCCAAAACACTGTAACAACTCGCAAGGCCCCTAATTACCAAGGCTCATTGTAAGATTGTTTTGGGAGGGAAGGGGGGAGTTCTCCTGTAGAGTTTTGGACCGATGCTCCGGTGTGAGTGGGGCCGGCGTGCTTGAGGCCATGCGTGTGTGCCAGGTGGTCCTTAGAACCCTAGCATTGGGAGAACCTTCTATACTGTCAACACTCACAAGAATAAGTAATCAGGTGCTTTGGGACAACAAGTGGAATGTGTAGAGGGGTTGTTGTGGTCGCTTGTTGCTTGGTCGACAGGTTTGTTGGTTGTTAGGTGTGAGTCCTTCAGTTCCAGCTGTGTGCCGAAACTGCTGATGTCAAACTGGTGTTGTACTACTATGTCGTACTGGTGTTGTACTGCTAATAATGATACGCATAGTAATAACGAAAGTAACAGTAATAACATAATAGCAAACATAACAACAATAATAGAAATAGTATTAGCAATCCTAAAAATCATAACACCAGTCATGCCAATAACATTAGTAATAACGATCACAATAAAAAATGGAAATAACAATCATCGTTATTATTCATGACAACCATAACACATAACCAAAATCATGTCTGCTCAGTCTTTGCTTCATGCTCAGACTGCCTGTCGCACACCGGATGCTTGCCCTTCCTACTGTGAAGGGCGCGCAGAGAGTTGAGGGCTTAAGGAGGGTTGGGGGTTTGGGTTTAAGGTCTAGGGGTTTAGGGTTTAGGGGCGTTTAGGGTTTAAGGTTTCGGGGGGTTGGCACCTGAAGAGAGTTAGCACCCTGAGGTCGGAACTCGAGTCCTCTGCCACAACTGGTCCTTTCCCCGCTGCATCTTCCGCCTGCGAAGTCGTGGCTTCCGGACAGCCCAGAGAGCCAAATACTATATAGGGGCCTTAACAATGAGAATAGGGTTTTGGGGCATAGTATGCTGTAACTCGATTAAGGAACCCAGGAATGATTTTGGTAACTGTGAGGCTCCTATATTACCCGGTCTTTCGCCCCCTCGTGTATGTGCACAGACGGCTGGGCTTGTCCACCAGGCATTCCCCAACGCTCTCGGGAGTTTCAGGAAATATCCGACTCTAGTCTAGAGCCCAAGTGGGTTGGCAGGATCTTTGCTGTAAGTACCCTCCCTCCCACATAAGGTGCCCTAGTTTTCTGAAGGTCCACTTACCCTAACCTGCTTCTTCCTCGGTTTCGCCGGTGCTTTCGCCTTGTCCACTTGTCCTACTTAAAGGTTCATGGGACTTAGTAACTATGGTTGTAAATAAGGCAACTAGACTTATAATTGGATATAACCCCAGCTAGGGTACTTATAACTGTACTTAATAAGTCCCATTAACCCCAAGTACCTTGGCTGCCCGTTTTGCCATGTTGCTTCGGGGTGTGTGCTTCCTTGGATCATGGAAGAATCCTTGGTTAGCGTGGCTTAAAGCCCCCTATCCGTGGCCATTTAAGGAGTATTGGGCTCTCGGTGAACATTAAGACACAGAACAGGTAGTTGAACAACTAAAGGCCCTCAGTCATCGTCCTACAGAGTTCAGCGTTTAATCGTCCACCGGTCTTTGACAAAGAGTATACAGAGCTCCAGCAGAAATCTGCATTGAAGTCCAAGGCCGAAAGCAGTATCAATCAAGACACAACTTCAAGCCCCTAAAACCTAAACCCTGACACCCAAACCCTAAACCCATGAAGCCCTCACGACAGACTGAGCCCCAAAGTCCAACATCTGCCCCCAGAGA
>CAJNDT010005002.1:132088-161169 GCA_905221615.1 Symbiodinium sp. CCMP2592
TAAACCAGGAGCTGTCAGTTCGAACGCCGACAGTTCTCAGCTCGACATCCTTGCCATCGGGGATCATCGGGGGAGGGTGAACTCGATCTTACACCTTGAGCTTGGCTTTGGCAAACTTTGGGCAAGGAAGGGATCTTCGGTGCAGGCAGTACGGGCGACCCTGGCAGCTTTAAACGATGTGCCGTCCCGCGGACAGCTCTCGGCTCGGCATTGCCGATCGACTGTCGGTCGAAGAGCTATTACTGAACTACTGTGTCCTTCATGATGTGCGTGGGTCAGACGCCTGTGAAGAACACCGCATTTCAACACCTCTCCAGCCAAGAACTACGTCTCCTTTTTCGTTAAAGCTTCGCGTTGAAATGCCTGACTTCCCTTCCGCCAGCATGCCTGGTTCACAGCAACAGGACTGGCGTGAAACACTTCCAACTGGCAGGCCATTGAACGACTCCCATCGGCATTGACCCATCGTAGCCGGGACGCGCAGGGCCAGTGCCAGCAGAAAACACTTGGGTAATAATGGGTAATAGAGGGGCCTTAATAATTAGAATAGGGTTTTGGGGCCAAGTAAACTATAGCCATAATAAGGACCCCCCAAAACAGTGGGCCGCTACAGTAGCATGGTTGTAACAGGTGAAACTCTCTGGGTTGTGCAAGCACATCAGTGAGATGATAGGAGGAGGTGCGGGCAACCCCGCTTGTGGGATCTTCCGAGTAAAAAGCAACGAGTTGCCGTGTGAGAGCTAGGGGCTACTTCGAGATTTGACATATAATAGCTTATACCTTGGGGTCCTTATTAAGAGTCCCTTGTCAGCCTCTCCCTCATCTGATGCTGCACTGCGGAACGCAATTCTCGAAGACGAGACTTGCTTCTGGAATCAGGAAACTGAATATTCTCGGCAGAGCGATCTAGAGCGATAGCGGTCGCCCTTTCAGGAACGCCTCCAGCTCAGGCCAATCTTTCAAAGTACTGGCTGCTGGCCGACCATGGACTTCATCTGCGGCTACTGCCGCCTGGGCCCCCATGTCTGCCTGGGCTGTCAGGTAGCATGTCAGCAGGCTGCGTGCAAAAATACTCTTACGAGCCCAGCGCTGCAGGTCATTATGAGCCCTGTCCGGCGAACTCTCTCGACTTTGCAAGAGATGCAGCATGTTCTTCTTCAGGCGCATGCGAATCATTTTGCCCGGCCTCCGTGGGCTGATTTCCAAGGTCTGCTTGTGAATGTGACAGAACGGACAGCGATCCCTGTAACACCCAGCAGAAGTTGCAAAGAAGATACAGGGATCGCAGAAGCCCAGAAGGTGTGGCATCGCAGGACCCTCTTCCAAGGAAGCCTGAGACTGGTCGTCTCCCAAACGGGTTTCTCTGTCCGATGACGAAGACGCCATCATGGAATATCATTAAAGGCCCTTTGCAGAAAATGGAACCAAGATGCTGCGGCACTAACAGCATGCTGAGATATGCCGAGATGTCTCGTGGAGGCTCATGCCGTGGGTGATATATGATGGATTAAACAGTATATATGTTATACATCATACATTATACATTATATGTGGGATATATGTGAAAAGTTTTGCAATATGTGTATGTGTATATATAAATATATACATATATATATATATATATATATATATATATATCACATTATATATATATATATATATATATATATATATATATATATACTTCTACCATTCCCGGGCGCCAGACTCAGACCTCGAAACTCAACCTCTGAGCTTACTGCTTTGGAGCTCCAGGGCCCTGAAGGAGCCTCAATAATTAGAATAGGGTTTTGGGGCCCATTATAGTTAGAATAGGGTTCCTTTAAGGGTGTCTATATAAGGGCTACTATAAGGTGTCTGTAAGGGATCTATCATAATGTAGGGGGCCTTAATAATTAGAATAGGGTTTTGGGGCCCATTATAGTTAGAATAGGGTTCTTTTAAGGGGGTCTATATAAGGGCTACTATAAGGGGTCTATAAGGGATCTATCATAATGTAGGGGGCCTTAATAATTAGAATAGGGTTTTGGGGCCCATTATAGTTAGAATAGGGTTCCTTTAACGAGGTTTATATAAGGGCTACTATAAGGGGCCTTAATAATTAGAATAAGGTTTTGGGGCCCATTATAGTTAGAATAGGGTTCCTTTAAGGGTGTCTATATAAGGGCTACTATAAGGGGTCTCGAAGGGATCTATCATAAAGTAGGGGCCTTAAAAATTAAAATAGGGTTTTGGGGCCCAGTATACTCTAGGAAAAAACAAGGAACCCCACAATAGTATAGGTATTTATTTAGGCCCCTAGATTAGAGCACAGGGCCTTCACCCTATACCCTAAAGCCTAATGGGAGTTTCCGAAACTTAGGGGCACGTTTAAAGGGCTCCATTAAGGGTTCCTTGAAGGGATCTATCAGGGTTCTATAAAGGATTTAGGGTTTAGAGTTTCCGAAAATTAGGGGTACCTTATTTGGAGGTCCCCTGAATTAGGATCCTACTATTTAGGGTACTAGATTGGGGTCCCCTATTTTCGGAAACTCCCTACTAGTGCATGCTCAAGAGCAACTGGAGATTCCGGATCGCTCTGATGAAATCCATCAAAACCGGGAAGAGTCCTAAACCCTAAACCCTAACCACGAAACCCTCGAGCCGACAAACCCAATACCCTGGTGCTTTCAATCATGGCACAAAACACGTTCCAAAGCCCTAAAACCCAATACCCAAAATCCTAAAAACCTGGAGTAACCCTTGGGGCAAACCCCTAGAGTAGCCCATAAACCCTAAACCCTAAAACCCAAACTCCCTCCGATTGCACCGGATTTCATCGAATCCAGCACCCCGAACTCCTTCGGACCCAACAGCTGCTGCCTCGAACCGCCGTTGCAGCGAATCGAGCCGAGCCTGACACGTCGTGCTGGCTCTGTGGAAATGAACGTGATACGGGTTCAGGACGTGCGGTTCTGATCCTGAAAGCACTGGTTATTCATGATTGAGAATAATGCGATTTTATTGGGTGCCAACTCTGACATCTTCTGACAGACCGAACATGGACTATTCGAAGCCAAACCTTTCCCGCACTGTGCAGATGCCTGAAGTGCTTTGACATCGGCATCAGCAGCAGCCGTCGCAGGAGTCACTGGATGGTGTCGGTTTGGGAGCTTCGAGAGACGTCGGGCTTTGACTAGCAGCATCTCCCCATGCCGAGTTGGGACTAGAAACTGCATCTGCGCAAGTTTCGTTCCTCCGGTCGCAGCACTTTGCAAGCCCAGTGTGAAAATCGGACATGGCAAGACTGGCCGCCACGATCAAGGTCCGCCAACCTCGAACTACTGCCGCAACCCTCAACCCCAACAAAAGGGGCCGTAACAATTAGAATAGGGTCTCGGGGCCCATTTTTTTATAATTAACAGAAGGAACCGCCAAAATAGTATAGGTACTTGCTACGGCCCCTTTATACGGCTAGGAAGCACCTGATGACGAGGTGGCTGGAGCTGCTAAAGCTGCTGCAGCCTGGCCAGCGGAGGCCATGGACATGAGCAGAGCAAAACTAGTAATAAATAAGAAGAATAGCAAGAATAATAATAATAGTGAGACTAATAATGAGACTAATAACAAGAATAAGAATTGTAATATGAATAATAGTATGAATACCAATATGAATAGTCAAGAATTGCAATAATGGTGCAAAGAGAATGAAAGGCCTTTGCTGTTGGTTCAGGCCGCTTGCCTGTTTACAGCGACCAGAAGAGGACTGCACTGCCGATCTCTTCTCGCAATCCCAAACCGATGCACCTCCCTAAACCCTAAACATGCGCCTCTCCTCTGCCGAGGCGCCGAGTGCCTCTCGTATCAGCGGAAACCCTGAACAAAACCCTAAACTCCCCAAATCCTAAACCCTAAGCTCCCTAAACCCTAAACCATAAAGCCTAAACTCCCTAAACCCTAAACAAAACCCTAAACCCTAAACCATAAACCCTAAGCCCTAAACTCCGAATCCTCCTCCCGCCCGCGCCTCTCCGGCGGGCGCCGTGCGTGCGACGGTCGCCTGCAGCCTGGCAAAGCGAGGCCGAAACTCGAAGAGTTGTTAATAGTCTTACTACGGTTGATGATATAAATCCTGCATGACCCTAAGGACCCTAAACTATGGGGATTATGGTATATTCCTTATTATGGGTAATGCAGGATTTATATCATCAACCGTAGTACTAGTAGTAGTACTTCTAATAGTGCTATTAGTAGTGTTATGAGTAGTACTACTACATAGTAGTACTATACTAGATAGACTTGTGCATTGCTATGACTAGTATTCCTACTCTTACTATCACTATTACTGTTACTAATTATGACGGTTACTGTAACTAGTATTGCTGCTAGTATTATGATTGCTATTACTATTACTATTACGATGACTATGACTGTGACTATGGCTATGACTATGACTATTGGTATTGCTAGTGCCAGTGCTATTGACTATTACTATACCAAAGTTCGGACGTTTGCGGATGAGCACCAAGTTGGGTCCCACCAGAACCGGGTTTCCCAACTTCGCTGATGACATTCCTAGACCTGTAGGCCTAATGTAAGGGCCTTAATGATTGGAATAGGGTTTTGGGGCCCGCTATACTATAATTATAATCAAGAACCCCCAAAATAGTTTAGGTAATTATTTAGGCCCCTATAGTAGGTTCACATTCTCAACGGACGGCATCGGACTTCAGCACGCGCAACTTCGGTTTTTCGAATCAACTGCGCCTATTTCAGATGGTGCCTGAGTCGAAACCCTACATATCGGTCACATGGTTTCATGTCTTAGGGAAAGCACCCCAGGTGCACGGTGCACACGACCTTCGCCGCTGACTGGCGCATGTGTGGCCCCCAACCTAGTTTGCCCTGGGGCCAACTTGCCAACGCGCTGGCAGCTTGATTTCATCATCTAATCATCCCTCCTCAAGAATATACCCCGAAGCTCGATTCTGAATATCAACATGCTTGTTAAATTAGAAACTGGAAACCCCAAACCCCAAATCCCAAACCCTGAACCACACAAGAGACGGCGGCGCCCCTGCACGCTCGCCGCCAAGTTCTTCAGCTCCTGGCCAGGTGCGGCTCGTGTCGCCGTGTCTCCATCTTTCTGCATCTGTCTGGGTCAGACAAGGCTTAAGGCTTAGGGGCTTGGCGTCTTTTTTGAGCTCATGGTTACCACTTGTCATGCTGTCTGATCAACGGCAAGGCCACATAGGCTTAGGGATTTTAAGAGGACTTAAGGGTCTTGCTAGGACTACACTATTTTGTCGGCGAAACGGTAAACTGGCTCGATCCTCGCCTCATCATGGTGCGAGAGGGTGGTCGCCAAGGCCGACGCCTGGCAGCAACAAGCACGTCTGACGCAGCGCAAGCTCAGCCGCGATCTCGGCTAAGGAAGCTCCAGGCGAATGTCAAGCAGCGTCCACGGCTCCTTAATATAGAGACCTTGATAATAAGAGTAGGGTTTCTTGGGGTATACTATACTACACTTAAGGAACCCCAAAAATTCCATAGGTAATTATTGAGGCCCCATTCGGAAACTCCAGGGCCCGGACAGCTTCGTTGCCAGCGGAGCCTGCGCCAAAAACAGTCCCAGTTAGGGTTTAGGGTTTAGGAATCAGGGTTTAGGGCTTGGGGTTTAGGGTTTAGGGTTTAAAGTTTAGGGTTTAGGTAAGATGTGTCCTCAGTCGGGCTTGGGTCATGGTAGAACTCTGATTATGCACGAGCTTGCAAGAATACGGCGTCCCGATATCTACATCACTAGCGGTGGCAGCCATAACTGATGGATGTACTTGCAGGCTTCTGCAAGCGCAGGGTGCACGACATTAGCCCCGTACCTGCCCAACAAGCACCGAGCCTCCACTCGCTGCAGTCGCCTGAGCTGCCGCATTCTCGAAAAACCTGGGTGGCAAAAAAAGGCAGGCGAACACCCGAAACTCGAACTGTGAACACCTCGCACTCCGAAGTTGACGCTACCGGTCTTTTGCCGGAGCCGCAACGTTCGGAGAACAGTCATCTTGCCTGAACCCTCACTTCTGATCCCTTAACCCTAAATATAATTGGCTCTCAACTCTGAACCCTAAAACCCCAAACCTCAAGAGACCAACAAAGGCTCTGGCTTCTGTTGCAGCAGTTTCATCTCCTGCTCGAGTCGCAGCGCACGGTCATCCTCGCATGTTGCGACTCGGGGCCACTTGCTTTAGGGGTTTTGGGGTTTGGGGTTTAGTATAGGGGCCTTAACAACTAGATTAGGGTTTCTTTAAAAGGGTTCCTTTAAGGGTTCCTTTAAGAGCCCCTTTGAGGGCTCCTTTAACGGCTCCTTTAGCGGCTCCTTTAAGGGCTAGTTTAAGGGCTCCTTAATCAGGGTCCCAGTGGCTAGAACAGGGCTTGGGGATAGATTCTAGTGTATGAGATATGCTGTACTTATACTACATGTCCCGAATCTGAAAATAATACATTGTGCCCTCTATACTGTACCTCTATCATATGTACGTCTAAGTGTCATGGGAACCCTAAGAGAACGGCAAATAGCAGCTTGAGGGTTGGAGGTGCAGTGCATTCGGGGGGAGGGGATGAGGTTTGGGGGGGAGGGGGGCTGAGCTTAGAGGTTTAAGGGGTGTCGGGCTGGACAGGGGTTTGGGGGTTAAGGCGTGCAGAGGTTTGGGCCTGGGATTTGGGATCTGCACCGTACTGACTTTCATGCTTCGGTCCTGTTGCGCTGCATGGGCTTGCAGCTTCGTGTGCAGCGCGGAGACTGCCCAGGCACAGCGACAGTGTGGTTTCATAAAGCAGGCGGGCCCTCATGCACAGCCCTGACGAGCAGGAGTTTCAATGCGAGAAACCACATATGAGGTCTCAGTACTGGAGCACGTCTAGTTCAGTAGGGTTTAAGGCTTCAGGTTCAAGGATACTTACTTCCTCCGGCCTGCGATGGATCCCAAGTCAGACCCGACGTGGGAGTTTCCGAAAATAGGGGACCCTAATATAGCACCCTAAATAGCATGATCGGAAACTCCCGAAGTGGACGAAAACTGATCCTAAGAGCCCCTGAGCAGGGACCCTCATCTTCTGTCAGAGGTCTGAGTCGGACTCTGGATCTGCCCTCTGGTCGCTTTGAAGGGGACCAGAAGGGTTACTCTAAGGGTACCATGATAGGGCTTTGAGGTATATGATAGGGTTTTGAGGTATATGATAGGGTTTTGAGGTATATGATTGGGTTTTGAGGTATATGATAGGGTTTTGAGGTATATGATTGGGTTTTGAGGTATATGATAGGGTTTTGAGGTATATGTTACTATAGTTCCAATAAGGAACCCTCAGAAACCCCCTGGCCAGCTCGGGGGTCGTGGGAGCGGCTTCATTCACTTTCTATCAGCTTCTGTTCTGCAGGCGGCAACAGAAGAAGATGGCTGCAAAGATCTTTGACCTTTCTTCGACTGCGATCGCTTAAGAGCCACACATATCCCGTCGTGACCGCCGCAAGTCGACATTCCCGAAATGCGAGAACCAGCCATGACCATGAGGCATAAGAGTTTCAGAGACGCACCTTCCAGTAGGTTCCATACTAAACCATGTATCATCCTTACTCACTCGAAGCCCCCAGTGCCTAAACCCTACACCCCGAACTCCGAACCTCGAAGAACCATACTGAACTTAGAACCCTAGCAAAAATTGTAGTTTTAGCTGTTTCTTGGGGATTATAATAACCAAAAATTAAAAAAAAAAAAAAAAAACTATTTCTAAGTACCCCCAAGAGCAGGGGAGTTTCAGAAAGCAAACGCCACCTTGCGACGATGTGCTGTCGCGCTTCGGCGAGGAGGGAGCCGACGGAGCCTCCCGGCACGAAGCAAAGGCATGTGGGGGTTTCCGAAAATAGGGGACATTAATCTAGCAGAGCTGAGGGCTTCGGGTTGAAGACTCCAGGGTTTAGGGTTTAGGGATTTGGGGTTTAGGGTTTAAGGTTTAGGGGTTTAGGGTATGTAGGGATTTCCGAAAATAGGAGACTCTTTAAGGGCTCCTTTAAGGGATCTACAAGGGTTCTATTAATGGTTTAGGGGAGTTTCCGAAAATAGGGGACCCTAATCTAGTACCCTGAATAATAGGATCCTTATTATAAGGGCCCCAAAATCAGGTACCCCTGTTTTCGGAAACTCCCATGTAGGATTGAGAGTGTTGGAAGGATTTTGGGCGTAGGGTGGAAAGGGAGGTATGAAGGTTCACAGTATAGTGGTCGAGGGTTTGGGTTTACGGTTTAGGGTTGGGGGTGTTGAAGGCTTTGGGCTTGAGGCTTTAGGGTTTACAATACCCAGAGACTCAATATCCCTGAATTACCGAATATATTTTAAACTCTAGTAAAGATCCTACTATAACTTAAGGTCTATTCCCGAACTACAGTCAGGGATATCGGAGTCTCTGGGTATTTCCGAGGCTTCCGGGCCTCGCTGCTTAGAGAACTTCAGAAAAGTCGAACCCGGCCTCGGTCCCGCGCGAGGCGATGGTGGCGTTGATGAGTGCGAGTGGATCAGGTGCCTCTTGAGTTGCTAAGGTACCATAATGGGGATATATAAGGGCTCCTTTATGGGATCTATAAGGGTTTAGGGGTTAAGGAACTTAACTCTAAGATGCGATATTCTTGTCAAGGAACTTACTTTTGAGGCACCATAATGTAGGGCTCCTTTCAGCGTTCAATAAAGGTTTAGGGAGTTAATTAAGAAGTTGCATTTAAGTCACCATAATAAAGAAACCAAAATTATTTACGGAATTTTAATTTAAGTTACCACAAGAAAGAAACCATACTATCTACTATAGTTCCCTATGATGGTAACTTAGATTAAGTTCCTTAACAATAACCCAGATTATGAAGAGGCTTTCAATGGCAAATGGCTCCAAGGTCAGCTTGGACGCATAGGCACACTCACATGTGCAAATTCCGTTAAGGGACTCAGCTGGACTCGCGTGTCACGTATTGTCGCTTTTGGTTAGATTTGAATCGGGTTTTGGGGTCCACTATACCCGCCCAAAAATAGTCTAGGTAATTATTAAGGCCCCTATAGTATGCTCTTGTTTCAACCTCAGTATAAGGACCCCTCTCTTTACGGTTGAGATTCCGCAGTAGAGCTGTCTGCAACTCCCAAAGGTCGTTCCGTGCTTCTTTGGCCCGTCGCCCCCTAAACCTTAAACCCTCAACCCCTAAACCCTCAACCCTAATTCCCTAAACCGTCCTTTGGCCCGTCGCCTCCTCCTGCGCACTGGGCGACGCTGGCGAGCCCTGGACTTCGGGGTTGGGGGTTTTTCTGCTGCGCCCGGGACAAGGTGTCAGTGTCAGGCTCTACTACAGTAATGCGGGGGCCTTTAGGCCTTAATAATTAATAGATTAGGGGTTTCGGGGGTTCCTTGTTATGAGTTTAATATAATTTACCCCACAAACCCTATTCCAATTATTAAGGCCCCTACAGTAGCTTTCGGACAATGCTTGGACCTGCTGGAAGAGGGACCCGAATCCGGGCTCTCTGGCCCTGGACAGAAGAGAGACTTCCACCCTCAGGGATGATTTCGTGGACTGCTCAGCTTGGCTTCCCGGCGAAGAGAAGATCCTTGTGAACCTGCTCCAGCAGACCTTTGTCCATCTTCTCCTGGTTTTCAGAATATCAGGCACCCTAATTCAATCCGAGAAAGGGCAAGACCCTCAAGATAAGGACAACTCACAGTGAACCCCAAACCTCGAAGAAACCAAAAGAATAGGATCTTCAGTCGCAGGCACCCCCGAAGGAGGACCTTGAAAAGAAGAACACCCCAAGTTCCTTGCTAGGCAGACATAAGACTACAAGCCTCTCATACGCTTGCAAACACCTCGTATGCGTGTGTTAGCATGAATAAGAAAGCCTCAAGGGTCCCGGGTTTAGGAGCTTGATGGTTTCGGGCATCAAGGATCTAGGGGTTTGGAGGTTCAAGGGTTTAGGGCACAATCGGGCTAAGGGTTCAGCTGAAGTTGAATGTTTTTCGGTTAAGGATTTAGGATCGTTGGCTGCAGATGCCAATGCCTCCGCCGTGATCTTCTCGGGCGCATCGAGGAGAGACAGCTGCTCTCGTAGCCTTACGTGCAACTCAACACTGGAGACGCTCCGGTGCGGTGCAACCCTTAAAAGGTGGCAGGTGAAAAACAACCTCTCTTCGAACGCTCCCACAGTAGTCCAAATCCGACACCCTAAACCCTAAACCCTACACAGCAAATCCTAAACTGCAGACCCTAAACCCAAAATCCCAAACCCAAATCCTAAACTCCAAACCCTAAACCCAAAATCCCAAAACCCCTAACCCCTGAACCCGAAACCCAAAATCCCAAAACCCTACACCCAAAATCCGAAAAACATGTAAACCTACAGTAACCCTTGTGGGAAACCCGTATAGCAACCCTACAAACCCCTGTAAAGTAACCTTAAACCCCCTGAAACCCCTAAACCCCATCTCAGGGTTCCCGGGCGGGCTCAGCTTCTCGTCAAGATGCTGCTCGAGTCGGCGCTCCAGAGCCTGGTAAATGGGCCAAGAAGGGTTCCCTTAAGGGGTACTCGGAGGATCATGGGACTTAGTAAGTAGGGTTGTGGGCTCCTTTGAAGGGTACTCTATAACAGGGTTCCTTAAAGGCATCTATAAGGGTTCTGGAAGGAGGATCATGGGACTTAGTAAGTAGGGTTATAAGTACCTTAGTTGGGGTTATAAGTAACTATAACTGTAGTTACTTTTCTTAACTCTACTTACTAAGTCCCATGATCCTTTAAGTACCGTTCGTGTAAAGAGGGGTACCGTTCCTGTAAAGAGTAGTGGTCCTTTAAGGGTTCCTTTGAGGGCTCCTTTAAAGTTTTAGAGGGTGTAAGAAAGGCTGGCAATGAGGTTTTAGGGTTCAGGGTTTAGGGCAATATGGGCGACTGTAAGGCTCGTCTCAAGTAAACACATGTATCATGTCTGCTGCATAAGCGGGGCATCCCAAAACACCCTCCGCGTAGGATCCTGAACATTGCCTGAGACAGGGTACACTTCATACTGAGACACCCCAACATGGAAGTGCGACTCCCTCTGGCCTACACCTATCGGGGAGTGCCAGAGGGGACCCTTGCAAAAGGGTACCTTTGTCCTAGGCATACCAAGACTTGTAGGGTTGGGAGTTCAGGGTATATTGTTTAGGGTTTAGGGCTGAAGAGCGATGCTTTAGACCTTTACCAAAGTACCCCGCAGCTCATAAACAGGGCCCCCTTTTTTGATCCAGCGCATGACTGACTGATGCTGTTCTTGTCCACGGCTGCCGGGCCTCGCGGGCAGGAATGCTCACAACGTGGCAGGCAAGGCAAATGTGCACAATGTCTGGAGCAAAAACCAGTGATGCGGCTCTGAGCTTTTTGTGTGGAACGCCCCGGCAGTGCCTCCCTCGGCTGTGTGGATTCTCTGATGAGAGACCTGTGCAACGTGCTGATTGGCCTAAAGGTGCCTGGCAAAGAGAGTCCACACTCTATGGTGGCAAAATCTCACTGTCAAACTGCCATGGGCAGTCTTCGCCGGTCCTTTGTTTGTGGATTGACCAGGCATACACCAAGACATGCTTGAGGGCCTCGTTGCACTCTGCAGCAGAAGAGAACTGTACATTTAAATTTAAAGCCGGTGATGCGGCCCATTTGAGCTTCCAGCGATGATGCCATTCCCGCTCTTTCGAGATGGTGCACTCCGGAGGCAGGAGTCTCTTTGCCTCTGGCTGGCTCATGCCCTCCTGAGCAAAAACCACCGCTTTGCGGCGCTGCGTGGGAGCGTCCTCAGGTTGTGGTGGCCTGGGTACAGGAGCTTTGGTCAACGGATGTTATCTTCAGATTTGTAAACCCCCTGCAGTTCAGAAGCTCCAGCGCTGGAAATCAATTCACTATTTACAAACTTCGAAGCCCCTTCAATTAGGAAACCCCGGTGGAGGACCTGGTTGAAAGGTTACATGGGCCGACCCCCATTAGGGGTCAGGTCAGGGTTCAATGCCTCAACTTGACCGAGCAACCTTGGTGGAGACTGAGAGGCCGCAGCGAGCTTTGCAAGGGCAGCCTCGCGACGCCTCTTTTTCGCATAAACGACCTCCTGCAGCTCCAAGTCCTCCCAGTCAAAATATTCCTCGTCCGCCAAAGCCTCCTCGACACGGTTGAGAGTAGTGGAGGGCTTGGCCAGGTCCTGTGGCTGCATCTGCAAGCCCTACTTGGCCCCCGAGCCGGAACAATGCCATTCTCATGGCATAGCTGACACTTTTGAAACATCAATAGAAAACTACAAATAAATGCGGAAACCCACTCTGGGCCTCATGAAGCTTCAACCTCCTTGAAAAGATCTCACGGAACTTGTCTTCGGTGAATGCGTCCCCCAACGCATGACGGGCCAGAGTTCGCATTAGATTGATCTCAGTCGCTGGTTGAGGGACCCGCAGCGAGAGATGAGAGACCAGTTTGCGCAGGTAGTACACGGTCATCTGCGGGCACCCATGCTGAATTGAGAACCTCACAGTAACAAAGTCACACCAACATGTCAAGCCAAAACCCTACGCGATGAACCAACCCACACCTGAAAACAACAGTTAAACCCTACATGTTAGGCCCCTAACTCCAAACCCGAAGCCCAAAGCCCCCTAAACCAGAAACCTTCACAGCAGCCTCTACTAAACCTTCAACTTAGGTGGGGGGGTTTCTAATAGACAATAGAAGCCTATTTCTCGTATTAAAGGGTACTCTTATCCCTACTGTTTCTCGTGGTCGTAGTTTAGTTTTGGACCTTCCTTAGGGTGTTTTGGGGTGGATTTCCTGGAACGTACGTTTGATGTTGAGAGCGGGGAAAGGTAATTTAATATTAGGAGTGCAGATTAAGGTGGTACTGTTAACAAGTTCTGAAATCAGAAGCCATGAAACTTCAGCAAATGGCCTTTCTGAGAACCATCCTTGAACTGAACTGTCTGGCCAGATTGACTCGGAGGGACAATCTGGACGTCCGAGCACCGCCACTGAGTGTAATCCAGGATCTTATCAAACCAGACCTGTTCTTCAAATCATGCAAAATGAGCGCATCTAACATATACTAAACCAACTGCCGCTCCCTCCCCCGCGTGTTTTAAGTCCAGACCCACCACAAACCAGGTTGGGGTCGATAGCATTAATTACAGGGTTTTGGGTTTAGGATATAGGGCTTAGGTTTCAAAGCCATCCCCCGGGCCAAATTCCAGAATTTGGTGAGAAGGAAACGCAAGTGCCAGATACATAAATGCTGCTTTGTGGCAGGGCTGTCCCCAAAGTCTTGCAGATTCAACTTGCGCTTCTTCTTCTCGCCCTCGAATACACAGGTGAGCGCCAGATATCCATGGCAGCTGGTGTAGAGGACCAGGCCACGCTTCTTGTGGTCAGAGACCAAACCTCACTGAAACATGGGAACCGCTGGGCATGAAACAAGAAAACCTGATCAGAGGCACTCCAGCTGCCCGAAAAAAACAAGTTTGCTCAAACAAACATCTCAGAAGCTGCCTGGCACCAACAACAGTGATAGCCATGCCTTGCTCATGTCAGCGAAATTCCCGCCACAGGATGTCATGTTCAGAGTGGCCAAGGCTGTCTCTTTGTGGTACTTGGCATTGTGGTTGGGCCATGTTGGACGGGATGATGTGAGGGACTCAATCTGGGGCTGCTCCAATGTCAGCAACTCCTCACAGGGATGGATTGTCTTAGTTACATGATTACATACGATACAGAGGCTGTCACAAATCAACATTACGTGCAACAAGTACGTTTGGACTGATCCTGCCTTGGATGGCTCAAAAAATTTGGCCGGCAGCTTCTTCGTGGTGTGAGTTGATGAAGGAACAGGCCCAGGGAGAGGCCGGTCAAAGTCTTTGATGGTGTTGGTCGCCAAAGCCTTATTCATCCAATACAGGGTCCGGTCGCTTTTGGCTTCTACACTGGAACGGTATGTAAACACACAAGCTCTACTGTCGGCTGCGTAACTGTTGCATGCCAAACACCACGTTGTTCCAGCCGACCCCTGTCGCTCGATTTGGCTGCCCTGCGAGCATCATTGAAAAGATTCTCGAGCATCAATGTGCAGTGATGGGCCTGTGAATACTTTGTCAGGTCGACCTCGAGCAAGGGTGGCACCTCCCGAAAACCAGTTTCAGCCAGGAAGCTGAAATTCTCCCTGACCCAAACCTGGTTCGGCCACTCCATGTCTGTCAAAAGTCGACGGACTTTGCCATAGTCGGGCGAGTCAGCAGGTGTGCTTTCCAGGCGTTCCACGGCCGTGAACATGTCCTTGTGCTCAGAGAGACCCTGGGCTCTGGCAGGAGCGTCCTTCGATATCAACTTGAGGAAGCTGCGTGGTGGCATCCAGTAATTAGCCTGTGTCACAGACAAGAAGCCAGCAAGAGAGACAGCAAAGACATATAACGTTGTTAATGTCTCCCCATTGACAAAGCCGTCTTCCAGGCCCAATTCCCGCACAAAGTCATTGGACACCAAGGCAGAGAAGCATGCGGTGATGGCCGGAATCAGGCCACCCAGCACAAGCTCTTCCATGAAATGTGCAGTGCCCCTTCGCCTTCAAACGGAGGGGGCTGGGCTCAACAAGCAACCCTCTGTGGACCATGCCTGTGAAACCCTGAACCCTGACACCCAGCTTAGTGATAAGGATACACTTTTTTTTTTGGTTCTGGGGGTTGTTTTCTATTCGGGTCACGGATTATGTTGTGACGAGCTTCGTTTTGACCTTGGCCATCGCCCCAAGAAACATGTGCTCCAGCTTGCGAGTCACCAGCTCCATCCCGTCCATGAAATTCATAGTTTCGCGAGAGGCCAGGACCCACGCCACATGCCTGAGCGGCCAAATTCCATGTTAATGTTGACTTCAGATTGATAGACGCCCTGTGGAGTAGCCCCAGCCCCACAAATTTGACTTCAGATTCATAAACCCCCTCTCACTTAAGCAACCCCAGCCCCACAACTCCATTAGTAACCCCCTCTACCTGAACTAAGAAACCCCGGTGGAGGGCCCGGTTGAGAGATCAATATAGGATCCTATTCAAAACAACAGGACACCCCAAGGGCAGCATTGAATCAAGGGCAGGAAATGGAAATTACAGGCTTTCCCTGATGCCCGACCCAAAAGTTCGCTGGGTCAGCAGCTGAGGGGCCGGAATTGGCTGCCTGCATCTGCTTTGCGCTTCCGGAGCTCTGCCCGAGCCGAGCTTGTGCTCATCTTGCGCTTTTTCGTGTCTGGCTCGACATCTTCCGCTGCCTCGGGTGCAGCCTCAGGACCAGCAGCAGCAGAGGCTGCCGGTGGGTCTGTGGGAGCGGCCCCGGATTCCTCTGGATTGGCCTTGAGCAGTGGTGTCTCGTCCCATGTTTTCCAGTAGCCCCTCTGGAAGCCCAGATACAACAAAAGTATGAGGTTGGCCGTTCGCATTGGGCGCTGGTGACGGGAGAGGCCTTCCAGTGCCCACCACCGGCCACGCTTTGGAGCATCGCCAAGGGAAGCGTGCCTCAGTTGCCATGCGAAATCTCAAGGGAAAGTCTAAAACATCTCACAAATTCCAATGGCAAACAAGGTGCAAGAGATTGCTCAACATCTGTTTCCAGACCCACATCCTGTGTTCCTCAGTGCCCTGTGGCACCAGTCGGAAGTCACAGCAGAGATCGCCTAAGCTAACTGACACAGTGTAGACCTGATCTACAATCCAGAACAACAGCAGAGGCCATGAACTAGAGCCTCAACCCAAACCATGCCACATGGCTCCACATAGTTCAGTACAACCCTGTGTCGTCATGTGCAGCTGTGCAACCATAGAAGATGTTGAGGAACGAGTTGGGCACGGGCACTGCAGCGAGATCGCGAGAGGCCTGGAGCAGCGTCTGGTGATGGCCATCAGTGGCGTACCTGGGCCGAGCTTGTGTGTGTGTGGCATCTTTGCATCTTCGATTTCCACATGGCCTCTTGGAACACGACGGTTAATAGAGGGTGTCCTACGCCAGTTAATGAATGTTCAAATCCTGTTTACGATAAACTGAAACCAGTACATGGTTCAATGAAGGACAGGGTACGGGCCACGTCGCACCGCACACACTGCCGCCGCTTCCAGACGGGCAAGCTCCAGACCAGCCTCTGCAGCAGCATCTTGAACGTCACAATGAAGGCGGTGGAAAATGTCAAAGGACACGGTTCCCCGGATCTTCATTCCGTTCATGAGAAAGATGCCTGCGTACCACCCGGATGCACCCATGTCCTTCGTGTGCCACATACTGCACTGCATTTTTCTACATCCACAAGAAACAATTGATCCTATAGTTGTTTTTAAGGGGTCGACAGTCCTGACAAAGATGAAGAGTAGGCCGGATGACCTCCTTTCCCTCCATCCTCAAAGGCACCTCATAGAACCTGGTCTTGTCTTGCAACTCAACGCAGGCCTTGGTTAGTCTGTTAAATTCTTCATGCATGCATCTAACTCCAAGCAAAATGTGGCCAGCTTCGACAGGCTAGTCACCAGACGATGATGATGATGATCATGAACATCATCATGTACTTGTTGCTGTCACTACTTCCGGTTTGTTTTGTGTGAGACTTATCAGATGACAACCATGCCGCTCACTGTTTTCCTGCATTACCCATTACAAGGAATATGCCATCGCTTCCATAGTTTAGGGCCTAAAGGGTCCTAAAGTCCTAAAGGTCATGCAGGATTTTGTCCATCAACCGCATAATTTAAATCAGCTGAGGCTCTCGGTGTCGTGGATGGCCACTGAACTTGCACTCTTGCAACACGAAGTAGCGCTTTGCCCCCAGCGGAAGCCCACCCACCGTGCGCGTGGGAAGAAAGGCTGAGAGACCAAAGTTGTTGCTCCGTGACAACGCCGAATCCACTGCTATGAGGTACTCGAGGTTCACTTTACGCTCCTCAGGCGCTTGACCGGGATGGGCCAGGTACTCCTCTAACGGATTGTCCACGAAGAGGATTGGTGGTTGCATCTTCTCGGCCTTCTCAATGTCTGCCCGCTTGACCTTTAACTCTTGCGGAGGGAGGACCAAGCCGCAAGAAGCCGTCAGGGACCATTGGCACAAAAGCAGGACATCTTTGCTTGGTTTGCCGATGGCCGCTGCGTCGAAACACAGTGAAAGGACGCCGGGCTTCTGGAAGGCAAAACGAGAGGCCGCCTGCAGGTGAACATGTCTGCATGTTAAACCTGGATCTACTTTAAGGCCATGTTCTCTGGAGGGAGACGTGCAACTAGTTTTGGCTGCACCCTACCGAAAGTTGCGCCAATTGCTCTTCCATCCAGCGAGCTCCTTGTGACAAATCTCCGAGCTGCAATGTCTGCAGCAATTGCGAGGTCCGCTTGGCTCTGCCATCCTTTCGGAAACTTCGTCGCATAATGGTGACTTCTGTCTGAGTGAGAAACACTTCACTTCAGCGCACTCCTGGAAATCAACCCCACTGTGTGATATTAAATGCCAGCCCTAATGTAAACATATATAGATTCCCAGAAATCCCGCAGAAACCACAGTCGGGCCCGGGTGTGACCTAACGGTTGGGGTCAAGTCCGATCTGACCTAAACCTAAGGTCTGCGTCGACCTAGTGATCGGGGGGCTGGTGTGACCTAACATTTGGGAACGGGTGCCACGCCACAAATAAATGCAGTGATGTTGATGGCCACGAACAGTAGGAATGGTTTGTTTCTTCTGTTAGATTTGTTTGTAGGACGTGGGGTGTTACATATTAGGGTGTTGGGATGAAGACATGTCTTCAGAAGTGAACAGTAAAGACACAGTCGTCCTGAAGCGCGGTCTCGATGGCTGCCTTCTTCATGTGTGGGTCCACACGCTTCCGCTTGTTAGAGGACTCTGTTGTAAGTGATAAAGCGGGGTTCTTCAGGAAGTCCTTGCATTTCCAGCCTTGAATGGAGGCACACTTACACAAAACAAACCACACATGTGGAGAATGGCCGGGGTGACAATCGGCATGTGCAAAGCCAAGCTACTGTCGAAATTTTCTTCCACCAGCTCTGCAATCTGGTTGATGAGCCGCCCAGTGAGGAGGCCAAC
This sequence comes from Symbiodinium sp. CCMP2592, assembly GCA_905221615.1. Classification (NCBI taxonomy): domain Eukaryota; class Dinophyceae; order Suessiales; family Symbiodiniaceae; genus Symbiodinium; species Symbiodinium sp. CCMP2592. The sequence goes on from CAJNDT010005002.1 coordinate 150,195, forward strand.
TGCAGGACAGGACACCTCACTCAACACATGGAGGAGCTGCCAAGCCATTTCGTGCATGGGCATGTTGACGTCCTTGAGCACGTCAGCCGCTCTTTGGCGAGCTGTCTGGCAGCCTCGGCAGACCCATGAGTAGGCAGGAGGGACCAAAGGTATGGCAGCTATGGAACACTCTAAGATTTTCGCAAAAGTAGGGTGCTCCCTGTAGAGGGATCCTTTCCGAAACTCCCATTTCTCAGGTTGTTAGGGTTGACGGTTTAGGGTTCAGGCCTGAAAGTTCAGATTTTAGAGCTTAAGTTTCCGGGTTTAGGGATTGTGGTTCGGGGTTGAGAGTTTACGGTTCAGCGTCGTTTGCGTCCTAACGGACGCTGTCGTCGTCTGCATCCTAACGGATGCTGTCGTCGTCTGTGTCCTTACCGATGCTGTCGTCGTCTGTGTCCTAACGGACGCTCTCGTCGTCTGCATCCTAACGGACGCTCTCGTCGTCTGGGTCCTAACGGACGCTCTCGTCGTTTGCGTCCTAACGGACGCTGTCGTCGTCTGTGTCCTTACCGATGCTGTCGTCGTCTGTGTCCTAACGGACGCTCTCGTCGTCTGCATCCTAACGGACGCTCTCGTCGTCTGCATCCTAACGGACGCTCTCGTCGTCTGGGTCCTAACGGACGCTCTCGTCGTTTGCGTCCTAACGGACGCTGTCGTCGTCTGTGTCCTTACCGATGCTGTCGTCGTCTGTGTCCTAACGGACGCTCTCGTCGTCTGCATCCTAACGGACGCTCTCGTCGTCTGCATCCTAACGGACGCTCTCGTCGTCTGGGTCCTAACGGACGCTCTCGTCGTTTGCGTCCTAACGGACGCTGTCGTCGTCTGCGTCCTAACGGACGCTGTCGTCGTCTGTGTCCTTACCGACGCTGTCGTCGTCTGTGTCCTAGTGGACGCTGTCGTCATACAGACAAGCTACAAACCCCTGAACCAGACTTCAAAAAAAACCCTGGCCTTCGACGGCTGAACTTACAGAACATTGATGAATGGCAGGCCAATGACATATGCATGTCCCTGTGCTGTTTGGAAGGATTTGGCATTCATGTTGTATTCTGGGCGTGGGCACCAGAGAGGCCTCCAGTTTCTGAAGCCAAGGTCCTGGAGGAATGCAGGTCTGCAGCACGGCCAAGTTGATTGACCGGGCGCGTTGACGCATACCCTTGTCACGTCGATCTGTTTCCCACATTTGCAGCAATGCAAACAGCGCATTGGTCCCACACCAGAATTCCTGCTCAACATCGTCGCTCTCTACACCATCACTGTCTCGAGTGTCCTGTCCAGGGATACTTGATTGTATGTGCGTGCCCCCTCCCCCCCTATAAGAAAAGTACAACCATTCTGGATCAGCGCGGGTCCTTCACTACATTGGGGTTCGCGCGATTTCGACTGAGCATGCTGTTCTCAGATCGGCCAATGCATTTCTTGAAACCATATCGCTTCAACAATGCAATCCACTTGTCCCACTGCTGTTGGACGACCCTGCATACTTTCGTTTTATCGCTGCGCTCCACGAACCCAATGGTTGGCAAAACACGGCGTGTTTCCCATCTCAGACATTGGCCATCCTTACACAAGAAGTGCATGTTTTCGTCAACTAAATAGACTTGTGTGCTACCGCAATCTGCTGGCGTCACTGGATCAAAACGAACACAAGGAACCGCATTTATTTGTTTGTTTCATGTGAAGCATCCGGAGAGGGCCAGGCTTTCCATGCCACATGCTCCACGGACCCGTCGGCCAGGAACACTTTTGTGTCAAGAACCGTGGGTTGGAATGCCATTGTGGCTGCAGGCCAAATGTGCTGGCAGACATCATTGCTCTGAGTCTTGACCCTGAAACATGATGGACAGGAACCTCAGCATGGAATTGAAAGCACATAAACTGATAAGCTGACCTAGTCCGGTTCATGTGAGAAACCCTTCCGGATACAATGGCACATGTCAAATTTGAAGCCTAAGCTGCAGCAATCGGCGGCATGGGCCCATGCTCTTGTCTATTTGCGCTGTTAACTTGCTTGGCGTGTTCTGGCAGCACCTTTTGATGGATGACGACCTGCATGCACTGTCAGCCGAAATCGTCCCTGTGAGCACGATTGCCTGCCTGCTCCCAAATGTCCACGATGGATGGCTCCACGACCAAGGAAGATGACCTGGGCAAGTTGTTTCAATTTGAAACCAGACATGCACACTTGGCTCGGTCAGTATCAAGGCGAAGTCTCTCAGGGCAGCTGTTGGCACACACTTTTCCTCACAAGGCGCAGCAGTCACTGGTGCAGGGACTAGAGGACAGGCCTTTTAGTCCACATCATGAGGGAAGCACTTACCTCTTGTCTCCTTCGTCAGCCTGCGCAAAATTGTAGCATTTTTGTCTGTCCAGTCTTAGTTCAAAATTTGCCATTACTTCCGAAGGAGGAGTGGCCTCTCACTTGTCCTCGTGATCAGCCTCTTTGGATCCGTCGTCCGAACTGACCACTGATGTGGGTGACTCGGGTTTCTCCGCTGCCTCGGCATTCTCAGTCTCACTGTCGCTGATCTCCACTTCTTCACGCTTGCGCTTGTTGCTTGCCTTGGCCTTGCGCTTGGGCTTCGCCGGGGCAGCCTTCATCGACTCAGATCTGGTCTTCTTCTTGGGCCTCCCCAAAATCTCCTTGATGGCCTGGAAAGGACTTGCATCCGGAGGGCTAGGTGGCTGGGAGGCGGTGTCGTCCATCTGTGGCTTCTCAGGCTGAAGATGATCTCGAGCGTCCTGGAGCGCAGCTGGGTCTTCCTGCTGGAGATGACCTGGAGCGTCCTGGAGTATCAGGTAGGGACCCAAAAAAGCAGCCAAACAAAAACCATCAGGTTGGGATATGGAAAAATCCCCTTTAAGGAATAAACCAACCAAAAGTTTATGTTTGGGTGCTGGTTCCTGACAAGGAGCTTCCTGGACCGGAGGTGGGTCGCTGGACTCAGCGGGTGCCTGCTTTTTCCCAGCACCAGCAAAATCGTCTTCCTCGGACATGCTCTCTTCGGCTTCAGCCTTCTTGGCTTTGCCCTTTGATTTCCGTGCCTTGGGCTTCGGGATAGTTTTCGGCAGCTCTGCAAGAGGAAACCACGGCACGGTGTTGTAGTTCATGACGATCTCTGTGCCGGGTGTGATTGTGCGTGTCACTTGCCTTGGGTTGGAGAAAAAGAAGCATAGACTCGCACCTTTCTAGAATAAGCCACAGACACTTGCCAACCGAACATGGAAATAAATCTGCTCAGCTACAGCACGAAGAGCTTGTCGCCCAAGCCCCGTTTGGGATAGGCCACAAGCTTCACATTCCCCTGCCGGGAGAGGCCTGCGAAGTGGTTGCAAAAGCCAGAGAGACCGGTTTGGACGATGTAGTGCGCGAGAGGCCCGCCATGGTCGCCTTCGGCTCCAACATAGAACCTGGGCTTTGAAGTAACCAGGGAGAACTAGTATAGACTTTCATTTCATAATGGTTCCCATAAGACAAGATTAAAGTATGGCACACTGAAGCTCAGGAACTTAAGGATCTTGTCCTGGTATGTCGGATTCCTGGTGGTGAAGCTCAGAGCGTTCTCAAGGTCCTTGTAGACAGGCCTGGGATTGCTGAGGATTATTATGGTCTCACGCTTTTACAGACCCTTTAACCGACGACTTGCGGATTTACTCAGGCCATGACCCACGCACAGGGATTTCGTATCCCTTCTTGAGAGCGACCTCCGCGATCATGCCAAGGCCTGCCACTTCACTGCCTGGCGAGGTCTTGATGGCCACACCGGTCTTGGTCATGGCCGAATGCATCCTGCGGGACACCACCTCTGGTGTCACGCAGCTGGAAACGTCGCCCTCGTCGCCATCGGAGTCGGACTCACCATGGGGAGGGCCCAGGTCCTGTGGGGGAATCACATACTTGTGCACCACGAAACGGTCGATGTGCTCGTCCGGCGCGGACTCGACCCTCTGAAGCTGTCGCTCTTTCTTCTTTTTGTCCTCCGTAGATGCTCCGGCTTTCTTGCGCGCCGCCAGCATGTCACCCACACGAGTCTCAACCCAGTGACTCCGAACCTGTGTTCTGCTTCAAAGCCATTGGGAATTATTCATGAATAGTAGGTTACCGCGAAAGATAGACGTGTAATATTCCCTGAAACCAGTACCCAGGAACTCTGGACAAGCTTGTGGCTGCATTGTGCAGCCTGGCCCGCTTCGGAGGAGCCAAATCCAACGGCAATGCCAGAATGGCACATTCAGCGCCACTGGCCAGGCGGATCTGGTTGTAGAGGAGCCTGAGACTGACTGGAGGACAACACGGCAAACAGAAGTGCATGTCATGAAAGTCATTTCCAAAGCACTCGCTTCCTCCCATCATTCGAGGTAGCCAAGGCACAAGCCCATGCAGAGGCCAGGGACAGGTGCGGTGGCCGGCAGGATGACACAAGTGGGCGTGAGGTGCTCGAAGAGTTTCTGGAAGAATATCTCCGATTGGCCAAACACATGTGGGTTCGTTTTCTTCTCGTTTTCGGCCAAACTCTCAAGCTCGACATCTGCCGAATCTGCCTCATTCGTCTCCGTCGCGCAGTCTGGCTTCCTCATGGCTTTAAGGATTGGACATGAGTCCCCGGATTGGCAGGGTGTTCAGGATTTTACTTCGAGCCATGCACGTGGGGGTTATGGGATTCAATTATTTGACTGAACAGTTCTGGCAGTTCTGGTCCACAGTCCAAGATTCATCTCCGAATTCGATCTCAAGGAGATAGTGCGATTGACCACAAAGGTCAGGTGGGGGCACGCTTTCATCTCCTCATCCCCCGCACATGCGCAGACCTGCCAGTTGTGTTTCCATGCTTGCTGGGGCATCAAAAAATGAAGCAATGACTTGAACTTATCGTCAACAGATGCAGCCCACGGCACCGGACGTCGCAGATCCACGTGCGGATAGGCATCCATTGTCTGGAAATTTGTGGTGGACTGCAAAAGTTCCAGTGCTTCTGATTTGACATTCGGCATATGCCCGATGAGTATAAACTCCACGTAGCACGTTTTGCCCGAGGACTGAATCAAGGTCCTGTGCACAAGCATGCCTGTGGAGAAGCGTTCAAACAAGAGAATCCCCAACTATGACGGATTGGCGCCTCACAGGCGTCAGCCACTTCATATCTCCTTTGCACCAACTCTTGATCTTATCACGAGTGGCCGTCTCGATGGATGGGTCGTGACCCAGGAGTGCGATGACTATGTCCCCCTCGTTCAGGCTTTCTGGCCACCCAAGACGGCCCCAATTGATGGGTGGCAAGCCTCGGCCGTTCTGGGTTGTGAGACTTTTTCAGTCATGCAAGGAAACGCTATGGGGTGACGAATCAATGAATCACACTGCAGACACAGCGGCTCTTACCGAACTTGTGTGGCCCACGCCTTTGGCCAACTGTTGGGATGACCCAAAGCCTGCTTTTTGCGGAGAGAACCTGTCAGAAGCAGCAAGGCAAACTTGGGAGGATGATATTGACTTGAGACATCCGTCTATGCTAATGCCATACATGCCATGATGCCTCGGTCGGTGGGGGATAAGCTGCGTCACATGGCAGGACGGTCGCGTCAAAAATTGCTCTGGTTTTGGCCATGGCTGCATCCTTCAAGAGTTCCTCGTCACTCTTGGCCGGCACGGCGGGCTTCTTCTCGGATTCGCCAACATCATCCACCTCCATGTCCTGGATGGCCTCTTGCACCCTCTCGAGCCGTTCCTTGACGAGCTCATCCACAGCCATGTCCTGTGCAGGGTCTCTAGGACGCATTGGTCGAGGGAGGTCCTGGAAATGAAAAATGACTCTGATTGGCAAAGCATACTGCAGGCCTTGTTTTCCAAAGCTGCGACCTCTGCATCCCTTTTCTTTTGTTCCTCCTCCTGTTTCCGCCGTTCCTCCTCTGCTTTTCGTCGAGCCTCCTCGGCTTTTGCTTTCGCTGCCTGCACCATGTTTGTGTGTGCTTTTTCAAGCTGCGAAATCATTGCCGCATACTCGTAGCCCATGGACTCGTTGTCGAGGTCCTTGGAGATGTGTCGAGAGGCCGCCCATCCTATCAGGAGAAGCTGCTGAAAACGAGCATTGTCTGATTTATTGCTTGAATACTGCTCCCGAATGTCCTTCCAGGTTGGAGATCAGGTTGAGGTCCGCATCGATCAATGTGCGCCGGAAGATTTGAGAGGCCATCGGCACAGCGTGCCAGACGCTTTCGAATTTGATGCGGAGGGCCTCCAGGAATTTGAAGGTGTCACCGAGGGCCGTCGCCACCTTGGACACCTTCTCTTTGGTGATGCCCACGGTGTCGATGACTTTGGTCTGAGATGTAGCATTGCTGTCTCTCTACTTGATTGTGGTGCAATGGCAGCTAATGTTTAAGTTCTTAGTACTGTTGCATGCACATGCAACTAAATATATGCGGCCAGGGTTCGTCATTGTGAGAGACCGTGTCCAGCTTCTTGAGGATGTACTTGACAGCCGTCACCTGCAGAGAGACCTCAGAAGTACCACTCTTGGAGGGATCCTGGATGCGCGTGTTTTTGATGTCCGCGAGGGCCTTTGAAGTCAACCAGCTGTCCTTGTGACACATGTTGAATGACATCTGCTTAACTACTGTTACCTGGCTTTCTAGCCAGGAATCCATGCAGGGAACCTCGTGTGAGCTAGAACTCTGCTTGGGTGTATCCCATACTGGATGCTGATTTTGCTAACTGTGGCATGCACCAAATTCTCATACGACATCTCGGCTTCTCTTCTGGTACTGCTTTACCCTAGACATGTGGCAAATGCCAAGGTGTCCTTGAAGATGTTGGCGATCAAGTAGTGGGCCCCCTGGCGCCAGTGTGCCAGCATCCTGAGGGCTTCGGTGTCCAGGTGCTTGAGGATGTAGCTCATTTCTGAGTACCTCCGTTCCACAAAACCATGCGTCGCTGTCTAATTGAAGACAAGTGTCCAGAAGTGGCTATTCTCTGATCTGGCCTGCGTTTTGCATCTGCTTTCTGGAGGCGGAGGGCCTCCTGATACACCTTGATGGCCCTTTCCTCACTGCCCTCGTTGTTCAGGATGGCCAAGTAGGCGAGGGCGTCGTCCAAGAGGGCCATTTTCTTCTGCTTGTCCTTCTTCTCTTCTGCGCCACACAGGCGCACTAGGTATTCCGCGAACGAGTTCACGGTCACCCAAATGACAGGGACCGGTGCCCCCAGAAAGGCCACGATCTCGCCCTTGGCCCTCCACGCCTTGGAGGGCCCGTCATCTTGGGAGGGCCCGCCATCTTCGGCCTCGATCTGTTTTTGGAGAGACCAAAGCGCCGTCCTGACCAGTCCAGAGGCAGACTCGTGCAGATTCCACACACTACAAATGCAAGCGGGCTCAAGAGACGAGTCTCATCGTGGCCATCTTCGGCATTGGCAACTTGCCGTCAGGTGCTACATACGGGTGGCCGTCTCGTGAGGCAGGCAGAGGGAAGACCCCCACCTTACAGACGACTATCTGTAGGAGCAGCAAAAAAAGAACTCAACAACAGACTCTTGCAGCTTCACCTGTTGAAGCTGAGTGGCCAAAGACTTGTCAAAAGTATCTTTGAAATCTTCAAGGAACAGCTCAGCTTGACTGAGGTTCGGCCCGGACAGCCGTGTGCCATATTGTTGCGAGAATGCCCGCAGATCCACACTCTTGGGAAGATCGCTGACGCTTGCAGCCTCAGATTCAGTCTAAATGTTTGAACAGACTGCATTTCCAATACTCTGTGTGATGTTTGTCTGCAGAACACCATGGTCAATCTTAGAAGCATCCGGCGCTGCTTTCAGGGCCTGGAAGGTAGCCGTAAAGTCGAAGGGGACGGCCCTGAAAGTGCTGCAATCGTAGCAGCCTATTGTCTCCAGTGCCATGGCCAGGAGATTCCGCAAGAGCTGCAGCGGAGATTCCGCAAGAGCTGCAGCGGCACTTTGTGTTTGTGCTCCGGGCACAAGCAAAGACGACTTATGAGTTTCACACCACAAGGCCCTGGCTTGGACTGTGCATGTCATGCCTACCTTCTGATCTTGCTGCAATGTGGGGAGCCCGAATACCTGCAGTGGCACTTTGTGTTTGTCCTCTGGGGACAAGCAAAGACGACTTATGAGTTTCACACCACAGCTTGGACTGTGCAGCTCATGCCTACCTTGTGTTCTTGCTGCAAGTCGATGCCAACAGGAGCTCTTTTTCCATTCCACAGTGTTCAAGCCTGTGAATGCCATTCTCCCCTGGCAAAGTATCATGGATGTGAGAGGCCTCTCGCCCTTGGAAAGATCCTTGTTGCTTTCCTGCAGTCCGAAGTGCCTTGCATGTGTGGATAAGTGTCATGGTCTAAAAGGCCTCTCCCCCTTGCAAAGATCAGGTCTGCTTTAGGGCAGCCACAAGTGCCTTTGCGAAATGTTTGCAAAACTTCAAAGGATAAGATTGGGCCTGCGCTGTGCTCCAAGTCTTATCAGCACCCCTCTGCTTGCTGAGACCAATCAGAGACTGGTGCTTTGCACCGGTGACCTGGCAAAGGCGGCCCCTGCATTGCAGGAAATACTTGGACACTTGGAGAGGCCGCGCGCACCACGTTGCCTCAAACAAGATATGCATGTCATGTTTCCATTTTAGGAACATGTGTTCCGTAGAAGACAACTGCATGGACTTGAAAGCCTAGCTGCCACAAAGGTTGCCTTCTTCCACTTTTCGCCATAGCGGCAGCAGTGGAAAAGCTCCATCTTACATTCGTCCTTGGTCCTGGGAAACCATGACAACTGGGCTGTTATGTCATTGTCTGTGTGCTCGGTTTTTATTATGCGGCTAAGACACAGAAGCTCGGAGAGCCCAGGAAACGACCAAAGCCAGGATCTCTGTGGGTTCTCGAGGAAGACCGGTGTGTTGGACAAGATGCACTCCTCGATGAACTCGATGCAGGCGTTGGCTGACTTATTGCCGTGATCCACCTGAAAGGGAAGGGACAATTTGCCGGGGATTTCAGACAAGTGTTAGTTGTCTAGCGGCACGACCTGACCTTCTGCTGGTCTTTGATGGAGAGACCTGGAAGGCCCAGGACACATCCATGACCACGGACCGGACCTGGAAAGCCTTTCTTGGAGAGGCCAGTCCGTTTGCCACGCCGTGCCTTTGTAAACGACCGGCACTCGGGACTTAGCCATACTGCAAGCACCTGCTTGTCCCGGATGCGCGACTTCAGCATCTCCATGTTCTCCGGGTGGAGTACGTCCTGTTCTCATTTCTGGCCGAGTTGGGTCTTTTGGCGGGGCTTTCTTACAGGGAGCTGGGTGTGTTGTGATATTGTGCTGCCTCGGAGAGGCCACGCTCCCTTTCGAAGGATTCCACAGGAATGCCAACGGCTGCAACTGCACGGGAGAGACGGCAGGAGCCAGCAAAGACTTCCACAAGCTTTTTTTCTGTGATCGGTTGGCCGGCGATGTCGTGCACGAAACCATGCACGCCCAACCTTAGAATCTATCCATGAGCAGCACAATAAACATGCATAGTTGCAAGTGTGCATGGAAAAGTGCTACCACATGTGACTAGTGCAACTATGGATCTCTGCTGATTGGCCACTGCAGCTCTGTGCCTCGTTGATGGACTTCGTTTGAGAGGCCTCCTTGATGGACTTCCTTTGAGAGGCTTTAGGTTTGGCGGCAATGTTGCCACCACGGGGTGCTTTGCACTTCTTGCCCTTCTCAACCTTCTGCTGTTTCACCGCGTCTGCATGCTCGAGAGGCCGACTAAGAGGCTGCAAGACGCTAGGGGTCGCCTGAGGGACAGGCCTGGGCAGCCTGGGAGCTTCACTTGCCGGCATCGTCTTCGCCGGCCGACACTGTGGACAGCCCAGCAAAAAGCAGAAGCATCTTGGAGTGGCCATTGCCCAAGGCCTATGCAACCCAGATCACTGGAGGAACTCGAGCCTGTGAGGGCTCTGAGTCACTCGTGACTTAACCCCCCGCATCTGCAACAGGAAGTCCTATGATAAATGCACATCTGCAATGTGGCACTGGAATGAGGACAACACACACATCTCCACTGTCAGAATGGAGCGTGAAGAGAGAGCTGAACAAGGCTCCGGCGGAGAGGCCGTGGCCGCCCAGCAGCAGTCGAAGGTACCTGGTGCGTAGTGAATCTCAGTAGTAGTGTCTTTTAATAATATTCATGGATCTTGGCGCGGCGCAGCCGCCGAAAAATTTTAGCAGTATGTGATTCCAAAGACTATTGCAGCCTCTTGGGCGGCGAAGCCGCGGAAAATTTTTTGGGGTTCTAGAGCCTTGTCATCAGCAGTCGAAAGTACCTGGTGCGTAGTGAATCTCAGTAGTAGTGTCTTTTAATAATATTCATGGATCTTCGCGCGGCGCAGCCGCCGAAAAATTTTAGCAGTATGTGATTCCAAAGACTATTGCAGCCTCTTGGGCGGCGAAGCCGCGGAAAATTTTTTGGGGTTCTAGAGCCTTGTCATCAGCAGTCGAAAGTACCTGGTGCGTAGTGAATCTCAGTAGCAGTGTCTTTTAATAATATTCATGGATCTTGGCGCGGCGCAGCCGCCGAAAAATTTTAGCAGTATGTGATTCCAAAGACTATTGCAGCCTCTTGGGCGGCGAAGCCGCGGAAAATTTTTTGGGGTTCTAGAGCCTTGTCATCAGCAGTCGAAAGTACCTGGTGCGTAGTGAATCTCAGTAGTAGTGTCTCTTAATAATATTCATGAATGTTGGCGCGGCGCAGCCGCCGAAAAATTTTAGCAGTATGTGATTCCAAAGACTATTGCAGCCTCTTGGGCGGCGAAGCCGCGGAAAATTTTTTGGCTTCTATAGGACCTCGTGTGGGGATGCGGGGACCAAAAGCTAGGAGGGTATCTTTTTTTTTATACCCTCCTAGCTTTTGGCCTGGCTCAACGTGGGGGTCATGTGGGGATGCGGGGACCA
>CAJNDT010005002.1:161269-496672 GCA_905221615.1 Symbiodinium sp. CCMP2592
TTCGTGAGATGGCCCCCCGCGGAATCATCCTTCAGGAGGATCTGTTCCATCATCAAGATGACCAGGAGGGCCGCCTGCAAATTGCAAAGTGCAAGACACAGACCGGCCTACGGATTGCCAGGCCTGTGACCTTCCCTCCAGTCCCTGCTTGGAGAGACCCAAATAGGCCTTGGCAGTGGAAAAGTCTGACTTGAAGCATCCCTTAAGACAAAGCACGTGACACAATGCAAGCGAGGCACGGCCCAGCACTCGACGTCGACATCGAGTCTGGCCAAGCAGTAGGCCGCCTCCGGTGCCTCTGCCATCACGATCCTCCGAAGCTCCTCCCGACTTCGGAGGACCGTGATCCCCCGATTCTCGATGGAATCGGAGGGCGGGAGCATCTCCGTCATCACGGAGCTCTCCGCCGTCTCCATGATGAGGACCGCGAGGAGGACCGTGAGGAGGCTGACACTACTCTGCCTAGTTGCTGTGGCCTAGTGTGCTGCTCGGCTGTGCTGTTGAAGCTATGAGTGTCTAAGGTGCTGAGCTGCTCGGCTGCAATGCTGCCGTCTTGAAGGTGGCTGAGTGCCTAAGGTGCTGTGCCTGCTCGGCTGCAATGCTGCTGTGTTGAAGGTGGCTGAGTGCCTAAGGTGCTGTGCCTGCTCGGCTGCAATGCTGCTGTGTTGAAGGTGGCTGAGTGCCTAAGGTGCTGTGCTGCTCGGCTCCAATGCTGCTGTGTTGAAGGTGGCTGAGTGCCTAAGGTGCTGTGCTGCTCGGCTCCAATGCTGCCGTGTTGAAGCTGGCTGAGTGCCTAAGGTGCTGAGCTGCTCGGCTCCAATGCTGCCGTGTTGAAGCTGGCTGAGTGCCTAAGGTGCTGTGCTGCTAGGACTGTCCATCATGGATTTCATGACTCTGTCACCGGCACTGACTTGAGCTGAGAGCTGAGAGGCCAGGCTGAGACACATCAGAATTGTGTCACGAACATGTCCAACAGTCTCCGGCTCAAGAGGTCACCAGCGAAACAAGCCGCCGCCTTGTCGGAGGTCCGAAGAGGAAGCCCAGGTCCAGGAATCCACGTCGAGCCTCAAGTTCATAGGGGAGTCTCTGTCTATACTCTATACCCTCGTGGATAAGACGACGCACAGGCCAATCTCACGGCAGTATGGTCCTTTTTTGTTCTCCCCTCGCGAGAGGGCCGGGAAGCTCCACGGCTCGCAGCACTGTCCAGGAAGAGGCCACTTTCTAGGAAGGGCCTGTGCTGTCTTACTAAAGGACCTCACTGCCTGAGGATGTGCATCTGAGCTCCAGGAAGAGGCCACTTTCCTAGAAGGGCCTTGCTATGTTACTAAAGGACCTCACCGCCTCATGAGCTCGGGAGAACCGCAGGAGGACATGCCGGATGGCCTTATGATGGCCTTATGTATTAAATTTGAGGGCCCTGGTATCCTACTTGCAATTCAACTAGAGGGCCTCAGCACAAGATCAGGGATGACCTTGTGCTGACCCAGGCATGTCCTCCATGTGGTTCTTGAACCCGAGCTCCTCGTGAAACCTAAAAAGGTCACGACGGACGTGCTTCCAGAGCACCCCGTCCACGTGACTCCACGAGATGGCCTCCCCCATGCGAGAGGCCTTGTTGGGGTCCGTAAGGAGGGCCTCGCCTCAGCGACCGGACTCACATTGCTGATGAACTCTGATCTGCTGACACAGTGCTGTAGTCTGAACTTGCCACCAAAGCACGCACGAGCTTTTGCCCGAAATTGAGGACCGACATAGCACCATCCGGAGAGTGCTTGCGCAAGGCGAGGACCATCTCAGTTCAGAAGATTCTTCTCACCAAAAAGGATGAAGGATGGCACTCAGCGGATGACTTCTGAAAGCCAACCGCACGACCCTACACGACTGCACTAGTTCAACTGTTTGCTGCCTGACCACGACGGTGCATTCGGGGGGGAGGTCCAATGTCGTGAGGGCAAAGGAGAACTCGGGCGACTTCTTGATGGTCTGGCACCAGTTTGCATCCACTGTCTGTCTTCAGCACACTCACATAATCACTGCATCCGAGAGCCTTCAACATTGCATATTACTGCTCGGACACGCACCTACAATCTTAACTCCATGTCCTGTCCCGGCCTCGCGGAGGGCCTTCTCACAGAGCATCAGTCGGTGCTGCTTCACGAATCGCGCATCTGCAAGCACGGATGAGGCTCGTTGAATGGTTCAGTAGAACGACTCCAGACAGAAACTCGAGAGACTACTACATCCCCAACTCCTGCCTTGGAAGACCGACCGATCCGTCTGGATGCCAACACTTCGTGTGCTTGGCCGTCCAGACGGAATAAGAGGCCCGATCCAATTCGTCTGGCAGGCCTACCACGGAGTGTATGATGAGACCCCGAATGTGACAGGAATAGTCGAAAGGATGCTGAAGAGTCCTTGTCTTCCACGAGGACCTTGCCGCCCATGTTTCCAGAGGACTCGTCCTGATGCAATCAAGCGAACAGTCTCAATTGGAATAAAGTAGGCAAGTACTGCATGGCATGTCTGGCACCCAATGCAAGAGACCGTGAACCCTCAGCCTCTTTCTCTGTCCCCAGGAAATCCGCACCAGCCGACGTCATTGCGAGAATCCAGGAGTCGGTATCTAGCCTAGATTCGGGACCTAAGCACCGACCCCAGATGAGCCCATAGTCTGAAGTGAGGCCCAGAGACTCCTACTTGGAGGGTCGGGGACTTAGTAAGTAGGTAGTAAGTAGACTTAGAAGTGGCCTAAAACGGACCCTAGATTCGGGACCTAAGCACCGACCGTAGATGAGCCCATAGTCTGAAGCGAGGCCCAGAGACTCCTACTTGGAGGGTGATGAGCCCATAGTCTGAAGCGAGGCCCAGAGACTCCTACTTGGAGGGTGATGAGCCCAGGGGAGGCCCAGAGACTCCTACTTGGAGGGTCGGGGACTTAGTAAGTAGGTAGTAAGTAGACTTATAAGTGGCCTAAAAGGGACCCTAATTGGGGTTATGGTACTTATAAGTCCCTAAAACAACAAGTTACTAAGTCCCTCGAACCTCCAAGTAGTCATGAAGCGAGGATCAGAAACTCACTGTCCAATAGAAATCCTTTCGGTTAAGCCGTGTCAAGAGCTGAGATACATGTGGCATCTTGTGGCTAGCATGAGAGCATGTCGAAGCTATAATCTGCCTCTTGAACCCAGGCCGCACGAGCAAGTCGTGTTTGGTGAGGCAACATAATCACAGCGGACAGCAGTGCAAGAAATGATGTGCCCAGGGACCAACTGCTGAATCCCTGACACAGACAATCCTGAAACAGAAGTTGAATGCCGACTAAGGACTGTATCTATCGCCTGGATACCGCAAAAGTCTGTAGCCCCAAACCCAATGTACACGAGCCGAAAGCCTTGTGAAGTGCAACCACTCAGACTCAGTGTCCGGCTGCCTGATAGGCCATCGGGTGGTGCTGGAGGCCGTCTCCTGAGGGAAATCGGTTTTGCTGCAAGGATGATCAGGGTATCGGGATGGACTTCAGGTCTCAAGCCCCACCAACATGAACATCCCAGAACCCTCGTCCTACTCTCGTCGTCACGGTCGCGAGTCCTATCGTCCTAGCGGACGAGAGTCCTAACGGACTCCGGACTCACTCGTCCTAACGGACGAGTCCGACCTAACGGTCGGAGGCGACCTAAAAGACGAGTTCTGAAGCTTATTTCAAGCCTAACCTACCCCTGAATGTGGCCTATGGCCTATGGCTCGGGTTCTAATTCGCTCCGGAACATGAGGACCTGGCCTGTTCTGCAATCGATGGCGATACCTGCATGCATCTCGCAGATCTGTGGCGATAGGTGCCAAAATCACGCAGCAGAAGGCTGGGTTTCCTGCATTCCACGAACCCCGAAAAAACAGGTGCCGCTAGTTGTATGTCTGACTCCTACAAATTCATCCTATTCGGCTTAGAATGCATAGTGGAGTAGGTAACCTCTAATCACCTGTTAAGGATACCATAGCCCGGCAACCCAGGCCCAAGGATACTGGGAAGTATCTTTACTAAAGCAATTAAATGAAGGAGGGTCTGGATCCAGATGGTTGGATAATAGTCTATTATTTAGAGGAGGCTGTCCATACCCACACCCACGACGGCCTCTCCATCAACCAAGACAACGGGGAAGACAGATCGTGAAGGCCGTTCCTGGCGAAGTCCGAGGATGGTGGCATGTTGAAGTTCCGGAGGGTGCTATGGTTTTTTATTTTTCATTAGATGTGGTTTCTCTACCCAATAACGATCAAGTGCTCACAGTGCTGTAGTCTGAACTTGCCACCAAAGCACGCACGAGCTTTTGCCCGAAATTGAGGACAGACAGAGCACCATCCGCAGAGTGCTTGCGCAAGGCGAGGACCATCTCAGTTCAGAAGATTCTTCTCACCAAAAAGGATGAAGGATGGCACTCAGCGGATGACTTCTGAAAGCCAACCGCACGACCCTACACGACTGCACTAGTTCAACTGTTTGCTTATGCCACGTCCACAGCAGCCTCATGGCAAACCCGATGCTTTCCAGGAGCCCGGCCGCCCGATGACTTTTGACGAGGCCGCCAGTCCTGCAGAGACAAGGGTTAGGTCCAGGCTCGGCTAAGGGGTCTGGGCCCACGGTGACAAGACATTTGAGATCAAAGTTTGTGAGATGATGTTTGGAATGTTGTCTATGAAGTTCAGGATTGCCATTATTCATTGAAGGTCAAATGCGCTTAGGCTTGTCTCAGTCAAAGGATCAGGTGGCACTGTCGGGGTCCGTTGACGTTGGCTTATTTCAATGATTGCTGAAACCACACCGGACAACCTGACCCAAAGACTGCCAATCCTGTCAGTGTGAAGCCCTGCAAACATAAGTATTAAAGTATGATGTTAAAGAACTGGCAATCTTTTCCCCGCTCCGCGACGGCAGGAAGGTCCCGCAGAAAGGCCGAGTCGAGGGCCAAGAACTGCCAAAGGAAAGGCCGATGGAAGACTTGTGAAGGCCGGGGCCAGGAGCGTCCAAAAGAAAGGCCGATGGATGACTCGTCTTGTGATTGATGTGCTTAAGTTCTTTATTATTTTAGAGGACTGACCTAAGGACCCAGGAAGACCAATCATCCACGCTTTTTGCTCGAAGACTTAGCCTTCGCCGGCGCTGGCAGAACTGGTGGATCGTCCTCAGCCTCTTCTTCTTCCTCTTCCTCTTCCTCTTCCTCCTTCTTCGCCAGCTTTTGTTCTTCTTCACGCAAGTTCTGCTCAGCTATGCGAGCTCGCTTCTTGGCCTTCTCCACAGTCTCTTTGGAGAACCGACTCTCCAGGAGGACCTTCTTGTCCTTCTTCTCCTTCTTCTCCTTTGTACCCTCTTTCTGCTTCTTGTTGGTCTTCTCCTTTTTGTCCTTTTTCTCCTTTTTCTCCTTCTTCCCCTTTTTCTCCTTCTTACTCACGTGAGAGACCTGCTTCATCAGGGCGTTGAAGCAGCGGGCCGTCTCCGATGACATGGGACTGGCCATCGAGGAGGAGGAGGACCCACGACGTCGACCGGAGGACCTCGCACGACCAGAAGACCTCGCACGAGTCCTCCCACGCCGCCCTGAAGACCTCGCAGGACTAGGAGAGGCCTTCGGCGACGGCAGCAAAGGAGTCGGAGAAACAGTCGTCCTCCCGGACTTGGCGAGCTCCTCCTTGAAGCGAGCCCTCTCCTCCTGGACAGCAGAGTTTGTGATTAACGATTGATGTGCTTCAGCTCATTTACCCTTGGGATTAGTTTAAGGCGGAACTCTAAAGTTTTTTTCATTTCAGGTGTAGGGCTGTAAAGATGCGAATGGTTAGGAGGCTTAGGCTTAAGGTTTGAATCCACCGCCTTGTGGAGGGCCTCTGCATGCTTCAGATTCTGGGATCGCCGCCACATGTCCAGTCGGAGGACCTCATTCTCCCTCTTCACCTTCTCCGCCGTGTCCAACCGCTCAATGGAGCTCGCCCTTGGAGCTTTGAAGGGAATTATAACAATAAGGTTCAGGATTTAGGGTTTAGGGTTTAGGTTGTAAGTGCTTTGTCAGTCAGCCAAGACACATCACCTGCTCCGCCATCCGAGCCACCACCTCCTGCTGAGGGCCGGTGTTCACAGTCACAGCATGGCCAGGATTCGGCTGAGAATGCAAAGCAGGAGGAGGAGCACGGAATGGCTGTAGAGGGCCTGCAATGCTTCCGCACATATTCCAATTAATTGCTGCGCAAACCGGCTAGGCTAGTATTAAATAAACTTAGACTACTAACTTTGCTACTTCGTAGTACTGCAGCTAACCTAAATCATGTTAGTCTAATCTAACACTAAGACGACGCCCAAGCCTGGGCGGATAAAAGGGCTCGGAGAGGGAGTGCCCTTCGGAGCTGCCGCTGAGATTCCCTTCGGGAGGGCCGGCTTGGGATTGGAAACTGGAGAAGGCTTGGGATTGGCCTTGCCAAAGAGAGGCTGAGGAGGGCCTGACTTGGCGGCAATCGGTGGGTTCGCCTTCGGAGGACCAGCGGCAATCGGTGGGTTCGCCTTCGGAGGACCAGCCCCGCCCTCCGGGTTGGCCTTGCTAAAATTATAGCAATTCGGCCAACCCGGAGGGCGGGTTGTGGGATCTGGGAGAGGCCTGCCCCCCTGAGTGGCCTTCCACCTCGCTGCCGCCTTCGCCTCCTTAGTTTAAGGCTCTGGGTAAAACGAGTTAAGCAAGCTAGCTAAAAACTTAGGGAAGGAAGTAATGGTTGGGGGATACTCCTGGTGGGCCTAGAAATGATTAATTCAGCTCCTACCCCCTATCCCCCTAAAACCCTAAACCCCTAATAAGCATACTAAAACCTATGAATAAAAGTGATTCCGTGAGGACCGAGAGACCGACTCTCTGGCGGCGTTCCGCCAGTAGTCGGACACCTTGCCTTTCTTGACCATGGCAAAGGCGCCGACGGAGTCGGAGGACCTATCGAAAAACCTGGATTAAAGTGCCTAGCCCACTGGGCTTAGATCTTCAATTGAGTGTAGATGGCTTATGGAACTACTTATAGCTACCTGGATGTCAGTTGGCAACAGCTCAAATGCTAGTTGCCTCTCAACAACTTCTGCTATGCGAAGACTTGACCTGGATGTCAGTTGAGGCAACAGCTCAGGAGCTAGTTGCCTCTGAACAACTTCTACCAGCACAAAACTAGACTTGTACCTGGATGTCAGTTGGCAACAGCTCACAAGCTAGTTGCCTCTAAACCAATTCAGGCTATGGATGACTACAGGAGACTCACTCCTAATGTGTGTTAATTGAACAGGCCGGATGCCCCTCAGGCTACCGGGATAAGTTTTCGAAAGTTCGCAGGAAGTTCGCAGGAATCGCTGACTGCAAGCCGAGGTAGCGGCAGTGGCATACAAACATACCGAGAACACAAAAAACACAACGGAAACATAACCTGGCTGAATTAAGGGGTCTCGTCTGAGTCTGAGGGTGTAAGGATTTCCGGCTCATTGATTGAGTGCTAGATGCAAGATTCAGAGAGTTTCGGGTCGTTGTCCATTGAGTCCCAGGATTGTGGACTTAGGTGCTTAGGTTCGCGGGTGAAGGTGTTGGTTGAAGGCTTAGGCCTCAAAGGGTTTAGGCTATTTCGGTTTAGGGTTTGATCCGTTCTTGCCCTAAGACTGGCAATTGCCGAACCACTAGCCTCAACAGCTAGATTCTAAGGCTATTGAGTAAATGCTGTTGACACGTGTTGAGGATCACCCCACTTCACGTCTAAATCATGCTTCATAAGACTATGTACGGCAAAAAAACAAAGAACCCACACCATACACACCCCTCCACACTATGGGTTCCTGGGGCCGTGCTTTATGACACTGAAGTGGAAGAATACAGAAGCACCCCGGGACACCTACACAGCCCTCCATTAACAGGCTCCTTGGGCCATCCATGCATTATGTCATGTTATCCAATTATTGCACCGAAAACGAATATGAAACTAATATCTGTATCATGTGGGAAATACGGAACCCACCCCACAACAAAACCCCTCCACGCTGAAGCTTCCAGGGGCCATGCTTTGGGTTACACGCAGTGCTGTTAGCAATACTTTTTGTTTGGGTTAATGAAATAATGAAAACCCCGGCCAAAGCTCCCTAAACCTTCGGCCTAAACTCTGAATCGCCCTCCCGTCTCTCCTCCAGGAGGGCCAGAAGATGGATCCGCCGAGCCTCGTGAAGTTAGGCTTTAAGGCCCTAGGGTTGAGGGTTTCGGGGCCTTGGGTTTAGGGTTTCGGGGCCTTGGGTTTAGGGTTTCGGGGCCGAGGGTTTAGGGTTTGGGTGCTAGGGTTTAGGGTTTAGGGCCCTAGGGTTTAAGGTTTAGGGCCCTAGGGTTGAGGGTTTGGGGCCTTGGGTTTAGGGTTTCGGTGCCTTGGGTTTAAAGTTTCGGGGCCGAGGGTTTAGGGTTTGGGTGCTGGGGTTTAGGGTTTAGGGCGCTAGGGTTTAGGGTTTAAGGCCCTAGGGTTGAGGGTTTGGGGCCTTGGGTTTAGGGTTTCGGGGCCGAGGGTTTAGGATTTAGGGTGCTAGGGTTTAGGGTTTAGGCCCCTAGGGTTGAAGGTTTGGGGCCTTGGGTTTAAGGTTTATTAGGGCCCTAGGGTTGAAGGTTTGGGGCCTTGGGTTTAAGGTTTCGGGGTCTTGGGTTTAGGGTTTCGGGGCCGAGGGTTTAGGGTTTGGGTGCTGGGGTTTAGAGTAGTTAGTGGATAGTAGTTAAAGGCAGTAGTTAGTGGTTGGAAATTTGTGGTTAGTAGTTAATGGTTAGTAGCTAAACCTGGAAACCCAGGGAGGACCTACCAGGATGGGGAAGACCCCGATTAAAGCCAGCACCCCGCCCAAAACCCAAAAACATCCTCCTCGGCCACCTTAAATCCCAAAGCCTCCCTCATCACAACTTGTGCTACAAACCCTGCACTACGACTACGATTACTGATGAGTCAAGCCCCAGACTCAACCCGGAACCAAACGAACATCCCGCAACCCCAACCCTGGTCCTACTGTCGTCCTAAGTCGCCGAGTCCTTCCGTCCTAGCGGACGGTGAGTCCTAACGGACTCCGGACTCTATCGTCCTAACGGACGATCTCGTCCTAACGGACGAGTCCGACCTAACGGTCGGGCGACAACACGGACGACTTCTGAAGCTTAACCTTAAATCTTAATCCAAAATTCAGAACGCCTCAACCCGAAAATCCAAAACCCCGCACTGCAGATCTGAGCTGGGGCAAAAGCGCGACTCGATGATGTGGTCCATGGTGATGGCCAGGGGCTTTTAGGACTAGAGGGCCATGGCGCTTGAAGGGTTAGGGTTTAGGGTTTAGGGTGTAGGGCGTATGGTTCAGGGTTTAGGTGCAGGGGTTGAGGGTTGGAGTTGTGGAAAGAGGGGTGAAGGGTTTAGAATTTCAGGATACTGGAGCTTCGGAATCATAGGGTTTCTAGGGTCTCGGAATTATAGGGTCTCGTCAGAGGGTTTGGGGCTCAAAGTTGGTTCAACCGCCTAACCATAAATCTTGAAACTAGCTGTCCTATGTCGACTATGGTTTACTGCAATCTGAACCCAAAACACGGACTCTTCAGTCTGAAGCTCGGGCAGAAACACCGGCAAAAATCGAAACCCCTCCCAAGGAATAGCTAGTAATAATATCAGAGCTGGCTAGTAGGACCCTAAACCCTAAACCCTCATATAAGTAACCATATACCCTATTACAAACCCTAAAGGCTTAACCTAATATACCCACAGGCAAAGGTACATTCGGCCTAGGGTACCCTTTAGCAGTTCCCGAACCTATTATTTCAGAATACAACACATCTTGCGCGCCTCCACTGCAGCCGCTGAAGCATCTCCGCCGCCGGCGGCCATGGATGCTGCCCTCGGTACGAGTCGTTCTGAGCATTGGTAACCCTTAAAGTATCCGTACGCTGGCACTCCGCAGCCACCCCATAGAAACTGTAGCGATATAGTATCCATAGGAACTTATCAACGGTCTGAAGGGCTTTAACTTGAAGCCAGGGGATCTCTGCGGCGACATGGTATTCAACAGAGTCTAGAAACCCCGTAATAAGCTCCAACGCTTGTCCAAGATCTCGATATTTGCACAAGGGCTGCTTTTCAGCAACAACGCGAAGCGTGCTGGTCCGGCACTGCGCTTATAGACAGTTTCCAGGCTATCCTTCCCTCTCTCTGCCGACTTGTTTGCTGAGCGCTCTGCAGCCCGTCCAGCGCAGAGAGCCGCGACTGGCGTCGGAACGTCCAAGTTTACACTGGCACGGAACTGAAGCCCTGCTTGGAAGACTGCGTGATGTTTCAGGGACAACGAGACGAGGCTAGACCCGGCTAGGCTAGACTAGACATCATGAAGAGAGCTCGCGGAGAAGCTGAAGCAGGTGTCGGACGCCTGGACTCTTCGGAGTTACGCTTCTGCCAGCACGGGAACCGAAAGATCAGAAGATCGGTGCTGCAATCGGTGTGGAGCATATCAGGATTGCATACAACACATGGTATGTAAACCCCAAACCCAAAGCTACTTTACATAAGACCACCTTACCAAACCTGCTAATATAGGGGCCTGAATCATTGGAATGGTGTTTCCTCGCCCAGTATACCATACTTATTAACAAGGAACCCCTAAAATAGTATCGGCAAGTATTTAAGGCCCGTATACTAAATCCTTATAATCGCCCTTATAGTAGCCCTTCTAGACCCCTTTAAAGGAAACCTCTTCTTATTCTTGATGCCCCCCTACATTACAGCAGCTCTCTGCTTCCAGGTGGAGGGAGCCTCCATCGCCTGGGAGCGCTGCATGAGGCGCTGCACATCTTGCTGCACCTGGGAGCGTCAAGATTGAGCAGGAAGGCCTTATGATCATTGTGATCATTCTTACTGTTATTAATTATGGTTACTATGATTGCTATGATTAGTATGAATATTAGTATTAGCAATATTCATGATTAGTATGACTAGTATGATTACTGTTATTGCCTTTATCAAGATTGCTCTGGGTTTGAGGGCTGTTTCAAACAGAAGCCTGATAAACAGGGAACACCAGCAAGGGTGGACCTCTTCAAGGCTATACAAGATCCAGTTCAACTTAACAGCACCGCAAGGCACATCAACCCTGCGGCTCGCGTTTTCGAGGACTGACACTGTAGCGGCCGTAATATTTAGAATAGGGTTTTGGAGGATATTATACTATAATTACAGTGAGGACCCCCCAACTAGTATAGTTATTCAGTCAACCCCCTAAATGAGTCGGCGTGGGCGGCACTCCTCCGACCGAGGCTTGCTTCCTCTTCCGCCATCCGAAGCACAATAATGCCAACACCCCTAAACCCCCTAAACCCCTTGAACCCCGAATCCGAAACCCCCAAACCCCTAAACCCAAAACCCTAAGGCGACTGATGACATGGCCGGTAGGTGTCAAGACTGCTGCACAGAAACGCTGGTAGCAGGCAGTTATTACTATAAAATTGCTATTCGTATACTATTATGAATTATTACTAGTATTTGATTATTATTCTTCTTCCTACTGTTATTTATTGTTAGTATGTTTATTGCTCTTGCTTTGTTGAATACATTTCTGATCCCAAGCCTCACCACACCGCGTGACACCTTCTGTTGCGAATCTCACCGGGAGCCCCACCCGCATGGAGTGAGTGGCGACCTCCTGCAAAAGCTGCACAGAGCTTTGAGAATTGGCGAATGGATATTTTGCAAATCTACGCAGAAATTCCTTACGAAACCCCGAAGCCCTACTGAGAATCATCGGGAACCCTGGGGGGCGTACTGTGTTGCACAGTTCTTCTGCCCTCTATAAAATCGCGACACACCCCTTTTGGGGTGCCTCCAGTCGCCGGCCATCTGCGGCCAAAGGCGACCCGAGGGCGGCGGGGCCCCCGCCCATAACCTGTGCCGAGGCGACTGTGGGGTAGGTTTAGAGAGGGTTGAGGGATCAGGGAATGCAGAGCTTAGGATACCGGTCTAGAATTATAGAGACTGCTGGCGGGGTTGCAATGAAGGTTACGATCAGGGTTTAAAAGGGTACTGTAAGTGTTGTTCCAGCCATTACGACAGGGGTCACTATAAGGGCTTCTGCTGGTTTACAGATTGAAGGCTTACGAGTTGATGGTTTGGGTGTGTAAGCAGAACTTCGAATGAACACCTGGAAGCTTCTGCAGTTAAAGTATGCAAAAGGAGTCTTTGTGGTGGTTGTTGATTAGAAGTTACGGGGGTTTGAAGTCTGATAGGGTTCTTGGCAAGCTGAGGTCACAGATCACTTACAACGTATGCCAACGATCGCCACGTAAACTACTGTCACTGTGACAAGGAGCCTCTGCGCTTGCTTTTTTTGTTCGCTTGATCAAGCTGCGACCGTTCGCAGACCCTACGATCGTCTCAAACCCGGAAGTCTCCCACTATGTAGGCCTTGATGTTGCGCTCGAGACGCCTGGGCCGAAGACGTTGTTGAATCTAGAAACTCTCTTCTTTGACCGCGAATGTCCATAAAGATAAAGATCTCAAGCATCAGTATTCGGAATACTTTGTTCCTTTTCCCTTGTGGCCGATATACTCAACTTCAAACTCGCCTTGAAAGAGAGCTGTTTGAATCTCAAGTCCCCACATGATCCCAGATCCAAAAAATGCGTGGCATATTCCCAAACTCCTATTCCTTACATCCTGAGCCCGAAAACTGCCCGCCACCCCACCAGCTGTTATAAGTGGTTCGTCTTGGCCTGGGTTTTACGGTTCATAAGTTTGCGGGCGTAGGTTTCAAGGTGCAAGTTCCGTGGTCTCAAGAGCCAAGAGTTAGTAACCCTTGCACAGTGACGCAGCAACTCTAAACGACTCTCAACTCTAAGCTAGAAACCCTGAACCCTTGACGGCCCGACTACCCCGTGTTATACCCTAAACACTCACTTTTAAGGACCGTAAGGGCTCTATTAAAGGGGTTTGGGGGATCCTGGTAAACCCTGAACCCTAAACCCTGCAACCCTTAAACCCATCATTCATGGGCTTTAAACCCTATACCCTGAACCCTACACCCTAAACCCCATTACTGATGTCCATTAAATCCTATACCCTGAACCCTAGACCCCTAAACAACTTGAAACCCCATACCCTTAACCCACGACCCTAAATCCTAAACTCTAAACCCGCCTGCAAGCCTACACCCTGAACCCTACAGCCCCCCAACTACCCTCTAATATACCTAAACCCTAAGCCCTAAACTCCTAAACCTCCAATTCCAATAAACCCCCCTGAACCCTATACTATAGTACCCTCATAGATCCGTTATGGTAGCCCCTATAGACGCCTTTAAAAGGAACCCGTTTCTTTTCTAGACCCCCAAGCGCAGCCAGCGCGGCGCGACCCGCGACTCCAGCGAGGCTCCACCGGCCGCACCGGCGCCGGAGCCCGTCGAGCCCGGCCGCCTCACCAAGACGGATAGTTTAGGGTTTGGAGGGTACAGGGTTGAGGGTTTTGGGTTTAGGGGTTTAGGGGTTTAGGGTTTAAAGGTTTAGGGTTTAGGGCTTAGGGATTGGAGGGTTTAGAGGGTTTAGCAGGTTTGGAGGATTTGGAGGGTTTAGAGGGTTTACAGGGTTTAGAGGGTTTAGAAGGTTTAGAAGATTCAGAGGGTTTAGAGGATTTAGAGGGTTTAAAGGATTTAGAGGGTTTAGAGGGTTTGTGGGGTCTAGGGTTTATAGGGTTTATGGTTTAGAGGTTTACAGGGTTTAGGGTTTAGGGTTTCTGTGGGCTGCGACCTACAAGTATACGGCTACTATAAGGATACTAAAGATGATTGAAAGAGTTTCTCTGGCTACGAAGTTAAAGTATAAGGCTACTATAAGGGTACAAACAACATATTTGCTACCGGGTTGGGGATTTGTACTGGCTTCAGAAATGGGTTTCTGGCTTTTCGAGTTCTTCGGGGATCAAAGCCATCCGGCAAATTCTGGTACCGTATTCAAGGTCCTTGTAAATGGGCCCCGTAATAAGGTCAATCATTAGTACGATTGGAGAAATGACCAACCTTTCTTTCAAGCGTCACAGGTCTTACCACGCATGGGACCTACATCAGATACAAACCCGTTGGAAGTGCATGTCCCTAAACCCTAAACCCTATACCCCCGAACCCTGTTCTAATTACCCGACAGGACAAGAACAAGAACAAGAGTACCAAGAACAGCAAAAAAGTGGCAACCTCAACTAAACTACGACTGCTACACTACCACTTCCACTACCACCACCTCTACCACTACCACTATCACCAGCACCCTGTACAAAAACCATCCAAGGCTGTGAAACCCTTTTCAGCCTGTGCGTGCTACCAAACTCTACTTTGCAAGAGCTTTGAGGGTCTAGGATTACGATTCTGGATAGAACTTATCATATATTATACTCGTAAGAGTCGTGACGGCCTAGGATTACTAGTCTGAGTTTTATATATATATATATATATATATATATATATATATGGTCACCCCCCTCCCATTATATATATATATAGAAAGAGAGAGAGAGAGAGAGAGAGAGAGAGAGAGAGAGAGAGAGAGAGAGAGAGAGAGAGAGAGATCTACATGATGTTTATCTATAGTCATCCAAAGCCCTGAAAAGTCACTGCCTCGACTCCTCCTTGGGTTCTGAAACCTCCGAGGCGGCCTGAGAGGCATCGATCACTGCTGTGTTTAGGATTTTTTGTAAGTGCAATAGCCCCTTTCGCCACAGCAGTAGAGCTTTTGAGTGTTTAGGTTTTGGGGCTTAGGGTTCTAGGTTCTGAGGCTTGGGGTCTAGGTTTTTCAGGATTTGCGGCTTTGGGTTCTAGGTTCTGAGGCTCAGGGTCTAGCTAGTTTAGGTTCTGAGGCTTAGGGCCTAGGTCCTAGGTAGGCTTTGGGTTTCAGGTTCATTTGGCCTTCATCCGGTTTCCAACTTTCAGGGGCTTGCTGTCGGACCTGCGGGTTTCGGGGTTTAAGGTTTCGAGTCCTGGGCCTAAGCTCTTAGCTGGCAAAGCCTGGGTCCTTGTTGAGGGATTTACTTTTAGTTACCGTAATAAGGAAACCGTATTATTTACTATGGATTCCTATCATGGTACCTTCGATTAAACCCTAAACCCTAAACCCTTACAATAAGAACCCAGACTCTCAAGTCCTGCCTGCGGTGGCGTCTGGATCGGCGTGAATGCAGAAGTCAGCCGGGACTGCCAGGGGTGCAAGGCGAGGTCTCTATGCTATGCCATGACTCCTTTTAAAGGGATCCATAAGGGTTCCGAAAAGGGATCTATAAAGGTTCTATAAAGGGTTTAGGGGTATATTCTACTGTATGGTGATGGGAGGCCAAAAGGGGGGTTTAAGATTCTTGGGGTAGGGATTCCTTACTATGAACCGTCTTATGGGAACCCTAATCCTTACTAAACCCCCATTGGCTAAACACATAGGAGCTTCCGAAAATCAAGGATGCCTTGTTTTGGGGTCCTTTGAATAAGGATCCTACTATCTAGGGCACTTTTGTTAGGGTCCCCTATTTTCGGAAACTCCCTAATCCCTAACCCCTAAACCCGTAATAGCACCCTTGTAGATCCCTTAAAGGAGCCCTTAAAGGGTCCCCTATTTTCGGAAGCTCCCACAGAGATTCGAAGTGCCACAAATCACGAAGCGGAGCGGCCTCACACATCCGAAGGCGCTCGTCGAACGAGGAGCTATGCACCTTCGGTATTCAGCAAGACTTTGTGGTTTAGGGCCTAGGGTTTAGGGTTTAGGGTATGGTCCTTGATGTGGGCGGCTTCTGGCGAAAAACATCGTTGAATCTAGTCCCCCTGTGGCTGGCGGCATGAAGAAACACATGTCCGAATTCGGCCCAACTAGTGGCTGCCAGCACGCTGGCCTGCACAACGTAGAAGCTGTGCAGAGCAAAGAGCATTGTCTGGTTTTGCTCGCCAGCCAAATAATGTCAACATGCTGCGATGTACTCTTTCTCCACCGTTCTGTTCGTGTGGCACTTGGTAGAAAAGGAGTATCTTGGCTAAAGGTCGCATTAAGACGAGCACGGAAATGGCGAGAACGAGGCATTGGCAGTTAGCGCCAATCCGCCTAGCAAGGAAGCAATCTGGCGAGGAAGAGCTGCACTGTAGAAGCCTAAGCAGTAGATATATATATATATATATATACATATACATATACATATACATATACATATTTGGTTTTCTTTGGGAGGCGGTCCTTATTATAATTATAGTATAGTGGGCCCCAAAAACCTGTTCTAATTATTAAGGCCACTATATCACTTCCCTTGCACCTGCAAGGCTTCTCGGAGCTGCTCTGCAGTTTCCGCCAACTTGGACTGGAGGGCTGCGTGCTGCGCGCGCCCCTTGGCAGAAGGGATTTCTTGAGGATGTGAATCACAACAACAGTAATAGCAATACCATGAATAATAGTTGTAAAGATCACACTAGCTATAACAATAATAAGAATAGTGAGAATAACTATGTTAAAAGTAACCACACTAACAACAGCAATATCAGTAATAACAACAATAAGAATAATACAAATAGTAATACTAACAACTAGTAGAAAAGGTACAGACAGAGAAGCTGGAGCCTGCTATCACCTGTTGCAGCAAGACAATGGGGAGAAAGAGCTTTCCATGCGATGTGAAGGCTCTTCTGGCGTGCTCCCCGAGCTTACACAACACACACACGCACACACACGCACACACGCGCACACACACACACACACACACCTCGGCCGTCACGAAGCACGCACCCGAAAATCCTAAGAAACCCAAATCTAAGCCGTAAACTCCTCGAAAACTAAAAACCATAAACCCTACGAAAACCGAAACTCAAAAACCGATGAAACTTAAACCCAGAATCCTGCGAAATCCGAAACTCTGAAACCCCAAAACCTGAAGCCCTGGACCAACGGGAAGCCCCAAGCCTCCTCGCGGAGTGCAGCCTCGCAATTTTGCCGGAGCTCCTCGGGCTCAGGGCATGGGGGCTTAGGGTTTAGGGTTCAGGGTTCTCTGAAACTGTAAGGTTTAGGGTTCACATTTCTTGGTTTAGGATCCTTTTGGTTTATGGCTTATGGTTGAGGGCTTTTCGTGCTTAAGGCTTGCTTTGGAGCGGTTTGGGATGCTTGCTTTCAGGGTTTGAAAAGACCTATACCCTATGGCGGGTGAGAGAGAGAGAGAGAGAGAGAGGGGCAGAGAGAGACTGAGAGAGACGGAGAGAGACGGGGAGAGACGGGGAGAGAGAGAGAGAGAGAGAGAGCGGGGGAGAGAGAGAGGGAGAGGGAGAGAGAGAGAGAGAGAGAGAGAGAGAGAGAGCGGGGGAGAGACGGAGAGAGAGAGAGAGAGAGAGAGGGGCAGAGAGAGACTGAGAGAGACGGAGAGAGACGGGGAGAGACGGGGAGAGACGGGGAGAGAGAGAGAGAGAGCGGGGGAGAGAGAGAGGGAGAGAGAGAGGGAGAGAGAGAGAGAGAGAGAGAGCGGGGGAGAGAGGGAGAGAGAGAGAGAGAGGGGCAGAGAGAGACTGAGAGAGACGGAGAGAGACGGGGACAGACGGGGAGAGAGAGAGAGCGGGGGAGAGAGAGAGGGAGAGAGAGAGTGACGGCGAGAGTGACGGCGAGGGCGAGAGCTAGACTGAGCCCGGCAGTCTGGAGTGCAGTTTTCTTGCAAAACCTGAAAAACCCAAACCCCAAAGCCCCTGAAGCCCAAGCCCAAGAGCCTAAACCACCTCAACCCCGAAACAACCGTAGCCCTCGCAATAGTCCTTGTGGTATCCCCTATAATTACTAGCTACTAGTCCTGAAAGCGACCCTGATAATAGTCCTTATGGCAACCATCATAATAATCCTGATCGTGGTCCCTGTAGCAACTCGTATTGTAAACCCAAAACCCTGTTGTAAAGAAACTGAAAGCCGCTCTGGCAGAGGGGCCTTCATCATTTGAATAGGGCTTGCGGGGAACATCCTACTAAGAATCTCAAGCAACCCTAGAGAAATCGCGTCAGCAGTCAGGAATTCTAGATCCACACCCTTACAAATCCCCATAAGACCCCCAAACCTAAGCCCAAAACCCCTAAAGCCCAAACACTAAAAACCCTAAACCCCAAAGCCGTAAAGGGCTAAACCATGAACCCTGAACCCCAAACCCTGAACCCGAAACCCTAAACCCTACACCCCAAACCCTAAACCCTGAGGCTTAAACCCTGAACCAAAACCCTAGACCCAAAAGCCTAAACCCTGAACCCCCAAAACAAGAGGAGGCCGCCTGAAAGGCGATTCGCTCCGCCTCCAGGTCCTCCCGGCTCAGGGCTTCGGGGTTTGGGGTTTTTCTTGGGGTTTTGGGGTTCTAGGGTTTCGGGCTTTAGGGCTTTAAGGGTTTAGAGTTTAGAGTTTGGGGTTTAGGGTTTAGAGCTTTAGGGCTTTAGGGTTTTAGGGCTATTGGTGTTTTGGGGTTTGCCGCAAGGTTAAGGTTAGAGGTTGACAGCAAGGTTCGGGTTTAGGGGCCCAAGGGTTTCGGGGTTTTGGGGTTAGGGGTTTACAATTTGTTAAACTATGTTGACGGCCCTTTCTCCTGAACCCGCCGACCATTTTCGGGTCCATAGCAGTGAGATTTGGTGGTTTACAGCAAGGGTTTAGGGTTGAATCCTTACCGAAACCCTCGTAAGGAAACAACAAAAACAAGGGAACATTGGAATGCGCACAGCGTAGCGGTTCTAGCAGAATAGGGGCCGTAAGAATGAACACAAGGTTTGGCGGGATTCTCAACTCTAGTCATATCAAGGAATCCAACTACAAGATGATTTTTGGACCCTAGAACGAGCTTCGGAGGAGGATGCCATGGAGTACTCTAACATGGAACAACTTTGCTCGTTGCTCAACGCCCTCCAGCCTTATGGTCCCAGATACTCGCAAGCCCTAGATCAAGTAATTACAGGGCGATCTTGAGTTTGAGGTTTTGTTCCTGAGTGGGCATTGGGGAGACTTAAGCTGCCACTACATAGGCACTATAAAGGAATGGTACTGCTGATGGACAAAATCCTGCATTACCCATTATCAGGAATATACCATAGTTCCCATAGTTTAGAGTCCTTAGGGTCATGCAGGATTTTGTCCATCAGCCGCATGACTAATTCTTCGTATTACAGGGGTTTTGGTATGTTTGGAGCAGCAACAATTACAAGTTTAGCTGTTTCTTCGGGATTATAATAACCCAAAAATTACAAACTATTTCTAAGTACCACCCCTTAGTAAGAGGGGCTTTATAAACCCTAAACCCTAAACCCTAAATGGCTTTGGTATGTTTTGAGCAGCAAGGCACAGGTCATCTCCCGGCCTTCGGCTGCAAGGACGCCTCGGAAAATGGATTGGGGCCATACTCTAAGCCTCCATGTGCTCCTATGGGAGTTTCCGAAAATTCGGGGGGTACCTTATTATGGGGTCCTTATAATAAGGATCCTACTACCTTAGGTACTATATTAGGGTCCCCCTACTTTCGGAAACTCCCATATAGTAGGTACTTAGGCCTTAAAGGGGTTCCCTATATGGGTACTCTAAGAGCTGAGTACCTACTTTATGGGTACATGGAGCCTGTGGGATAGGGCTGTAGGACTTAGGGCCTAGGGTGGAGGGCTCTTAGGCTATTAGGGAATTGGGTTCTGGGCGTTTAGGGTTTCAGCTTTCAGGCTTAGGGTTCAGGGCTTAGGGCTTCAGGCTTAGAGTTCAAGGGCTAGAGCCGACGAGGGGCTGCGGTTGAGTAGTCGAGAAACCCTTCTGGCAAGCCTTCTACTAGCCGCCACTAGCCCTCTAAACACCAAACCCTTTGCGAACTCTAAACCCTAAACCCTTTTTGAACCCTTCTTCCCTAAACCCTCAAAGGCCCTCACCCTAAACCCTTTGCGAACCCTACTGCGTCATGGCCGGGCTCCCGGACGCGGACATCGCTTTCCAAGGCATCCAGCCGGAGTCGCAGCAGATCCTCCTGGACCGCCGGGCATCAAAGACTCGGCTTTTAGAAGGCCTCTTATCAGGGCTCTACATGGGAGTTTCCGAACATTAAGGGTACCTCATTTTGAGGCCGATCCTACTATTTATTTTTTAGGTACTATATTAGAGTCCACTGTTTTCGGAAACTTCCCTGTAAGGGTTCCATAAGGGTGTTATAAGGCTTTAGAAGGGCTTCATAAGGGTTCTTCCTCGTTGTCTATGAAGGTAGGAAAAGGAATCCACAAATCAGGGTCCATACAGAAGGGATCCTGTACCCAAAACCATAAACCCACAACCCAACCCTGAACCCCGAACCCTACTACCTAACTTCCTGCATCCCACCTTTTGAGTTCCCAAGGAATGCCTCCTTGGAATAGGCTGTGGGCTCTAGGAGACTGTAATTGAAAAAGGACTGTAACCGGATACGATTAATCATGTGTCATCCTCGATTCTGCTACCGTTCTCTTTCGCTTATGTTGTGATGATATCGGTTGTCGTACGGGTTGCCTGTGGGTTTAGGCTCGGGGTTTTGGCTTAAAGACCCCGCAACCCACCTCCGCCCTCGCGGACCTTTT
This sequence comes from Symbiodinium sp. CCMP2592, assembly GCA_905221615.1. Taxonomy (NCBI): domain Eukaryota; class Dinophyceae; order Suessiales; family Symbiodiniaceae; genus Symbiodinium; species Symbiodinium sp. CCMP2592. The sequence continues at coordinate 181,857 of CAJNDT010005002.1, forward strand.
GCTCTGCAGAGCTCCTCTGGCCAACCCCTATACCCTAAAATCCAATACTGTATGAACTAAATCCTCCCCCATGCCCTCAACCTTGAAAACCCTCAACTCGAAGAATACACCTTAACAAACTAAACCGCTGAACCCTACTACAGTGGCCTCAAAAAATACCTATACTATTTGGGGGGTTCCTTATGACGATGATAGCATAGTGGGCCCCAACACCCTATTCTAAGGGTAGCCCTTATATAGACCCCTTTACAGGAACCCTATTCTAACTACGGTTGATGATATAAATCCTGCATGTCCTCATGGACCCTAAACTATAGGCATTATGGAATATTCCTTATTATGAGGAATGCATGCTCTATATCATCAACCGTATTAAGCCCTGAAACTTCCACCACGAGCTTCTGCGAGCCTCGGTGCCTTGCTTCAGCGCCGACTGCTCACGCCAGGAGGCGAGCTTTGCCTCCAACCTTCGAGGGCTTAGGATTTAGGATTTAGGGTTTAGGATTTAGGATTTAGGATTTGGGGTTTAGGGTTTAGGATTTAGGATTTAGGGTTTATGGTTTAGGGTTTCGGTGAGGGATAAGGGGTTGGAACGGATTGCGGCTTCCAGTGTTTGTATCGGACTTAATATAGGGGCCGTAACAATTAGAATGGGGTTTTGGGGCCCATTATACTAAAAGCTATTAAGGAACCCCCAAAATAGCCCTTCTAGTAATCCTTATAGACCCGTTTAGAAGCAATCCTATGGTATTTATTTAGCGCCCCTATATTGGTCGGTTTAGGGCTTATGTACCTTAACCCTGAATAACCTACCTTTTTAGGGTTCCTTATTATGATTTCTTTATATAGGTCCTTAAAAAGGTTGGCTATTCCGGGCTAAGGTATTGGCCGTTCCTTGGTCCCGGGCTGACGCACATCCTGAGCCAGGCCTGGCGCTGGCTCGTCGGCCCTGAAACGCACGGGAACACATCGAGTGCCATGGTCTTACTTAGAGATTCATGGTACTTAGTAGCTAGGGTTACAAATAAGGTAGCTATACTTATAATTGGATATAACCCCAGTTAGGGTACTTATACCTGTACTTACTAAGTCCCATGAACCTTCAAGTAGGGCCTCATAAGCCTACACTCTTCTAAAGAAGGCGAAGGCTGGAGGTGGTAAAGGGGGCTTGATAGTTAGAACAGCGCTGTGAGATAGTTTTGGCAGGGGCGTGCTATGGGCACGGCTGTTCAGACCCCTAGATCAAAAGAGTCTGCACAGAATTTAGGAGCCTTCGCGGGGTGCCGGGACGTTCAACTTAGGACCTGATGCAGTTGGTTAGGATACAGCAAGGCTCAAGCTCAAATCTCTCGGGGTTCGAGGTTCATGACATCCTGTGCTGGTGCCGATGCTTCTAGAACCGCCGGTTCTCAACATCTGAAGATGGTGATGATGGCGATGATGATGACGATGATGATTGATGATGACGATGACGATGACGAGGATGATGGTGATCGTGATGATGAAAACGATGGTGGTGATGATGATGATGATGATGATGATGATGATGATGCGGTGGTGGTGGTGTTGCTGTTGAAATGATGGCGATGATCATGATGCTCATGATGATCGTGATGATCTTGATGATGCAGATGTGGCAGATGATGGCGATGTGGAGCATGGTCATGATGATGGTAATGATGATGGTGGCGGTGGCGGCTAGCGCTGTCATGCGTACTGTATCGCATTATGATGATGCTTCTCATTGTTGTTGTTGCTGCTACTGCTACTGCTGCTACTGATGCTGCTACTCGTGCTCGTACTCCTGCGCCTACTCGTACTACCACCACGACCACCACAACTACCATCACCCCGACGACGACCGCGACGACGACGACGACGACTACTACTACTACTACTACCATTCTTGTAATTCCACTACTTTTAAAAGTAACAATACTGCTGATGATATAAATCCTGCATTACCTTAAGGACGCTAAACTAGGGGAATTATGGTATACTCCTTACTATGGGTACTGCAGGATTTGTATCGTCAACCGTACTATTGCTATTCTTCTTGCTGTTACAACTGGTATTGCTGCATGATCAAGCAATATTATTGTCGGTGCCATCGTGTTGCTATTGCTAGTCTTGTTTCCGCTACTCTCAGTGTCAGCATTACGATCGTGATGATCCTGACTGCATTCTGATCAGTATGAAATTTGTGTAGCTGGTGGTCATTACTATGGCTGTTCTCACTACGGTCATTGTTACCATGGTTGTCGGTACGATCGTTAGTACCATTTGTTGTCATCATTCAGCGGTAAACTAGTTCCACTGCCGTCATCGCTATCATAATGCTCAGTATGGCTAACACGATCAGTATGACCATGAGGCCCATTATGATCATTACTACCAGTATTGTCGCAATGAGCATTATGACCCGGGTCATCCTGATGGCCATTACTATAACCCATTAACATACCTATTTTCATGATCACCATCATAGTTGTTAATGACAGTTATAAGCATGATCACCTCTGGCACCAGTGAGTATTTCCACTGTTGTCACTAGTTCTATTTCAAAACTGGAATGTCATTATTATTTGTTGATAACATTATCATAGTTGTCATCATCGTCATTTTCATGATTATGACCATTACTTTAAACATTTTCATGACTACCATTTACTAGCTCTAGTATCAAAGATCACATTACTGGAATTGTTACACTTACCATTTCCATCCTTCCCACTACCATTACCATTCACACAATGAGCTATGATTAACATTATTCTCGTTATAATGTTTGCCATTGTTATCCTTACTTTGATTCTCATAGGTCTGGAAACTGGTAGTCTGAATATTACCCCCCTGAACCTTTAACCCTAAGCCCTACTACTATCCGGATTCTGCACTTCTTCCCGCCCTCGAAACCTGCGGCGACCCGAGCGAGCCTTTCTGAGCTGCCTCCGTCGCGCGCCTGGGATGTGTGTTCCCTCGGCTTCTCTAAAGTGCAGGGTTTGGGAATTTGTGTTTCGGGCTTCGGGCTTACCTTAACCCTGAAGAACCTACCTTTTTAAGGACTTATATAAAGAAATCATATCAGGGAACCCTAGAAAAGGTAGGTTCCGTAGGGTCCAGGTTGGGCCTAGAGTGTCTGAGCTGAGCTGAGACTTGAGAGAAGACGGTTGAGCTGAAGTGGGGAAATATCTGCCAATGCCAAACGGTAACGGACCGAAACGGAAAAGCCCTAAAACCCGAAGCCAAAGCCTGAAAGCCTAAGCCCTACGGGGCCTAAATTATTACCTATACTGTTTTGGGGGTTCCTTACTAAAAATATCGTATAAGGGTCCCCAAAACCACATTCTAGTTATAGAGGCCCTGATATTACAAACACCCTGCCATGCCTCCAGACGGTGGATCCGTTCCAGCATGCCTCGCGCATCGGCACGGAGCTCCTTGAGCTGACAAGTCTTGGGAGAAGTTGTCAGTCCTCTTGCTCGTGGGAGCTTCTTATTAATACCCATAATGATACTAATACTACTACTAATAATAACAAACAATCTTAATAAGAATCATAACCGTAACAGTATTAAACATATTAATACTAACAGTAATAAGAATCATCATCATAATGACTACGACAAAGCGAGCCTGATACGTTTCAGGGTTGAGAGTTTATAGCTTTACGGTTTAGGGCTGAAGCTTGGGAGCTGCACCTCTCTATGTTCAGCACTAGATTGCTTTGCAGCTATCTCACAGTCGTATTAGTGGTCGTCGTAGTCGTAGTAGTAGTAGTAGTAGTAGTAGTAGTAGTAGTAGTAGTAGCAGTAGTAGTAGTAGTAGTAGTAGTAGTAGTAGTAGTAGTAGTAGGTATTGCTGTTGTCATAGTAGTATCAGCAGCAACAGCAGCAAAACATAAACCCTCAACCCTAAGATGATGAGTCCTGGATCTCCGCCTCCCGAAGATGCTGCTCCGCCTACCGGAAATGCACCGCGCTCTTCCCGGATTTTTCGCGGCTTATAGCATCATCGAACGCGTAATGTAGGGGCCTTAATCATTAGAACAAGGTTTTTGGGGGTTCCATACTAAAGTTATAGCATAATATGTCCGAAACCCTACATTACGGAAGGTGCGCCTGGATCCTTGTAGGATTCAAAGCACATGTAACACAGGTAAGATATACCTAAGATCCCTTGATGTGAAATACGTCTTCTTGAAGGCATACCTGCGATCCTCGTCTTGATGTAAAGCCTAAACCCATAGATCCCCTTAAAGGAACCCGAAGAATCCCCTTCAAGGAACCCTCTAGATCCCCTTAAAGGAACCTAAACCCGAAAAAGTGCAGATCTCTCCGGGCTGAGCAACGTTCCGGCGCCTGCAGGCCCGAGGCCAAGGAGCGGATGGCCTGAAGGGCAACTACTCGGGGGTTCATGGGACTTAGTAAGTACAATTAGAAGTACCCTAACGGGGCTTTTTTTCTCCAATTATAGGTATAGTTAGCTTGTTTATAACCATAGTTACTAAGCCCCATGAACCTTTGACTAGGGTCCGGAGGAGCTATTTAATATGAGGGATACCCTTTTTCCTAATGTTCTGCTTTAATATGGAAACCCCGGGTTCTTGTAAGGGATCTATGGGGTTTGGAGTTTAGGGTGCCCGGAGGTTCCAATATCTCTTCATTAAGGAATAGACCTTAAATTTTAGTAGGATCCTTAATATGATTTAAGGTATATTCCCTAATTAAGGGATAATGGAGTCTCTAGGGTCCCGAGAAAGTAGCTACTTACGAATAAAGATACAGTTGCTCCTAATGTCCTGCTTTGATACGGGGACTCCAAAATAGAAAAGGGCAAAAGGGTACTACTCAGGAACCCAGGCAAAAGAGCCATGGAAAGGGGGCTCAGTACCCAGATCTCCGAAAGTATCCAGACAGTAGATCCCTTAATGGGGGCTCCTATCGAAGCAGGTGTTCTAGTTTTAAGTTCTCGATCCTCCCCGGAATATGGGTGGGGGCTTCAAAAAGTCTGAAGAGGGTTCTGGTGTGGTAGAGACGATCAAGGGATACGATTTCCAAGCCTTCCGGGCGCCTATATCAGCAACACCGCAACCGTCATAGCAGGACCCTAGTTACAAGGACATCCTCAAAAGGAACCCTAGTTAAACCCTCAAGGTCATGCCCGTCTTGTCTTGAAAGGACATGCCACTTGGTCTTGCAGACCTGCAGGCACGACTGATACCGCTTCTCCAACAAACGTTGCGGTGACTCTGGTTTAGCACTTTCGGTTTGTCCCCTGTGGGAGCTTCTGAACTACAGAGCGCCGTGGTCATAACCCGCGGCAGAACGTTAGTTGGTGGCATCCTCATCATTGCAGAGCCCCATAGCATCAACAGAATCCTTACTAGCAGGACTTCCCGCGAGAGAGCGCCCCGAAAGAACCTCAGTGCAACTCCCAAGGATCCGGCGCCATGAACCCAGCCGATGAAGCTCTGCCTCGTGCAGGGTTCCGGGCAATTCGGTCTATAAATCCCTGCATTGCCTCAATGACCCCAAACTCTGGGCATTATGGTAGATTCCTTATGGGCAATTTCGGCTTTATGGCTAGGGTGTACGGTTTTGGGTTCAGGGAGCGATCCCCCAAGACCACCGACAGCTTGTGCTCTCAGAGGCCCTTGCCAACTCTCGACCGATCCCACTGTAAGCAAAGGACGCTTGAGATGGATGGGCTGCAGAACCCCCTCAACCCTCGACCCCAAACCCAAACCCCAGACCCCACATCCCCTGAACCCGCAACCCAATACACGACTAAATGCTCGCCCTTACACAACTGCAAATGAGAGAACCTTACCAAAAAGTCTATCAACCATTGGGTGTACACATCCCTACACTCCAAAAAAAACCTAACCAAAAACCCTTAACCATCGGATGCAGGAACTCTGCACCATGAAGCTTTGGAGTCTGGAGCCCCCTTCTCCGGCTTCTAAATGCCCCAAACACTGGATCCATAAAAAATTAGGGTTTAGGTTTTAGGGCTTAGGGTTTAGGGTATAGGAATTCGTAGTAACTAGGGTTACTGGGGGTTCTCGGTCAAGCGCCTGCATTTTCTCTATGAAGACCTTGTAATTACACTGTGGACCCTTTCTCAGTCTAGTTTACCCAAAGATGTGACCCAAAACGGCCGTGTGTATTGTGCGATCCCAATAGGAACCCCCTACCCCCAAAACAAGGAAATGAAACAGATCCTGGTCCAAATAAACCCGCTGAAAGACTTTAAACCCTCTACGAACTCGCTAATTAACGCCTTATAAGACCCCAAACTCTATCAAATCCTGTAACAACCCAAAAAAAACAGCTATAAAGCACCTGAAATTCTGAGGTTTCAAGAGCCCCGCCAGCTGGATGTCTTCAATGCCACCAGCGGCTCGGAGAGAGTGGGCCTAATGCAATGGCCTTAAGGTTTAGCGTTAAGGGTTTGGGGTTCCTTGTATGTGCATACATACGTACATACATACATACATACATACATATCTTTTATGTATTTATTTACTATTGTATTTCTGTTTAAACGTGTGTATATATATACATATACATGTATATATATATATATGTGCATCAAAGCATACACATATACATACCTACACACGCATACATATAGTTAGTGAGGAGAGAGAGAGAGAGAGAGAGAGAGAGAGAGAGAGAGAGAGAGAGAGAGAGAGAGAGAGAGAGAGAGAGAGAGAGAGAGAGAGAGAGAGAGAGAGGGGGAGGGAGGGAGGGAGGGAGGGAGGGAGGGGGAGAGGGAGAGGGAGAGGGAGAGGGAGAGGATTGTTCATGTGAGATGGTACACTGTTCTACTTCACGTCGGCTTCGGCATCAGAACTTGCTTCCCCTTGGGCTCTCTGCCGGGACTGAATAAATATTTGGGCCTGGAAGACGAGAATAAGGCTGCAAGGTATACTCTACTTAAAGGTTCATGGGACTTAGTAACTATGGTTATAAATGAGGTATAATTGGATATAACCCTAGTTAGGGTGCTCAGAAATGTACCTACTAAGTCCCATGAACCCCCAAGTAGTCCAATTGTGCAGGAACCACAAGGAGACGCGCTCAAAGCTCACGTTACCGAAGAACCCGTAATTCCTTCTTTGCCCCTACTGTAAGGGCCTTAATAATTGCCTTTTCCTGTTTCGGGAGATCTCTTCTTACAACTACAGTATAACATCCCCCACAAGGCCTTGTAGAGACCCCTTTAACAGGAACCCACTTCTAATGACTAAGGCCCCTATATGATACTACCCTTTTAGATCCCTTGTAGTAACCCTTATACAGACCCCTTTAAAAAGGAACCCTATTCTGATGATTAAGGCCCCTATGAACCCCACCAGAGATCCGGAGAGGCCCCGAAAACGCGGCGCGAAGCGGAGATCCTTGGGACTGTGCGGAGCCCCCAAAGGCCCTGCCATGGGACTCCTGAGCGGGATGCTCTGTGGTTTAGGGTCTAGGTTTTTTTTAGGCGCCTTTTTCCGCCTTGCATTTAAGGTCAGCAAGGGTTTAGAGTTTAGGGCTTAGAGTTCTATGGGAGTTTCCGAAAACAGGTTACACGAAAAAAGTAGGATCCTTATTACAAGGACCGCAAAAGAAGCTACCCCCTTATTGTCCGAAACTCCCATATTATGTTAAAGTGGATGATGCCATATGACGTGAAGCCATATTGTACTGTTTTATGCCATACCCCATTATGCCATATGATTTTGAGTTGTAGTATCCTGTCTTTTTAATAATATACTTGACTATGGGACCCCCGTCCAACCCTGTGCAGCATCCTATTGGAATCCTTGTAGAACCCTCGGAACCTCTCCGGAACCTGTATAGAAGTCTTGTTGAACCCGTTTAGAACTGTTGTGAATCCTTCCAGAACCCCTTATAGGACCCTTGTAGAGGTGTCCTTACGGAGCCCCTGAAGAATCCGAAACCCCTTCACAAACGGCAGGGCCCGTCCTTGAGCTTCGACGCAAGAGGGCAGACGCCGGGGCTGCGATATCTTCACTAGGGAGCCTCTTCTTGTTCCATTGTTTTAGGTCGTGGTCTCCATGAGCTTGCCTTATCCATGCACCTTCTCGCTGGGCTCTCTGTCGCCCGGCTGACATCGAGGAGGATCTTCTGCGGTGGGGGTTGGCCAATGTCGGGGTAAAGCGGCTAGACTGGCCCAGCTGTCATGGACGACACTTAGTTGGGCTTCTATCTTCTGTTCCTCCCACATTCCTGCCCTTGCTCTGCTAGGCTCGAACCATTATACTTCGGGCACCACAGATGCAACACCTCGACACATGCGAACAGCTGCTCTTCACACTCAGCTTGCACCAGCGCCCTCTTTCCTTCAGAGTCGCTCTCCCTATCGGTCACAAAAACCGGCCACACAGGTAGCTTGCAAGCGAGCAGCAACAGTTCTGGTTGATCAGGAGGTTGTATGTCCAGCATTGCAACAACTTGAGAATGGTGATGCATGCTGCCATGCTGCGGCTCGGATCGCAGAAAAAAGTGTAGCACAAACAGAAAGAACCGTTCTCATATACCACAACATGTAGTCAGAATCGACAGATGGGAGCAGACATCTTTCATCCGAGCGAGTGATCACAGCAGCCCCATCATTGCTGGCGCGATAGAGAAGCCAACAGGAAGCTCAACCGACTGAAAACTCTGTCGCCACAGCTGTTTGACTCTAAACGCGAAACCCCTAAACCCTCAACCCTCGCCTCGTGATCTCTGAGTCGCTGAAATCCTCAACCCGCTCCGCAATGGAAGCAAACCAGAGATCGCTCTGCGGTCCCAGAAAGCCTAGACTCAATCTCTTAAGTACCAAAACCTGAACCCTAAATCCCTAAAGCCCTAGCGTTTAGGGTTTTAGGGCTTAGGGCAAACTTAGGGTTTAGGGTTTAGGGTACCCGAAAACCTGGAAGCCTCAACCGAGAGAAGGCACTACACCTGGCCATCGCTTCCCTGCCCTCCGATCGACGCGCTTCCCGAGCTGCCCAGACAGAGCCCCCACACTCCCTCAACTTCACCAAGGAATAATACATATAATACGTATGTATATATATATATATGCAAAATAATAGCCATACATGTATGTGTGTGTATATATATATATATATATACGTAGATAGATAGATAGATAGATAGATAGATATACATGCATACATACATGTGTGTATATACATATATATATATATATATTGTATGTATAAGGCCTAGGTAACTAGGGACAGGTTCTGGGGTCTTCTGTGGTACGCCAAAAACTACGCCTCCGGTTGCAAAGAGATCCTGGATGTCATTGTCATTGAAAGACCCTACAGGAAAGACCCGACATAAAACCTTATTCAAGCCCGTTGCGTTACCCATCCAACTCTAGAAACCCTCACCAACCCTTTTCGAAAACCCCCACCAAAAAAACGTTCAACAGCCCTAAACCCCAAACCCTAAACAACCCTAAACCCTTCAGTTATGGAGTATTGGAGACTCCCTGAGCTCATCTGGAAGATCCGGAACTTGGGCTCCAATCACTCAGTGGTGTCCGTCCTGCATGCTGCACTGATATAGGGCCCTTAACGGTTCCTTGGAGGGCTCCTTTTACGGTGAGGGTCAGCCCGACGACCCCGAAATCTCCAATCAGACTCTGAAAGATCCTGGAATGCGCTTAAAAGCCCGAAAAGCTCAGGCCTGGAGGGTGATGTCCTGGCCGGCGTAGCCCCACCTTCCGAGTCACCCATGTTTGGGTGTGTGAGGCTAACAAGGGCATTTTAGGAGCAGGGTAGATTTGGAAATCAAACATCGTCAGGACTCAAGCGCAGCAAGACGTGCGGTCGACGCGGAGCTGAGGGTACTTGATGTAATGCAGCGGCCTTACAAATTAGAATGAATCAGTGGTTTGGGCCTATGATAGTATTATCATATAGTTAGTACAGAACCCTCTCCTGAAACGGGCATCTGCATCAAACTGTAATCTAATTTCATCTGTAATCGCTCAAGAAAAGAGCTTCGGGCTCACTACTTGGAGGAAAATGGGACTTAGCAAGTAGGGTTATAAGTACCCGAACTGGGGTTATATGTAATTATAACTGTAGTTACTTTACGTATAACCCTACTGGCCTTACTTACTAAGTCCCATAATCCTTTAAGCATGGAATGTGCTGGTACAAGAGGAGGCATCCAGAGGCTCTGCACTGCTTGACATCTGTACAGACACATGGCAGTCCAACTCTTTTGGCTTGAGCTTTGATGCGCTTCGGGCCGTGCGCCGATTGTAATACTACAGGGGCCGTAAAGTATGCTAAAAAATCAAAGAAGCACAAGAAGTCATAGGCATGCGGGATACCATTCGTATCTATTCCGACCCCTGTATCATAGGATAGGATACCTGCTTTATCGTATACTTTTTGCATATCATAATTAGTTTAGTATGGTATAGCGTTTGGGTTTGGGGTTGAGGGTTGAGGGTTTAGGATTTATTTTGGTATGATGAGGGCTTAGGGACCATGCTGTATGCAGCTAGAGAGCTTGTGAGCCCGGCGGTGGCAGAGCTGGTGCGAGAAGTGATGGTGGTCAAAGTACACGCCTCGGATAGAGTTTATAGCAGAAGCCAGAAAGTTGGAACATCATTCTCCTCATGCTCTTCAGGTCAGGCATAAGGAATCGTAGCACTAATCCTCCTGGGATTCGCTGTAGGGTTTGTGCCTCTTCGTTCGGAGAAGACCCATTTGGGAAGTTTCCGAAAATAGGGAACCCTGATATCGTACCTTAAATGGAAGGATCCTTATCAGAAGGACCCCAACATAAGGTTCCCCTAATTGTCGGAAACTCCCATTTGGGGCTGATGGTTTAAGGTCAAGGCAGCACGATGCCTGTGCGGCTCCGCCCGGCAGGAAGGCAGGGGCGAGGGGCGGGTGCAGGGTGGGGGCCGGGAGGGGCAGGGGGAGGGCAGGGGGGGTGGGGTCCAATTCCTGCGCCCTGGATAAAGGGGGAGGCGCATGGGTAGCTGTAAATGGAATTAGTCCCCTAATATGGGCTAGGTACCCATGAACCTCCACATGCGCAAACCCAGGTCCCGGGCCATAGTAATAGTCGTTGAAATACTTGTGATACGCCTCGCGGTCCATAAAGATCTCCATGGGCTCACGCCTGCAGCAAGAACGTTTCAGGTTGATGCTCGATTTCTCTGAAAGTCCAGGGCGCTGATGTAAACACCAAATGCTCGAACCCTGTTTTTCTTTATAAACTCACTTTGGTTCTTGGCACAGAGCAGAGCTCTCCGACATGGCAAGGAAGCTCCGAAACGCTCTGCTGAGCCTCGGGCCGCGGCAACAGGTCTCCCTAGGGCTCCAGTTCCCCGAATAGTATGTTTCCAACCACATTAGGTAACCACCCGTACTCCAGTAGCCAACTTTGGCAACTTGGGTAGTATACTATAGCACAGTATGGTAGTCCAGCTCTCCGTGGCACTTTCCGCAATATGCCCGGAGATTGCACCTCTGCTCCACCCAAGTCCACAGCAGAACGAGGGAAAGAGGAACCTTGCACGATGTCAGATTTACTGCAATCAGATCAACAGCACAGCACAACTCTCAAACAGATGGAGAGCCGGCATCCACAACAACCTACCAGCAGCTCTTCTCCATGATGTGGTGGTGTTGCCAGCAGCCAGCAATCCGTCTAACGCAACACCGCAAGCTTAAACCCTGAAGCCTCACCCTCCTAGTCACCCACAAAGACAGCCTTCCAAGAGTCGATATAGAACCAACCCGACCCCTAAACCCCTAAACCCCTAAACCCCTAAACCCCTAAAGCCCTAAAGCCCTAAACCCTAAACCCTAAACCCCTAAACCCCTAAACCCCTAAACCCCTAAACCCTAAACCCTAAACCCCAAACCCGAAACCCCAAACCCTAAACCCTAAACCCCAAACCCTAAACCCTAAACCCTAAACCCCAAACCCCAAACCCTAAACCCTAAACCTTTCTACACCACAGTCCCGCAATCCTGCGACCCAACACAAACCCAGGCCAGGCTCCGAGCGGAAACCATCAAGGTCCAGACACCTCGTCTCAGTCATACTGTAAAATATAAACAATATATGTATGTATACATACATACATACATGCATGCATGCATGCATGAATACATGCTGCACATAAAAGATATCATATATCATATATCATATATCATATATCATATATCATATATCATATATCATATATATATATATATATATATATATATATACATATATATATATATGTAGATCTACAGAGCGTGGTGAGGTGTCGTGTGATACAGTGTAGTGTCTAGCATAACACGGCAAGGCGCCTGTTTGCTACTAGGCTACTTCAACCCATCATAGTCTATTCGACGCTACGCTGTTCCTAAACCCTTTAAAGGGAACCCTGTTCTAGTTATTAAGGCCCCCTAAATTAAGCAACTCCAAAAAGCTCTCTCTCTTTCGCCAAGGCCCTACACCCTCAAGGCTAAGAGCGCATTACTTTACATTGCACTACGAAGCCTCCAACCAGAGGCCTGGAGCTGATGTAGCAGCGAAGCGCAGAGAGTCTGTCGATCCATCTATTTGTCTACTTATGGGAGTTTCCGAAAATTAGGGGTACCTTATTCTGGGGCCCTTCTAATAAGGATCCTACTATTTGGGGTACTAAATCAGGGTCCCTTGTTTTCGGAAACTCCATTATCTGTCTATAGAAAGCTGGAAAGACAGATAGATGGATAGACAGATACATAGATAAACAGGGCAGGCAGACAGATAGATCTATAAGTAGATGAATACGCAAGCAGACAAAGACATAGAGAGCCCACTGGACGAAGTGCGCGTGCTCGTGTATAGTACCTTACCCATGTATGCATATGTCCATCATGTATGCAAATGTCCATCCACCCATGAATCCACACATGTTCGTGTAAATGGATGCGTGCGTGCGTGCATGTGCTATAAGATAATATGATACAACATTTCGAAATAAGTATGCAATACTATAGAGTATGATGAACTAAGATATGCTTAGGACAGCATAGGATAGAGTTGACTGGAACAAAAGACTACAAGATGCACCATAGCGTACAGTTTTACAGGGAGTACATTTAAGCTAACCTGCATAATATGTGTATGTGTGTTTTCTGTATGTATGTGCGTACTCCGTATGTATGAATGTATGCATGCATGTATGCATGTATGGATGTAGGCATGTACGAGGTATGTCAATGCATTCATACCTATCTACCTGCCTATCTAGATGCATCCATGGATTTTTCGTTCGTATATTCATACCGATACTGCTATTCATGCTACTATTCGGGGAGGGGGGGGGTTTCTTGGTATTTCTATAGTATAATGGGCCCCAAAGCCCTATTCTGAGTACTAAGGCCCCTGTATTCCCGCAGTGTCATTTAGAATCCACCCGAAACGACCTTGGCCCGATCTCAGGCTTGGGTCCAGGACTTGCCAACCTCTTCAAAGGTTTAGAGTTTACTTGGAGGATCATGGGACTTAGTAAGTAGGGTTGAGGGCTCCTTTTAAGGGTACTCTATAACGGGGTTCCTTTAAAGGGATCTATAAGGGTTCTAGAAGGAGGATCATGGGACTTAGTAAGTAGGGTTATAAGTGCCTTAATTGGGGTTATAAGTTGAAATAGCTGTAGTTACTTTACTTATAGCCCTACTTACTAAGTCCCATGATCCTTTAAGTAGGTAAACTTTAGACCCGAACGCTGAATGCTGCGTCCCAGGCGAGCCGGGAGCATGTTGTAGATGAAGCACTTGATGTACTCCGCAGTAGTGACCTGGAAAAAGGTTGCTATGCGAGGTGGATGGACTGGAACTCAGCCCTATAGGGGCCCTTTAAAGGTTAGATTATGGTACCCTGATAGATTCGTTATAGTAACCCTTATACACCCCCAAGCTCGGCGACTTGGCTTTCATTTCCTGAGTCGCCCCAGAAGCTTTTGCAAGCGATCCAGGGTTCTGGGGATGCTTGGGGTTTAGGATTCAGGGTAGGGTTTAGGGGTTTAGGGTTTAGGGGTTTAGGGGTTTAGGGATTTGGGGTTTAGGGGTTTGGGGGTTTAGGGGTTTAGGGGTTTAAGGGTTTAGGGGTTTAGGGTTTCGGGCTTAGGGGTTCAGGGTTTAGGGTTTAGGGGTTTAGGGGTTTAGGGGTTTAGGATTTAGGGGTTAAGGGGTTTAGGGTTTAGGGGTTTGGGGTTCATCCAGGGCCGGCAGCGTGAATACGCCTGCGAAGTTTTCAGTCGAGATCATCCCACGAGCACATGTGCAGTCGCCTCAAAAGGGAGGACCCTTCGTATACCCTTTTGGGATTACCTCACCTCATCCCACCCCTGGATCGCTTTGACACGTTTACCCGGAACTGTTGCAGACCAGCGGCGGTCTGGAAACGATCCTGCATGCTTCATGTGACGGCTCAGACAAGCGGCGAGCATCCAGCGATGAAGCCCTAAACTCTGCTAAACCTCATGCATCCTGACTGCCGAGTGAGCCTAACACCGACACGATCAACGAATTACTCTTACTGTAATACCCTGCAAAGGCCTATACCAGTCACCCTAAAGCAACATAGCCTTAGCCTAGCATCTACTGCGACAAGGATTAGCCGATTAGCCGCCTTGTACAGGACTGCAGGCTTTTTTCTGAACTTTGCGGATTCTCAGCCCCCGCATGCCGCCACTCCTGAGTGCTAACCCTAAACCCGAAGCCCTAAACCCAGTCCTGAGTGCTGAAATGCTTGTTCGGGTCGATCGTTGGGTTGTGGATGCCGCCCACAACCCAAGGAGGCGCGTACATAGGGCCCCTGGCAAATAAGCAGTTTGTCAAAATTAAAGCAACCTTGAAAAACAGGTGCCGTCTCATATTAAGGACCCCAAAATGAAGTACCCCGTAGTTTCGGCAACTCCCAAATGTTGGGCGCAGACAAAGACTGCCCTGGGGCGGGAAAAAGGAGCCCAGAGACTCCAATAAGATCCCTTAACGAGGGAGTATACCCTAAAATTATAGTATCCCTAGTGAGGGAATATACCCTAAAGTTACAGCAGGATCCCTAGTATGATTAAGGTATATTCCGTAGTTAAGGGGTTTTGGAGTCTCTGGGAAGATTGCAGGTTTCCGGCTGTTCTCAATGACTTCGGCAGGCAGCTCTGCACGTGGATCGCTGAGACCGAATGGAAGACGGAGGCTTACGTGGAGGATCATGGGACTTAGCAAGTAGGGTTATAAGTACCTTAATTGGGGTGATACCTAATTTAACTGTAGTTACTTTACTTATAACCCTACTTACTAAGTCCCATGATCCTTGAAGTACTCTTGCAGTCCATCTGCTGCTTGCTCAGCTACATCCAGGCAGCAATACAGACATCCGCTCAGGTCAGTATCCAGGTGAGCATGCAAAGCTACAGGGGCCTTACTAAATACCAATACTATTTTGGGGGGTTAGATATTATATCTATAGAGTATAATTGGCCCCAAAACCCTACTGTAATTGTTACGGGCCCTAATCCACTGCGACAAGACATGCATTCTTTAACAGCCACTGCATTCGGCAATCATCTTCTACAGCAGTTCGGACACTGTCTGAGAAACTGGAGGAGGAGAATCCTTCTGCTTAGTTGCCGCGGCAGTCTTTGGAAGAAAGCCTTCAGATGTGGAATCACCCGCCTGATTGGGTTGCTGAGGCTCCAGAAGTGATATGAACCATTCCTGCCAGATTGGGGGGGAATCTTGCCCGACCAAGGTGGTTCGACAGGTTGGAGCTTCAGAGGAGGGGGCCCTGATTCCCAAAATGGTACGATCCCATACTTTCGGAGCCTTGATATAAGATAGCATAAATCATAAATCCGTAGAGCCTATAAAGGAAACGACTACTACTCATGCAGACCCCTACATCCCGCAGCTGGATGTGAAATTGTCCTTTGCTTTCAGGCACAGGGATAAAGCACCACAGAAATTGTGTAGCGACCCCTGATGTCCCCTTACAAACCCCTATCAACCATACTTCCTTGTAATCCCCTATGACCTCATTCTTCCTGGTAAAACCTAACAAGAGGTAAAGAGTGAGCTCACACTGGTCCTGGGTTGAGTCAGTACTTGGGGGGCAGGGGACTTAGTAAGTAGGTTATGAGTAGAGTGATAAGTACCCTAAAACGGAGTTACCCCAATTGTAACCCTACTTATAATTACACGACTTACTAAGTCCCCTGCCCCTCCAAGGGTTTCTAGACTTCGGCTTCGGGGTCTCAGGTTCTACGGTTTTGGAGTGGGAGAGGGTGCAGCCAAGGCACATCCAGCCATGCGGACCCATGACCTCTCCGTGTATTAGCTGCTCAATAGGGTACTTAAAGGATCATGGGACGTAGGGCTCCTTTTAAGGGTACTATAGGGTTCTATACTAGGGTTCCTTAAGGGGATCTATAAGGGTTCTAGCAGGAGGATCATGGGACTTAGTAAGTAGGGTTATAAGTAAAGTAACTGCAGTTAAAACTACTTATAACCCCAATTAAGGTATTTATCATCCTACTTACTAAGTCCCATGATCCTCCAAGTAGTACAAGGGTTGCTGCAAAGGTTCCCTAATGGATTACTACAGAAGGTTATTATGTGAGTTTCCGAGAATTAGGCGTACCTTCTTTTCGGAAACTCCCATGTAGGGCTTCCATGGGGGTCCAGAGTTTTCGGGCTTGTGGTTTAGGGTTTAGGCTTAATCTTTCGGCGCTTAATCTGTCTGCCACTGTGGAGTTGCAGAAACGTGGCACCCGAACATGACCCCTGTAGCTGTAGGATCCCTCTAGCTACTAAAACTTAAACCCTGAACCCTCAACCCATCCAACACACGGACACACATAATGTAGAAACCTGATTAAGAAACCTTGGGCCTGTACTAGGTTTCCTTATATGAATCCCCACTAATTATTTTGGTGTTATAGGCCCAGGGTGTCGAAGTTAATCAGGTTCCTACATTACATACCTAAACCCCAAACCCTGAACCCTGAACCCTGAGCCCAAGGATTCTCGCGACCTCTAGCGATGAAAGCATCTGAAAGTACTGCCTTCTCACTGGTCTGCGGGAAGTTCGGGCCGATGGGCTTGATAGGACCTGGGGGCTTTGAGTTTGGGGCTCGGGGCTCGGGGTTTGGGGCTTAGGGCTTGGGGTTTAGGGTTTTTGAGTTTGGGGCTTGGGGTTTAGGGTTTCAGGTTCGGGGCTTGGGGTTCGGGGCGTGCAAGGGTTCTCGGCTCGGGGCCTGTGTTCGCACCCAACCGAGCACCTAAACAAAACCGTAAGGCTAGGATGTCCCATAAACCTCTTTTGCAAGCAAGCCGAGACGGTTCAATACGCAGGAATATCCCACCCAAAAGGTGTTGTTCTTGCTGTTTGGGATGCTGGCTTTAATGGCCCAAAATGTGCCTAGACATATCGGTAGCAGGACTCGAAGGGCCCTTGTAGTGATCCTTAGCGGAACCCTTATTGAAACCTGAGTGTGCAAGTCAGCCCCAATAAGGACCTCCTGCAGAAACCCTTGTTGTACCTCCAACACGAAACCCTTATACTAGAGGGGCCTTAATAACTAGAATAGGGTTTTGGGGCCCATTATTCTATAATTATAGTAAGGAACCCCCAAAATAGTACAGGTAATTACTGGGCCCGTACATTAAATACCTTAAAATGCCCCTGAGAGTAATCCTTGCAACCCTATAGGTTATTATTAAGGCCCCTCAATTAAATCCTTACAATAGCCACTATATTATAGTACCCCATATACACCCCTGTAAGAAGAACCCTATAATAAGAATTATTCAGGCCCCTGATATAGAACCTTACAGATACCTTTATAGTAGCTCTTACAGGAAACCTACAGGTAGTTATTAAGGCCCCTATCTTAAATCCTTATAAGTGCCCTTATAGTAGCCCTCATACACCCCTTTCCCAACAAGAAACCCTTGCAATAGCCCTTATAGTAGCCCTTATAGACCCCTTCAAAAGGGACCCTTAAAGGAACCTCCATTCCCTACTAAGAACCATTGGGGTAACTATACTTATAGTTGCTTATAACACCCGATTTACGGTACTTATAGTACCTTCTGAGCCGACTCCCAGTGCTCTCCACCCCGCGCCTTTGGACACGGCGCCGCGGAGCGGCAGAAGAGCCTGGCACCTGACCCGAGCAAGCAAAAACCTTTTAGGGTTCCTTTAACAGGATCCTATAGGGTTCCTTTAAGGGCTCCTATAAGGGATTCATATAGTAGGATCCCTAAGATGATTGAAGGTATATTCCTTACTTAAGGGATATTGGAGTCTCTGAGCAACATGGGGAGTTCCAAGCTTCGGTGTTGCAGGAAATATAGCGGGTGAAAGTTTTACCAATACTATCTTGGGGCTCCTTATTATTATAGTTGTAGAACCCTACGCGAGCTATATGGGAACTAGGGTTTAGGGGGGATCTTCGTATGCTATATGAGTACCTTTAGTTTAGGGGCTACAAACAAAGGCTACGGCATTGGCAACCATGAGGCTCGGGGTTCCAACAAAAGTTGCGACACAGGGCCCCAAACCCTAAACCTTAAGGGGTCCTTTAAAGGGGTCTAGAGGATCTATCGGGGTCCTTTAAGCTTTTTTTTGAAGGGGCCTAGAATATTTATAGGGCCCCAGAAGCGTTTCGATGAAGCCTTGGGGTTTACGGTAGTTCCTCGGTTCCAGAAAATCACGGCTTCCGGGCCCTCCCCGAAACGAGAGAGCCTTGAGAAGCTTGGAGCTTTAGAGCTTTAGGGCTTTAGGGTTTTAGGGTTTGGGGTTTAGGGTTTTAGGGTTAAGGTTTTGGGGTTTTAGGTTTTAGGACTTAGGTTTTAGGGCTTTAAAAGGGTTTTAGGTTTGCTTTTTTATGGGCCCTTTTCCGTCTTCCCTTGCATCCGAAACCCCAAAGTTGAGCTTTAGGGTTTTAGGGTTTTTTGGACACGACTGAAACAGCAAAACTCCAAGCCTGAGCCCTGAAGCCTAAACCCGAAAGCCTCCGCAGGCAAACCCTCATGGAATCTGGAAAGGACATGCCCAGTCGGCCAAGGCTAAGCGTAAAAGGGACCCTTAATAAGGACCCCTAGGTATATACCCTTCATATAGCTATTATATACCCCATTATATAGCCCATTACAGGGTAGGGGTCCCCATTAAGGGTCCCTCCTTTTCCCCTTAGATGTACACCATCAGACAAACACTGGCCCGTAGATAAGCTTAGGGCTGAAGGTTTAGGGGTCCACAGAATAAAATGACGACTACAACTTGGGGGTTCATGGGACTTAGTAAGTACAGTTGTAGGTACCCTAACTGGGTTATATCCAAATATAAGTAAAGTTACGCTGTTTATAACCATAGTTACTAAGTCCCATGAACCTTTAAGAACGGCCAAAGGATTAAAACGGAACTCCAAGAAAACACTTACGTGTAAACACTCGAGGGCGATCTTCCTGCAAGGGGTGTAGGCTTCAACAGCCTTTGCTTCGGTGTTTGTTGGTGCCTAACTTACCTTTGGTTAGTAGGGAATGGAAGATGGTAGAAATAGTAGTTATATTTCTACCCCATTCCTCCATTCCCTACTATAACCAAAGGTAAGCTAACGAACCCTCAAAGCTAAAGTCCCAAAGCCCGACCTGGCAGTGGCTCGTCGAAGGAGTCCCGCCATCAGCTCGAAGTTGGGCGGCCTGTCAGATTTAGGGCTCTATTGTCTAGGGCTTTGGCGTGCTTGGGTTTTTAGGGCTTCAGGGCTTTGGGGTTCTTACGCTTAGGACTAAGGGTTTCCGTAACTGCACAAGCCGTGCTCGCGTTCTGTGCGCGTGCGCATGCGACACTTAGCCTTGCTGGCACTCACAAGATCAACCTCGTGCCGGTTTGGGGTTCAGCATTCAAGGCTTAGGGTACTTGAAGTTGAGACATGGCCTTTGGACATGCTACCAAACACTTCACGCGTGACGTGAACCTGGGGCCCGGGCGGCTGCCACAAGGTGTCGCACCAGCAAAGACGTGCGCTGAGAGCCCAAGGAAGCGGAGCGTTGTACAGTTCGTATGGTTGGGTCCAAGCGGTCGCCCTTCCTTCCCCTCCTCTTGAAGCCCTGACGTCAGGGGCCTTAGGGGGCCCGAAGCATGCACGCATAAATAATATATCACAGAATCCCTGTGCGCGCTCAACAACGCCCTAAAACCCTGCCTTGCATGCGCACGCGCTGTTTTCCAATCATCATGCGGAGTCTTTGGCTGCTGGCCTACCTGGCACTAAGCAGCATCCGGCTTGATCCTGGCCAAGAAAGCCAAGGGCATAGTGCACCCGCTTTAGGGTTTAGGGTTTTAGGGCTTAGGGACTTGATGCCCGGTCGCACTCGTCACTAGTACTTAGTAGCGTGGCCCCCCTGCCGTGAGACTGGCGAAGTCCTTGGCATGCAGGTGCACCATGTGCTTAAACATCGAAAATTGCCAAGCAGATCGAAGGGAATCTGCTGAAAGACCTGCGACGGCATCCGCAGAGTGTGCGGATTCAGTCTTCCGACGACTCCTCGCTCTCTGCACACTCGTTCTCTGCATCGTCCTCACTATCGCTCCAGTCCATGGCAGCTTCCACCGTTTTCTCCAGGGTGAAAGTCCGGATGAGGTTGTCAAAGCCATCCTCGGGCTTGCAGAAGATCCCCCTTTTTGTACCGGCTTCTTCCAGCAAAAGGAACCCCGTTTGTTTACAGTACTATCAGCGCCATGGCAACTTTTTAGCAAGGACCCTCTCTAAGCCTCCACGAGAAAAGAAGAGCTCCTAAAGCTCCGACTCTTTCCAGGAAAGCAGCTGAGATAAGTCGACAGGCTCCTTGGCAGCCGATGGTGGAAACGTACATCCGCCTTCGGTTTGGGCTGTGGAGTTTAGGGTCTGTACTTGGAGGTTCATGGGTAGTTATAAGTGGGGTTATAAGTAAGATAACTATAGCTGTAACCCATATTGGGGGACTTCTAACTCCATGTATATATACCCATGAACCTCCAAGTAGGGTATTAGGGGCCAGGGCTCAAGGTTCCTCGCACGCCGTGGACAGACACAGCTGCGTTTCCGTGCGGGTACTGGTTTGCGTCTCGGAAACTGAGCCCAAATGGGAGTTTCCGAATTCAGGGGTACCTATCTTGGGGTCCTTATAATAAGGATCCTACTATTTAGGGCTTAGGGTGCTATATTAGGGTCCCCTATGTTCGGAAACTCCCAAATCTGCATGTCGAGGTAGAGCACCCCAGCAAATGAAAATACTCCTCCTGCTCCTCCTACTCGTGCTGCTCCTGGCTGCTCTGGATGCTTCCGCTGCTGCTGCTGCTGCTGCTGCCACAAGTAGTCCGCCTACTGATACTATAATTAGACTGCAATTTTGGGGCCCAGTTTACTATACTTATCATAAGGAACCCCCTAAATATGTAGGCAATCAATCTGATACCGCAACCACTCCAAAGACCACGGCCGTGACCACGACCGTGACTCCGGCTACTGCTACGGCGACGACGCCGGCGACTAGCACGACGACTACTACTGCTACTTCTACCCTCAACCCTAAACGACTACCACTGCTACTTCTACACCTTGTAATCCGCATTCTGCTGCCTGCCTACGACGATCACTTTGACGACGACACGAGGACTGCTACGGAAGCATCAGGATTCGGAGTCGAGGCCCCGATGCCACAAGGGAGGTTCCAAAAACAGGGGTACCTTATTTTTGGGGGCCCTTATAATAAGGATCCTACTATTTAGGGTATTATGTTAGGGTCCCCTATTTTCGGAAACTCCCACAAGGTTCGGTGGCTTTTGAATCGAAGGCGAGTGGCCATCCGGACCGCGCCCAAAGCTTCTCAAGGCCAGCTAAGCTGCTCCAGCGAACCATCCGAACTCGGATGAGCAGCAAGGGTCAGTCGAGAGGGTGTAGGAATGGAGTACGTGCAAACTCTGGGCGCTGATTCGGCTGCAATGGATCCGACCAACTCGCACGACTCGGAAAACCGCACTAGTCAGTCTTCCTCCCAGGCACGGGTACCGTCGCGGCACACCGTCAAGATGTGGCGTGCTATCGGCATGACCTAAACTCAAACAATCATGCACAACGATACACGTTGTTTGTTTTTCAGGGCTCAGGGTTTCGGGTCGAGGGTTTAGGAAACAGCGTAGGTTGGCTTACTGTAACACATAAGGTAGCAAAGCGAGCACTTCCGGTGGAATCTCAAAACCTGGCTCTCTTACGCTGATCGGCACAGATCCGGCACAGCTCATCTGCAAGGCAAAAAAGCCCCTAAGCCCCTTAGCCCTACCTACGACCTTTCTTCGGCCCAGAAGGCGGCAGAGATGATGTCCCCTTCGGAAGTCAGCCGCTGCCTGTGGGGAGTGTGGAGGAAAACAACCAACTTCACCCCTGGGCCCACAGTTTCGGGCTTACTGCCTCAGTGGTACAGTCCAAGGCCTTTCAAGGCTTGGGCCTAGGTTTCAGGTTTAGAGTCGAGTTTAGGGTCGCTCGGATCTTCTGCTGGCAGTGCGGTCGAGGATCATGGCACGACAGCTGCCGCCGCAAATCAGGGCCAGCGCACCGTCCACTCCGCCGACAGCTACCTGCGAGGCTGTTCCCGAACGCACTGCCTGAGGGCTGCTGGGACTTAGTAAGTACAGTTCCAATTATAAGTACAGGTACCTTTTTTATAGCCATAGTTACTAATAAGTCCCATGAACCTTTAAGTGCCCTAGCGGCCTGGAGGCTGGACTCGCTCAGGAAGCTTTTTGGCCATCTGCGCATCTCCAGGCATTCCCGCAAAGGCGCCTTCCGGACACGAAAGCGAAGGCGACCACCAGAAAGCTTAGGGTTTAGGGTCTACCTAGACCCCAAAATTATGTAGAATAACAGCCTTTTATATGTTTTGGGCCATTATTTTGCCTACTTTTGGTGGTTTAGGTAGGGGGGTTTCTCTCCCTCAGATGCTGCCCTGTCCTCCAAGAAGACAGCCAATGAGGCGCCAGGCACCTTTGCCCAGAGAGCCCAATACCCCGGAATTAAGCAATATACCAGGGTTTAGGGTTTAGGGTTTAGGGCTTCATATTATGATTTAAGCTATATTCCTTAATTAAGGGGTATTGGGCTCTCTGGGTGCCAGTCATTTGACGCGCACGACAAGGCTAAGAGCCTCAATGGGCTCCTGGCTTTTAGGGTTTAGGGTTCCTTTAAAGGGTACCATAAGGGTTCCTTTAAGGGATCTGTGGGGGTTTAGAGCTTTGGGTTCAGGGTTTAGGTTTATTTAAGGGCTTAGGGGTGAATCATGGTGAATCTATAAGAGATCTGGTGTGACATTTAGGCTTTGAGATCTCCGATGCCAAACGCTGAGTCAGAGGCCTGGCATACCACCTGCTTCAGGACCGTCACCCTGGCTGATGTCTCCTCCGTCGCACGGCAGCGAGAGGCAACACAGGCGAGCATTGTACGTCTCGAGAAAGAGATGCACAGGGACAGATCTCTTCTGGAAATGTCTACGTTTTACTTAAGGTCTAGGGCCTGAGGTCCCTCTTTAAGGGTCCTTTAATGTGGACCCCACTGCCGGGGCTCGATAGTTCAGGTAGTTCTTACAGGGGCTCCTCTACTATTCTTCAGAGCGGTCTGCACGGATTCCTTGTTGGGATCCCAGAAGCCCTAAACCCTAAATCCTAGACCCTAAATGCTTTTGGGATCCCAGAAACCCTAAACCCTAAATCTTAGACCCTAAACCCTTTTAGCATCCCAGAAACCCTAAACCCTAAATCCTAGACCTAGACCCTAAACCCTTTTGGCATCCCAGAAACCCTAAACCCTAGACCCTCGTCAGATCCCAGGGTTCCTTCGTTCCCCGAACCGAGGCAGACCGGCCTCCGCAGAGACTGCCAGCTCCACCTTGGCAGGTCCAGGTGCGCACCGGCTCGTCTCAAACAAGTTAATAACAACCATAACAATAGCAACAAGAATAGCAATCATAATGAGAATCATAGTAATGCTACTCGTATTAACAATAAGCACAAAAAACAATAGTGATAATGATGGTAATCACACTAATCATATACTCTATAAAAATGTTTCTACAAGGGTTACGAGACGGGTTTGTATATGGCTTACTATAAAAACGGCCAGAAGGCTTTCTTCTATTGGGGATTGAGGTTTGGTTGGGGCTTGAGGTTTTGGGTCTGGTTTGAGGTTTACGGCTTTGGTGCTAGGATGGTTTGGGCAACTGGCATTCAACAGAACGACGTAATGGTTCTCAAGCCAAGCAGCCACGCTGAGGTTGGCTGTCGCAAGAACGCGGGCGTCACGCCCATCCTCTTAGAATGGGAAGGTTCAGGGATCAAGACACAACAAAGCAGGTGCTCCGGTCGACATGGCAAGTATTCATGGAAGATGTGATGCAGCTGCGGATGAATGAGCTGGGCTGCAAGGTTTATGGTGCACGATAGTTCACAGCCCATGACGCATCTGTCTACCTCCAGAACTGCTGGCAACAGACACTCATTCTGCTAGAACCGCTCCACCTTCTTAACAGCCCTGAACAACAGGATGCTATCGTCCCTGGTTTGCATCAGGGTCCTCTTATCTTCTGACACAATCATCTACTGTTGAGAACGAAACCTAGCAGCCTATTTGCGAGAGTTTTCGTGCTTAAGCTGAAGCAAAACACGCAATTCGGAGACGCTGCTTTACGGTCACAGAATGACACACACACACACACACACAAACAACACACACACACACACACAGACAGACACGCCTTAACCCCTGAACGTCCTCTGCCAGGATTCGAAGGCAGCGGCAAGCGCCTGGAGGGGCAGGTCTTTCACAGGTTCTAGGGAGGTGTATGGGTAGTTGTCAACATTGGGGTCCCTTTTTGGGTCCCAAATATAGTACGGCACCTAATATTTAGGGCACCCAAAAGGGATCGTAGTTTTGACAACTACCCGATATGGGATTTGATGGGCAAACATTAAAGCCCCGAGGGTGAGCAAGTGGTCTGCTGTGTGAAATCGCAGTGTGCTATCAATCGGAGGCCTCACAAGGTGGGATGAAGGTAGGTGGGATTAAGGATCCCTCATATCAGGACTCTTATTTGGGAATATCCCACCTACCGTCACCCTACCTTTTGAGGCCCCCGATATCAACCCCACATGCCTGGCAGCGCTGCTCTGCACTCCAGCCCTGCGGTCCCAGACAGTCTCCAAAGCAGAAGGTGCTGATCCTGCAGTTGTGGGAAGGACACGTCTTTGCTGACAATCCCAAACACACACTTAAACCTAACCCTAAACTCAAGGCCTTTACATTGAACCCTGAGGTCCTAAACTCTGGAAACTCTGACATCCTAAACTCTGGAAATCCTCAATCGAATAATCAGCAGAACATCAACTCTGATACAAATCCTGCAAGTAGTAGGGCCCTTGTAATCGAAGCTTTGACAGACACCTTCATACAAAAAGAAAAACCCCAAAAAAAAAACACACACCCCTGCTCTCCAGAAACCGCCTCTTTTGAATCCGGGGATCCAAGCTTCCAGAAAGACCATATCCGGCTAAGAGGCCATCCTGCCATGAGGGCGATATGGGGTTTAGGGTTTAGGGGGCAGGTCATGCTTGAGGGATTGGGGCTTTGGGTCTCATGGGGCTTTTGGGGTAGGGTTTTAAGGATGTTTTCTTGGTTTTGGCCCTGTGTGCATCAAGGTTCACCAGCTGTTGTACAGAAACTGGTGCGAATGAAGTTGGGTAGTTCTCGAACTTAGGATCCCCTTTTCAGGTTCCAAAAGCACCCTTTAAAAAAAGTACCTTTTACAGACCCTAAACCCTAAACCCTTTAAAAGAAGGACCCTGTAAAGGGGACCCTAATTTAGAGAACTACCCAGTTGCTTCAAGCCTAGATTCGGCAGCCCCTGGTCCAACTTCATCAATGTTATTCTTGTGGTTACTATCATTAGTATTATTAGTATAAATAGTATTATTAGTATTATCAGTATTATTAGTATGATTAGTATTGTTAGTATTAGTAGTATTATTATAATGTGGAATGTTGATTATTATTGTTGTTGCCGTTATTACTACTACGATCATCATCAAGATCATTACCATTTTCAGTAATCTGTCGTCGTCGCCGCCGCGGTGGTGGTGGTGGTGGTGGTGGTGGTGGTGGTGGTGGTGGTGGTGGTGGTGGTGGTGGTGGTGGTGTTTATCGCTATGATTATTGTTGCTCCAGTCACTGTGTTGTTATTTTGTGATTCTTATTATGCTCTGACTGATATCTATATTATTATTGTTACTTGTAATGTTATTAGTCTTCTTGTTATTGTCCAGGATGTCGAATTGACGGAGGGCGCTTAAACATCCCCGCGCCTTGAACAAACCAACCGCTCTCACAGAGTCGGCGTGGCCCTCAAACCTTGGAGCACATGACTTGCATGGAGCATGACATATTGCGGCTTCTGCGTGACCTCCTCAATCATGCCGAAAAAATCAAGGCCAGTAAATGCCGAACAAGGCAAACAAAACCGCATAGAACCCTACAGAACCTTTCAAGAACCCTTCTAAGAACCCCAAAAGCTGTTAATCCTGTCTTGCAACGAGATGCTTCCGCAAGGCTGTCCCTTGTCGGTTCCAAAGATGCACCGATGCATCCCGAGGCGGGCGGCCGTAGTAACCTGCGAGGTTGGAAGGTTATGGGGAGCTGAATTCCTGCTCCTTCTCCTGCTCCTGCTGCTGCTGCTGCTGCTGCTCGTTGTGGCAGCCTGATGGAAAACTTTCTGTGGTAAAACTGCAACCCATGGAAGCAAACTGCGGCAGACGAAAGCGGCGCGGGACTACATGTTGAGTCTCACTCGCAACTCGCACATGCGAAAGTTCCAAGTTAAGGTGGTTGTGTCAGAGTTCCCACGATATTCGTGCCGCTTGCCTGGATCACCACTCCCTGACAGCACGAAGTCGCGGTTCAGAGCGACCGCTAGGACCTCAGCGTGACGGCTGTCTTGACAGGGTTCAAGAACAGCAAGCCACGAGGTGTCTCAAACCCTGCGAGTAGCCCCACTTTCGTCGAGCACCCCTTTTGTGAGCTTCGCAGCCTTTGCAAGTGACCGGACAATGGCGATTCCTTGAAACCCAAACCTCGTCGTTGTGGCGGCCGTTGAATTGCCACCGCTCGCCAGATTCCCAGTGGACGGCCTTTTTCGGATCACCATGTGATGCGAACGCACTGGGATTGCTGCAGATTCAATCGAGCATGGTCTAGAGCTTGGGAGCTCAGCTATGCACACCTATGCAGCTTCATCCCATGTGGGGTTTCCGAAAATGGGGGACCCTCATATAGTACCCTAAATAGTAGGATCCTTATTATAATGACCCCAAATAGGGTACCCCTGTTTTCGGAAACTCCCATGTCGTCCCCTCCATCACTGCTTTGCTCTCGCCTCCAAGGCTCCATTGTAGAGGCCGGCCACGAGAAGCTCGTCGTCGCATGCCCAGGAGCGCCTCGCAAAGTTAATATAGCGGCCTTCATCAGTGCCTACGCTACTTTGGGGGGGTTCCCTACTATAACTATAGTATAATGGTATAATCACTGTTTTGGGGTTCCCTACTACAATTATAACATAATAGGACAGTGGGCCCTAAACCTTGTTCTGGTTATAAAGATGGAAGGGCTAGTTGTCAAAGCTACAGTTACGGTGCACCATAGCTTGGTAACCCGGAAGAAACACCCAAAATATGTTTCGGAGCACAGGAAACTCGAGAGCATCCATCATCTCTGAAGCGGATCTGCTGACGCAGCATGAGAGACAGATATTAATATTTCAAACCCAAAGTAGCGGAATGTACCGAACACCACATCAAGGATCCCTGAACTGCTTAAGGTTTGCTGCTTAATTGGGGTTTAAGAGTCTCGAGGGTGCACGCTTTTGTTCGATTCTGATGCCTCGCAACAACTGACTTCTTGCAGCAAGTCATCTAAGCAGACCACACGAAGCTTCCAAAGGCGAGCACCGCCTCTTGTCCTCGGATATGGGAGATGCTTGAAGGCTACGGACTGCTGTGCGCCTACTCCCTTGTCTTTTCAATGCTTGAACGAGCTTGGGCCGTTTACAGAAAAGGGATCGAAGTGAAAAAGACACAGCGCATTTAGCAACATGGATCTGCGCATGGTAGATCTCGAATGGGTCAGGGAGCTTGGCATGCCGTGGCCGTCAGCAACACAGACACACATACACACACACACATACATACATCCACAGAGAGTGCACCACCAGTGCGAGCAGAGAGGCGGAGGGCTCCCAAGCGCCACCGCGCCTTTGATTTCCGGGTGAAGACTGAGCTCTGAGGCTGAGGTGTCTGCACGTCATCTGCAGATTGGAACGACTAGAACCCTTTTTTGAGAAAAAGTGATGTTCGCACTATTTGTAACATGAGCTATTGCACGATCCTCAAAGTAGACTTCAGTGCAATGAATCCTCCGGCCTATGCCGGCATTGGACCAAGACTGGATGCACGATTTGTGACCTCCACCCAACCGTACGCAGCAACTTCCGGTCCTCATTGTCGGCTTCGGTCTTGAGAGCATCTCCATACAGACGAGGCCAAACAGCCTGCAAGGGGCTGAAAGCAAGCTGTGAGACCAGCAACCCGGACAACGCGACAAGGCAAAGTATTCCTTAAATCATACCAAAGATCCTGTCTAGTACAAGGTATATTCCTCAATCAAGAAGCTTTGCAAAAACAAGGCATGTATTCCTGTCGTTGCTGCTGCTGCTACTACTACTCCTCCTCCTGCTGCTGCTGCGACTATTCCTACTCCTACTGCTACTCCTACTCTTACTCACTATGGCTTTCAATTCTGCGATGACTATCATTTTTGCTCTGAATACCAGTGTCACTCTCACAAGTATTCCCGTGTTGCGATTATTCCTCTCTTACTTGTTGACATGTTTCGTTACTATTAATGATGATTCTTGTTGGTATATGTGTGTATTTCCTACGATTAATTAATGATTACTATGACTATTATCATTGTTATTGTTATTGGTATTCCATTACAAGTAGCATTACCATTAATAATATTATCATTATTATTATCATTGTTATTGTTGTGGGTATTATTGCGAGTTCTGGTATCTTTCTCTGAATCCCTGCCTCTTCGGGAGCCTTTCTCTCGAATCGCCAGTGGAAGAGCTGCCCCCAGACCGCGGCCTCGTGAAAGGGCGGTGGGTTTAGGATTTAGGGTTTGTGGTTTCGGGTTTAGGGTTCAGGGTTTAGGGTTTAGGGTTTGGGGTTTAGGGTTTGGGGTTTAGGGTTTGGGGTTCAGGGTTTGGGGTTTAGGGTTTGGGGTTTAGGGTTTGGGGTTTAGGGTTTATTTTGGGTTTAGGGTTTGGGGTTTAGGGTTTATTGAGGGTTTCCTTTAAGGGGGTCTAGAGGGGTTCCTTCAGAGCGAGTGGCCTACAGGGTTTACTATAAGGGTTCCCATAAGGGTTACTAAAGGGTTGAGGGTTGTGGGTTTAGCTTTTAGGTTTCGTTTCTGGGTTTTAGGGTTAAGCGTTGATGAAGGGCGGGTTTTGAAATTTGGGAGCCTTGGTTGGGGGGTTCTGGTCATAGTAAGCCTGGTAGCACTGGCAGCGATAACCATGAACGAAAGAAGAAAAAGAAGAGTAGCAATAGTCGAATCAACATAATAAGGCCAGTGATGACAACCATCACCATGATAGTCATAACCGTAATCATCACAATAATCATCATCATCATCATCATCATCGTCATCACCAAGAAGCTTAACAATACGACTATCGCCGCCGTCAAAATAATCATAATGACCGTCGTAATCATAGTAAGTCTAAGAAAACAATGTTCATTGCGATCCTAAAGGGCGATCGGTCACCCCGACCTCTGCCACTTGATTCCGCCAGCTGAGGCTGACCCCACGTAGGGCAAGCAGCGAAGAAACCTCACTTTCAGAGTGTTTCGGGATTCGTGCGTCGCCAGATCGAACTGGGATTCAGGAGTTTAGACGGTAGGCTGTAGGACCACTGTAGGGCTTCAGGAACTAGGATATGATCTCACACATCCTATCGCTTTTCTTGCCCCCTGACTGCCTTGAGAGTTGAGCACACAGCTTCCACTCAAGTTCTTGTGACCCATCCCACCAGAATTGGATTCTCACCATGCTGCGCACCAGATGTTGAAGCCGGACCGTTCTCGGAGCCCAAACAGAACCCCACTAATGTCCGCGTGGTTTCTCTAAACCCCAAGCTCTGTCAGGGGGGTAGGTTTTCCCAACATCAGCTTCTGTGCGCAAATCAGCGGTCCAGAGGGCGCGGAGGTGGCCGGTCAACCGTCCGAACCGCTCCTGCCAAGAATTGCTTAAGTCCTCTTTGTTGCTATGCTAGACTGTATTATATAGGGCCGCAAAAAGCCACATAAGCAAAAATTAGGATAGGGATATCCCATATAAATCCCCTTGTAATGAAGCCCAACAAGGTAGGGATATCCCCACAAAATGCTTATGCTTATGTGCTTTGTGGGCACCTAATTATAGTACCTCTATTGTATTGTTTTCGAAGAGGAATATACACGGAGTTGTGGTGGGGATCCTTGATATGGGCTCTACACGGTTTATGCGGGCTCACAGGCTTCAAACCCATGCATTGAGAAATGTTGAAGATGGCTGAATGCAGCAGTATTGTGCTCTTTAAGACGTTCTGCACCAATCCCTAAACCCCCACAACCCTTAAAGGAACCCCTAAACCCCAAACCCTAAACCCCAAACCCGAAACCCTAAACCTTAAACCCCAAACCCTACACCCTAAACCCCAAACCCTAAAACCTAAACCTTAAACCCTGAACCCCAAACCCCAAAGGAAACTCCCACAAGTCGCCCGTCCAGGACGTCCAGAGCTAGATCCGATGGCAAAGCGCCGGCCATGTGACCCAAGGGGGCGCGGCTGCCTAGTACTCTACTGCATCATAATGTAATATAGGGTTTAGGGTGTAGGGTGTACTGCATAATCTTACCTTTGTACAGTTATAACTACTATTACTACCATTCTTCCATTCCCTACTAACATATACTAACCAAAGGTAAGTAATGTAATATACTATAATGTACTATACTGTACCTTACTACAGTCAAACATACTAGACCTTGCTACAGTGCAATATGCGTAGTGCAGTACAATACAGGACAGTCTGGTGTAGTGTCGGTTCTGGCAGCCGAGCCAATAAGGCTGTAACAACTAGAATGTGGCGTTGGGGTATCTCATGCTATAGCTGCAACAGGCACTGTACGAAAACACTGTTAATACTTATTCTGACCCCGGTCTTCGACTCAGAGGTTAGTCTAAACGCTAAACACTAGCTGAGTTCAGTTTCACTCCCCGAAGCTAAGGTGGATTGAAGCACGCTGCTACCTTTCGGCTGAACTTCGCAGCGGCAGTAAAACGCTGGCGCCCGAAATGAGGGAAGATGCGCACCGAGGGCGTGTCAATTCGATGCGACACTCTGTCTGGCTTCCTGCATACCTCTGAGTTTTGCGGCACAAACACATAACACTTGACTATGACTTCGGCCCTAAACCCTAACTAAACCCCAAACCATAAACCATGGCTCTAGGAGAACAGAACGGCATCCTGAAAGAAAGACCTACACGTAAGCAACAGCCAACAGCATGCAGGCTCGCACGTCGAAGGCGGCCCGGCCCTTTCTCCCCGGTTTTTCATGGCACAGATCTTCGAGAGGACAGGCAACAGCCTCGTTTCGGAGGGTCCCCATTTGCTGCTGTTTGGGGCGCTTTGGGCTGCCAGTTGGGTTCTGTGTATCTGACTCCGCGTCCCTGACATGAAAGACACTGGCACTGCAAAACTTAACGTAATCATGATATGCTCACGAAACCCTGCAACTGGCGAGTCCTGCCACGGGCGTTTCATGACTGCTGTGGCACTGTCCGAGAAGCCAGCAGCGTGCGATGCACCGCTCAAAGCGAGAAAGTCACCTCGAAATCCGTGTGTTGTGGACAACCAAGATCAGCGCTCATCACTCCCTCATCTGCTCTTCCCAAAGGTCTGTGTAAATCTATCCCAAGAGTGTGTCGAGTAGTCGTCGTCGCTTCCACCAAAGCTCCTTCCCATTCATAACAGGCACAACACGCCATGGACTCTGGCAAAGCCAAGCCACCTGCGACCTCCTCGGGCATCCCGGCAGTGCCATTCAGCTGGCGGCGTTTCGGCACGGGCAGCTGCCCAGGTTGCAGAGGCTACTGTAGCTCTCTTCTCCTGACCAACGAATGGCCGGAATTTCTCAAACCTCCTTCCGTGCTTCCCTAACTCGCCTCAAAAGCCTTTTCAAGTCTGCGAAGGCCTAAATCATTGAACTACATATCGTGCAAGGTTATAGTTTAATTCAGGAGCCCGCTCGAGAACCGTTGCAAAGTCGAAGCTTCGCACTCCTTCTTCGAGGCAAACCCTTGCGCGAGACCCCATAGGCAGAAACGCAAGGCTCGAAGAGTCCGACCTTCTTTTCACCGCCGCAGTGTCGGTCCTTGGCTTCACCCTCGTTAGCTCGGGCACTGCGGTCGTGGCACCACGAATACCGAAAAACATAACCTCCTGTCTTTGTACATCAAGAGCAGGGAAAGGTTACGTTAGGCACTTGTTCAGGGCTGTCAACCTCGACAGAGGTTGGGCAGATGCTCCGGGGCTTTGGACCCTCGGTAGCTAGTGCTGCACAGTCGCAGCACCAAGAACAGTCACCAAAACATAAAGCGTCGTGTCTTTGACACTATTACAAAAATTTTCGTGCGGCTACGGCCATAGTGAGCCCTTGCTCCGGATGTTCATCCATAGTACTTAGATCTCCGCCAGAATCGATGGACCGGCCACAGCGGCCTTTGCCATCCCCGTGGCCTTCGCGTACCTGACGCCGTGATCTTCACCACGGAACCATCGAACTTCTGTAGAGTCCACCCCTCAAAGGTATTATAAATGCTTGCCTCCGCGTAAGCCTTCAACTTCTCCACAAGATAGGAGATCGCGTAGTCCTCCCCCGCCAAGATGCCTCCGTCGTTATCAGCCCGGAAGTGTACTCCGCCAAAGTCGCGGCCCAGAGCAACGTTCGATGCCAGCTTGTTGAGCTCGCCGTTGACTGTCATGTCAGCAGCATCCGCATCTGAGTAGCTGACCAGATTTTGGCCGTCAACGGACTGGCTTGCCGTCCGTGAGGACGTCACCCACTTTGTCTCAATGGTGCCTGCATCATCGTCGAAAGTCTTGAGCATTGCTTTCAGCACTGTGACGCAGGCCCCAGCAACCGCGGCGTGACCGCCTGGCAGAGTCGGGTGTGTCGGTGAGCCTTCAGGGTACATGACTGCCAGCAGCGCTGTCTGGTTGCCGACACGAGCTTCATTGTCCGCAAGCACGGCATTGATGATGTCAGTGGCCAACTCGATGTTGTTCTTCAGCGCCGCCAGCCCTGGAACGTCGCTAAGCAGCTGCGGTTGCGTGCGAGCCAGCTCATACCGCTGGGCGTATGCTTCCGGGCGGATGCGCATGCCAACTCCCCACTTCTGCCACCACGCGGTACGTAGAGCACCCACAGCGACATGCGCCACGGAGGCAAAGATGTCCGGTGGACCGCTTGTCGTCCATGCCGTCGTGGCTGGGTGATCGAAGCCCTCTGTACCAACACCCTGCTGAAGCGCCACGAGGGCAGCTTGGTAGTAGAGCTGGTACAGTGGGTCGCGGTGCACTACGGACCCTACAACACGCCCAGTCGCTACAAAGGCCGTGCCATTGCGAACTGTGCTTGCAGGGTTCTCCCCGTTCTGCACTGCACGCCACCCATCCATGGTGAGCATGTTGGTTGGATCAAGTTCCACCTCATACTTTTGCTCAACCAGATAGGCACCATATCGATGCGTCTTGTACAGAAACTGCGAGATGTATGGGCCCACAGTCTCGCCCTGCCCTATTCCACGGAAAAGTGTCTTTTCTGTGATAAGGCCAGCTGATGTGGGATGGCTCGTCTTGGAGGGGAACTGGTTCAGCGCACTGATTACCATTTGGACCGTGGGATCTGTGCTGTAGTCAGCGAAAGGCACGTCTCGCAGCAGCACTCTGGCGTAGACCTCGGCCATCTCAAAGGCTGACTCTGCGGAGTCGATCGGGTAGAAAAACGGGAACACGGCAGCCTCTGGTGGAGCTCCTATGTCATTCTTGTTGCGCGTGTTCGTGAGCCCCTCAAGCTTGCGGACACGGTTCGGGGAATCCGAGAGGACAATGGCATCGAGATTGCTTTGCGTGGGCTCCTTCTCTGCAGCCAGTACTTTGTCGACATCTTCCTTGGTTGGGAAGCCGGTTTGCTCGTCATGAGCGAGCGTCTTCGAGAAAATCCACGGGTAGAAGACAGTACCGTTGCGGGTGTAGGTCCGCAGGTCGTAGTAAAGGCCCTCATCCTGGAAGTCACGCTCAATGCCCTTCATGCCACCGCCAACATCTGCACTTTCCGTCAGGCCTGCAGGAGCGCGGGCGTGGTGTGAAGCTAGAACCTTACTTAAAGGTTCATGGGACTTAGTAACTATGGTTATAAATAAAGTAACTATACTTATAATTGCATATAAACCCAGTTAGGGTACTTATAACCGTAGTTACTAAGTCCCATGAACGAGGTGGCTGGAGAAGGGGCGAAGTGACGCCACAGCAGCCGCACCCGAGCTCATCCTAATCCAAACCTCAGCAGCCCGCCTCCCAGCACAGGTGGATGCGCGGGTACGTTCTGCAGCAGCACAGTGTCGTCGGAAGCGCAGCTATTGCCTGCGGCCAAGACATGCGAGGCGAAGGGCGAAGGGTACCTACCTGCACTCTCTTTTGTTTGGCGCTTCTCACTGTAGAACCATCAAAACACATGCAGAACCTCGTCAGACCTGCAAAGATGAGAGTTTTGAAGCTTGATAAAACCTGATGGTTGCTGTAGTTCTGACCGCGTAGCTACCGCTTGTGCGATGAGGTCACGTGGGCTTCATGTAAGGATTGGCTGCAGAGAAGTGTCCCCAACCCCCTGAAGCAGAGTGAGCAGTTTGCAGGTCTTCTGAAGGGTGTCTCCCACGCAGTGGCCCAAAATTGCCGACAGCCCAGCTTGGGCTGGGGGGCTGGTGTTGCGGGTCATGGATTCGAAGTGCGAGGCCAGCCGCGGTCAGAGAAACCTGCATTGAACCCTCACCGTTTCAAGGACTACATCGGGCGAGCCTTGGCAAGCGGCCGCCGTAGCAGCCATTAAAACGCCCAGCAAGCCCCGTAGTGTGGCCATGCTCCTGGCACCGTGCCCAAAGAAAGCAAATTCAAGCCGCCTAAACCTAAGCCCTGCACCAGGCACCGAGCCTCCTCAGCTCTGGAAGCGACTGGAGATTCTTAGGGACCGAAAAGCACATCAGCATAAGCATTTGATGGGGATATCCCTTCCTTTTTGGGCTTCATTATAAGGGGGTTTATGGGGGATATCCCTATACTAGTGTTTGCTTATGTGCCTTTTTGGGGGCCCTACATTTGCCACACTCATAAAAGCGTTTGCAAAGCTGGGAAGGGTCAACTTCTACCGCACCTGGTGATCTCTCCAAAGCCCTCCCAGTATCGAGCCTCACAGGGCGAAGGTCGAAGATGCTGGCACGACCGAGTTTGAGCCGCGATAACTGCCGTCACTTCATTGGAAGGACTCCAGTCTCAGAACATTCCCAGCGGTCGGCAGACCCTCAGCAACACGTGCGGTGCCCACGAATCCCAGAAAACTCCTACGCCGAATCCAAACACACATAACAGATTCCAATATTGCTACGACGAAGCAAAGGACTGGCAGCCTGCATCGCACTCTCTAGGCGAAGAGGTCGGAGACAGCTTGTCGGCCCTGAACGGAAAACCGGTCTTCTCTTGCCGGCTAGGAAGATGCGATTGAAACGCAGTTTCCGATGTGCCTGGTCTGCAATCGGAGTCGGAGGCTGCATGGCGCTGACCAGCGCCTCGATTTGGCAGATGGAATACTCCGGACGTGTCGAAAGTCCGATGCTCGCTGTCCTACCTCCCTCGAGACATCCTCCGCCCCGGCAACATCCAGCACACGGAGGGGAGTGAAGCAAAGTGAGGGAGGGAGAGTGAGAGGGAGAGGCTGAGCTGGCTTCGGGGAGGGCTGCAGATCACAAGCCTCGCTGCCCAGGCTCGGCGTCCTTCGTGGCACGACGGGCACGGTCTCCTTCGCCAGCGCGCACTCTACTATTACTACCATATTTCTACCACCGTATTATTACTACCATATAACTACAAAGGCCCCTTAAGAGTGCCTGGCCCTGGCTTCAGGTCTTAGCTCAGAAATCCGCAGCCGACTCGGCACAAAACGCCTCTGGATGCGATCCTCATCCGAAACTGCAGGAATGTTCATCAGAAGGGGCCAACGTAGGGTTTCCATATTAGGAATTATACTATTATGACTTCGGGGAGTATTCCCCATAACAGTACATAGGACCCTTTAGGTTACACTACAGTGGTATAATAGTAATTACTATACTAGGGCCCGATTATGACCCTTATAGTCACTATTACAGGGTGGGGGCAGCTTCTAAGGGATGCATGTAAACCTAACCTCGACTGTCGAGGAAGTCAAGTGCCGTGGCCAAGCCATGTCAGTAGACAGGTGGACAATTGACTGGTTCTGGCCTTTGTTGGATGGATTGGGGGTTTCCGTAAGACCGTCGTCTAGAGTGCTTCTAGGTCTCACCTGAGGCTCAAGCAGTGTCTTATATCTAGACCTGTACGCCACTTTTCACCGAGTAGCCTCTGAATCAACAAGCGCCGCTGATCTTGGAATCGGAGGCACGCAAGATGTGGAAGAGGCTCTGCACCTGCTACTGTGGGCCTTCGTAGTTAGAATAGGGTTTGGGGGTATACTATACTATAACTACAATAAGGAATCCCCAGAACCCTATTCTAACTATTAAGGCTCCTACACCACAAGGATTTAGGGCTTAAGCCAGAACCCCTGAAAAAACACAAGCCCTAACTGACCCTAAACCCTACTGGACTTTCGGATTCGGGCTTCAACGGCTTTGAGAGCTTTGAAGATGGCCTGGGCGCCAGCACGGGGCATCTGCTGCGCCAACCTGCATGTTCTCATACATGCTACCAAGACCCTAAACCTGATGAGGCATTTTCTTGCAGGCTTTCCAAAGGATTTATCATTAGGGGTTGAGGTTTTAGGGTTTAGGGCATTTGGTGCTTTTGAGGTCCTCGTGCTCTACAAACAAATCTGAAGCACTAGCGTGATGCCCAACGAGGGGAAAAACCGAGGCGGCGGTTTTAGGGCTGTTGCGCTTGGGGATTCATGGGACTTAGGAAGTACGGTTATAAGTACCCTAAGTGGGGTTATATCCAATTATAAGTATAGTTACCATATTTATGACCATGTTTACTAAGTCCCATGAACCTTTATGTGGTGCTTTGCAGCGAACGACTTTATAAGGACTTATGTGCGGGGGGGAGAAAGATTTGACCTGACATTACAGGAGCTTTAGGCCTTTCATGTTAGGGATCCGTTTGGGGGGGTCCGCTGTTGAGCTTTCTGGTGTCCAAAAACTCCGACTTGGGCCACTTCATGACACGGCTGTCGAAGCATGGCGTTCTCAAGAGCATGTTCATTCAGAGACAAACATAATTTGATTAATGCAGCGTCTCTCAAGCTCGAAGCTACTTGGAGGATCATGGGACTTAGTAAGTAGGGTTATAACTACCCTAGTTGGGGTTATAAGTAGTTATAACTGTAGTTACTTTACTTGTAACCCTACTTTCTAAGTCCCATGATCCTTTAAGTAGTCAAAGATCAATGCAAACCCTCAGGACAGCCGAGCGCACTGCGTGCTACCCTAGTGACTGCAAGAGAAGGTCGTGAATGCATCCTAAACCCTGAAGCCTAAAGCCAAAACCCTATGCCTCATCTCGCTCGTGACTTCCTGAAGCTTCCAGCCATGTGCCTGGGCCCAAGGATCTCAGCTCCTCTCCGAGCCCTGGCTCTCATCTGCGACTTCTCCGGAACAGAGTTTAAAGGGAGCCTGCAAGGAAAGCCCTCGGCCCGAAAATGATAGTACTAATACTTGGAGGATCATGGGACTTAGTAAGTAGGGCTATAAATACCTTAATTCGGGTTATAAGTAATGATACCTGTAGTTACTTTACCTATGACCCTACTTACTAAGTCCCATGATCCTCTAAGTAGTAATACTAGCAATTTTCTGAAACCCCCGTCACCTCCCTCGCTTCGACGAGCCACAGAGATGCGGGCCGAGATTTTCTGGAGGCCGGGAAGGCGGCTCGGCCTCAGAAACCCAAGCGTTGCAAGAAGCCTAAGCCCTTAACCCCAAGCCTGAAGGTCTGGTACCCTACACCATAAGCCCCTAAACCCTAAACCATAAAACCATAAGCCCCTAAACCCTTAACCCTTGGTCTTCAAACGTTCCTAGATGAGGTCCTAGAAGGCTTCTCACAAAGTTTCTGGCAAAAGAGGTTCCTTTCAGAGCTCCGATAAGAGTGTCTTCCAGGGAGTCCTGTAAGGGTTCCTATATAAGGGATCCTACAAGACCCGAAGCCCTAAACGCTGAAGGGTTCCTACACGGGTTTCAATACCCAGAGACTCCAACTATACCTTAAATCATATTAGGGATCCTACTCTTTTTGAAGGTATATTCCATAATGAAGGGATACGGGAGTCCCCCAAACTCTAAACCCTAAAGACTCTGTAGATCCATTATAGGAGCCCTTAAAGGAACCCTTATAGATCCCGTTAAAGGGATCTTGGAGTCTCTGGGTACTTGCATCGCCGGGCTCCAGGAACTCGGACTCTGCGGCCCAGCAGCTTCCAGGCAAGTCTCACGGGCTTCTGTGCATGCTGCTCCTGCGAGCGGAATACTTACC
This sequence comes from Symbiodinium sp. CCMP2592, assembly GCA_905221615.1. Lineage (NCBI taxonomy): Eukaryota > Dinophyceae > Suessiales > Symbiodiniaceae > Symbiodinium > Symbiodinium sp. CCMP2592. The sequence goes on from CAJNDT010005002.1 coordinate 220,846, forward strand.
TTTGGTTAGTAGGGAATGGAGGAATGGGGTACAATTATAACTACTATGAAAACCATTCCTCCATTCCCTACTAACCAAAGGTAAGAAGATAGGGGCCTTAGTACTTAGAATAAGTTGGTGAGGGGTATATTTTGCTATGGCTATAACAAGGAAACCCCAGAATAGCATTGGTAATTATCTAGGCCCCGTTCGTACAGGATATGGAATTTGATGCGCTCTGGGATTAGCGAGTAGGGCTTCGGGTTTAGCGCATCGGGTCTCCAATATGCTGGCGAGCAGGAAACGCCTGCTTGCAGATCGTGTCCTTGAGGTATTGCAACCAATACAGGTCCAATACAGCAAGCAGCAGCATCCTCAGCGAAGCAATATGTTCTTCGTCGTCGAAAGAGCACACTCGGCCAAGTCTACTCTCTGCCAGACTCTAAACCGTAAGCTTTTAGAATTTACTTGGGGGTTCATGAAACTTAGTAAGTACAGTTATAAGTACCCTAACTGGGGCCATATCCAATAATAAGTATAGGTACCCTATTTATAACCATAGCTACTAAGTTCCATGAACCTTCAAGTAAACCTTCAGCAGCAACCTTTGAACACCAAAAGACCTAAAAAAAACTTGAAGCGCTGAGCGGTGCTTTCTAGGGCAAGCGCTAGACAGCCAGCCCAAGATATTGGCCTTAATACTAATAATGGTGATAGTATTGAAAGCAATGATACTAATAGCTACACGAGGAAATCTGATAGCAACAGTAATAGAAGTGACAATACGTGTACAAGAGGTATTTATGGCACTAACTGACAGTGATTGTCGGCTTCTATTAAGGGTCTTGAATATACGAAGTCTATCCATACCTCCACTAAGTTGGGTTTACACAAAGTTCCGTTACTCCGAACAACGACAGCGCACCTAAACAATCCCAATCGTGAACCTGTGAAACCAATATTCCTACACAGACAGGTTCCAATAGCTTATGTTTAGGTGCTATCTTGGGCCCTAGTCAGTTTGTGAGACTCCTGCATGTCTCTGCCCTTTGGGCAGATCTCCAAATTAGAGCCCCGTTTTTGGTGCCCACTACAATGTCGTACGGCGCCCTTTCAAAAGTGGCCCCCGAAAAGGAGCCTGACTTGGAGAACTGACCCCTGTAGCTTGAGCATCGAGGGGCTGGTTCCCCATGCCCAAAAGGTGGCCAATCTCGGTCAGCAGCCCTTGGGATGGCTTTGGTGTGGGGGCGTGAGGGGATTAGGGTTTAGGGGTTTAAGCGTTGAGGGGTTTAGGGTTTAAGGGTCTAGGGGTTTGGGGTTTTGAGATTTGGGGTATCGGGTCAAGGTCTCATGCTTCAAGGTTTCCTTAAGGTTTCAGGATTTGCTCCATGAGGGTAGTTGTCAAAATTATGGTCCCTTTTGGGGTACCCTAAATATTATATATATATATATATATATATAGGTGCCGGATTATATTCAGGACCCCAAAAGAGGGACCATAATTTTGACAAGCACCCATATAGTTTTATGCTTCAAGGTTTCCTTCAGGTTTCAGGATAGGGTTTAGGGGTGTAGGTTCATTTTTAGGGTTTAGGGTTTCAGGTTTCAGGATTTGCTCCGTTAGTCGAGTCGCCTTTGCGAGAAGGACCTTCAGGCTTCGTATGGCACGGCATGCGTCCCCGGCGAAGAGGCTACTATACGGGCCCTAGTAGTTAGAATAGGGGTTCCTTTAAAAGGGTCCTTAAAGGGCTTCAGAAAGGATCTATAGTAGGGTAATATAGGGGCCTAAATCCCATGCGACAAGGCTAGACTAGGGTTCTTTCTCAAGGGGTCTATAAGGGTTACTGCAAGGGATCTGACAGGTACTCTAATATATGCAGGGGCCTTAATAGTTAGAATAGGGTTTTGGGGGTTGTTATACTGTACCTGTAGTAAGGAACCACCAAAACATTATAGGTAATTAAGGCCCATTGCAGAGCCGCATGGCGGTCCTGGCAATCCCCGTGCCAATCTGTAACTTACATCTTCCCCACCACCGCGAAGTGCCTTAGGTAAAGCTTGGGCGCGATCGGCGAAGGCATCGTCGTGGTACTCCAAGAGGCCCTGCGCAGGAAAGCTTCTGGGACGACGCGGGCACCAAATCGTCTCGTGGCACCTCGCAAATCCAGGCTGCGGGCAGGTCTCGCCGAAATCCACCCTCAACCTCAGTAGCTCTATCGAACAAGGCGATGAGGAAGAACCGTGAGGCAACATAGCTCCCATCGGCAACACTTCTAGCATCTGACCAGTGGCCAGCGCATCGTGCAAGCTGATCGGGCCCGTCAGGTCCACGCCCAACCTCAATGCGCTGCAACTGCACTGGCTGCTCGACTCGAGCTGTGCGGGAACAAGTTATGTCAGTATCAAACCGCACATTCCTCCCGCCGAATCCAACATGACGCCATGAGCCCTGCAGGCACCGACCCAACGGAGTCACCCCAAAGAAAACTCTTCACCAGGTCTCCGGCTGCACAGCTCGGTACGAGTTCGCGGAAAAATACCTGCAGCTGCGCTTCGAAGCTATGGTGAATTTCGACGCAAAGAACTGCACGGCATGAGCATGTGCTGCGATGCTCGTCTTTTTGTGGACTCGGGCTGGAAAGGGCTCGGACTTCGGAAGCTCAGGTTAGGCTGCAGTCTTGAGCTGAATGGCATCGCCTGAGGTAGTTCCTTCCGGGCCGCCCAAGTAAGGCTGTGCATAGACCGGTCCCGTATACCAGTCGTGCTCACAGGCATTCTCTCCGTCGAGGCCGATCAGGCTCTTCAGCGCCGGAGAGAAGGACTGAAGTACTGTGCGTGGAACTGCCCAGTGGAAATTGTGCTCGGATCTTAGCCAACCCAAGTTGTAGATGAAGAGCAGCCCATGTCTCGGCCGCGCATCAGGCGTCACGGATCTCTCGTAGGAGCTGGCTCCGTGCAGGGTGTGTCCACTCCAGAGGGCCACAGAGCCTTTGGGCATAACGGCTTGCAGAGCATCCTCCGGATTGATACCCGCCGGAAGACTGGGCCCTTTCTTGCTGCCATAGCCGTTCAAAGAAGGCTGCCAGTGGTTGGAGCCCGGAAGGAAGCGCGTCGCGCCGTTCTGGGCAGTGAAGTCAGAGGCAGCCCACATCACAGAGATGGAGAGCTCCGGCCGAGATGACTGAAATGGCCAGCCGGAGGCCCCCCACATGCTTCCGTCGCGGTGGAGCACCTGTGCCGGAGCCGGGGACTCTCCGTCGGGTGGTGCCTCCACGGAGATGGCCGAGCAGGTACCGAGGACGACTCGTTTGCACCAGGGCTTCAACAAGCGCTCTACCGCAGCGAGCACCAAAGGCTGAAGGGCCAGTTCCTGTGCGACCTTGGACTCCCCCAGTGGCTTGCAAGCATTTCTCAAGGTGTGGTGGCCCGCGAAGGAGCCCACGGCCCCGTGAAACTTGCCCTGCGCAGCAGCCAGCTCCTCCACCATGAAATCCATGAGCGCCTCGGGGATAAGCCTCTCGATAACAACCACGCCTCTCGCCATGATAGCCCGGGCCACATCCTCCGGACTGGCGGTGGCAGGCAGCCTGGGAATGTCCAGAACTTTTGCAGCCCGCTGTCGCCGGATACGATACAACAAAAGCAGACCGAAGCTTGCCAGAGTAGCTGGAACGAGCAGCCGGATCATGCTTGGGCTTGCCGTGTTCTACTAACCCACCAGACAGACCTGACTACGCTGCATCCACCAATGCATGCAAAATTACCTGCGGCTGTCAAACATGTGGGCTGCTCCAACTTTATCGACCACATGTGGGCATCCCTCTTGAAGCTTTGATCAACAAGGACCGGCGAGAGCAAACGCACATCTACGAGTCTGCCCGGATAAAGCCGAACCTGACAACTTCGTTCTTCGATCTCATCAGCACAATGTGAGCGCCCTGCCCCCACACCCCCTCCCCCCCCCCCACGCCTGCACTATCCTCCCCAATCCCCTCACCCCTCTTTTCCCCAACAAGAGCAGGTGCTCTGAATCTACGTGGCCTCTGACGGAATGCGGCCACGCGAGGAGTGTCTACCTGACAAGCAGATCCAGACCCAGACTGGCCTGGTTTCTCCCGATGCCCACTTGGGGGTTCATGGGACCTAGTAAGTAGGGTTTAGGGCTCCCGTTAAGGATACTATAGGGTTCTATACTGGGGTTCCTTAAAGGGATCTCTCAGGGTTCTAGAAGGGGGTTCATGGGACTTAGCAAGTACAGTTATAAGTACCCTAACTGGGGTTATAACCAATTATGCGTCTAGTTACCTTATTTATAACCATAGTCGCTAAGCCCCGTGAACCTTTAAGCGTGTCTGCGCTTCTTTGGCCCATCGGAGTCAGTAAGAAAGGGGCCTTAGTAATTAGAATAGGGTTTTGGTACCCATTATACTATACTTATGCTAAGGAACCCCCCAAAATATAAGGCCCCTATACAGTATTACCCATTGCAAATAAGGGACAAATCGAATCCTTCTGAACACTCAGCCTTCTCTTGCTGGGTGTGCCGGCTTGAGTGTGATGATGGCAACTGCAGCTCTACTTAAACGTTCATGGGACTTGGTAAACATGGTTATAAATATGGTAACTATACTTATGATTGAATATAACCGTATAACCCCAGTTAGGGTACTCATAACTGTACTCACCAAGTCCCATGAACCCCCAAGTAAGTCTGGAGTCTAGACTTCGACCCGAACATGTGATATAACCTGGGGGTCGTAGTCGTTAGCATAGGGTTGTGGTCCATGCTATGGCCACAGTATAACTGTATTGAGGTACGCTGAGGAGTGGTATTCCCAGTATTCAGGGCCTTAAGTAGGCTGGCTGCTGGCTCACTTCACTCTGCGTACTTGGGGGTTCATGGGACTTAGTAAGTACAGTTATACGTACCCGAACTGGGGTTATATCCAATTATAAGTCTAGTTACCTTATTTATAACCATAGTTACTAAGCCACACGAACCTTTAAGTAGGTACCACAGGCCTCGAACCACGTGGCCTCATGATGTCCCAGGCGCGAGGCCCGTGTGTCGCAGCCAACCGCAAGCTGGACCACCTGACAGCATAACGGAGCTGAATAGTAAGAACACAGTTTTGGTGTATAATATACATATGTCTTGAAAATCGGAATAGTAATAATAATAACAATAATAGCAATAACAAAAAATGAGCATGATGAGAGGCCCATGGGACTACACGGAATAGGTTTACCGAGCGCGCAGTCTTCGATGAACTCGGTGCTTCTGGTCACCGTCTTGTCGGAAGACGAGCGACGAGCTGAAAGAGACAGACGGTCCTGCGGTTGCAGCAAGGTTGCACATACACATGCCGGTTCGCAGCGGTTCAGCATCAGAACTGTTGAAATCTTTGACACTTTGAAAAGGTATCTCGCCACAACGTCGGCCATGTAACTAAACCTGATGCTATTCATGGCGCCTGAGCCTGAGAAGCAGAGTGTCTGCGCAGCCATGCATCCAGTGCCTCGGGCACAAGTTCTGTCAGCTCTGGTGGTTTGGGCTGCAGACCTAAAGCCTATAGCATGTCGGATTCCAAGAGTGGTGTGAGCAAACGCTGTGTTAGCAGCCGGTCAATTCATTTGCCAATCGGTCCATCGAAGAATTCCTCAAAAATAAACTCCAGAACCCCTACCTAAACACCATTAAAAATTCATCTCCGGCTGCTTCGGCCTCGTCAATGATCCGCCCTCGGAGCGACACGAGGTACTGAAGGCCTTTGGCTCTTTGGCTTTCAGATCGCGACAGACGGCATTCACGGTTCACGTCCGTTCAGGTTTGAATGCCACCGCCACCATAGCACTACCAACCCACGAATTCGATAAGATGGAGGTCTTAGTCGCCAGAGTGGCATGCTGGGGTAGGAGAGTAGACCCCAACAAAACCCTACAAACACCCTGCCAGAGCTCTGCATAATTGTACAGCCCTACTGCTACTAGATACTATGCCAACCCTACTGCGTACTACTTATCAAATCCCTATGCGACCCCATAATCAAAAAAACCATGGTATCATCTCAAAAAAATCCTAGACCCCTTATATAAAAAAAGCGTATCATTTCAAAAACAGCTAGGCCCCTCGTGAAGCCCTGTAAACCTGTCATCAAAGCCGAGACGCTCGGAGCAAAGGTCGCTCCACGGAGCTTGGCCGCCTGGAGGAGCTTCCCGCGCTTTGGGGTTCCGGGATTAGATCCCTTAGGGTATACCGTACTTGGAGGATCATGGGACTTAGTAAGTACAGTTATAAGGGTTATATCCAACTATAAGTATACTTACCTTATTTATAACCATAGTTGCTAAGTTCCATGAACCTTTAAGTACTACACTTATAATAAGGAACCCTAGAATAGTATAGGTAATCAATAAGGACCCTATACTAACCCTATCATAATAGATCCCTTATAGGACCCTTTTCAGGATCCCTTTAAAGGGAACCCTACTCTAATAGTATAGGTAAGTATTATGATGGGAGGCCAAAAGGGGGGGTTTAAGATTCTTGGGGTAGGGATTCCTTAATATGAACCCCATTATGGGAACCCAAATCCCTACTAAACCTATGGCTTAGGGTGTCGGCTTTCGCTTGAAGGGTTTAGGGTTTCGGGTTCAGGGTTTAGGGTTTAGGGGTTTAGGGTTTAGGGGTGTGGGGTTTAGGGTTGCGGGATTTTGCCTGAAGGGTAGGATGCTCATACGATCATCATAACATTAGCATAAGGGTGCCTATAAGCGTTACTCACAGGCATTACCATGAGGGTTCCGGGTTTAGGGGCTAGACGGTTTCGAACTTTTTGCTTGAAGGCTCTTTATATACCTCCCTTCCAAGTCGGAATACCACTACTGTGCAGCCACTTTGGCCCTGATGAAGTTTAGGGTTCAGGGTTCGTGCACTTGTATGTTACATATGGGTGGTTGTCAAAACTATGGTCCCCTCTTGGCTCCCTAATAAAATACGGCACCTAATATTTAGGGTACCCAAAAGGGGCCTTAGCTTTGACAACCACCCATATCGAAAGCCAGCAGAGATGGCTCGGAATGTTAGGCAAAGCCCGGAGAAAACCCTGCGCAGTCGGCCGGCCTCGTCGCCCAGTGCCGCCTCCAGCCAAGGACCCACCGTGCGGTCGTCCGAAAATTGGGGTACTGCAATATAGGGGCCGAAATGATTCCAGCTATGAAGGCCCCTGTATTATTGGATTTAAGGTCTCTTGCGACGCAAAGGCCTCAATATCAGCAGCGAGCAGGATTACAGCTTGTTTGTTGTTTGGCGGAAACCCTGTGCACACAGGGCTCCTTGTCACAAGGAGATAGCTTGTGGGATCTGCACGAAGTAGCTTCTTGTGCTGCGATGGGCCATAAAACCCAAAAGCTCCAATACACCCCCAAAGCAGGCTCCAGACCTTAGATCCTGGACTTCTGCCGCTCTCCAGCCGTGCTTTTTTATCAGACTCTTCTGGCCTCGGCCAAAGCCTCTGCCAGTGGATCCCGAATGAGAGGCGAGGCGGTCGCGGACTCCTGAGGGCTTGGGAAAACGCAGTTTGGGTTTAGGGTTTAGGGTCGAGGTTTCCGAAATGCTTTAGAATCTTGAACTGCCCCAGGCACTGCACCCTCTAAAGCCGGATCTTTCTACTCGGTGTCCATGGCACGCCACAGTGCGCAGAGCGCTGCAGATCGCTCGACCCCACGCAGGGCTGCAGCACACCCACGCGCCATGCGAAGCGAAAGCAACTACCATGGACTCATCATGACATGATGGCTCCAGGCTCGGGAAGCAATTTCGGGATTCTGCTTGGGCCAGGAAAGCGAAGATGAGCGAAGCGTTCATGCAAAATCCACACGGGAGGGAAGGCACGCTGATCCAACCTCCTTTGCAGAAGTGAAGCGTCCGAGCAAGACCTTTGGAAATGCATGGATATAGCAGCTGCTTATCTAGCACGGTCCTCGCATAAAGTTCGGCCGCCGGGTGTTTTCCCCAACGACCGAATTCAAGCTTCCCAGATGTTAAGGGTAACACAGTACAGGCGAACGGTGATTGCTTACTATAGGGGCCGTAATAATTAGAATAGGGTTTTGGGGCCCATGATAATTATACTACACCCACAACAATGAAACCCAACAATGGTATGTTCAGACTTGGGATAGCCTTGTGAGCTGCTGGGAACCCAGACAGAAGTGTGCTTTGCTCCCGGGAGTTCATACATGACATCAACGTGTGAAGCTTGCGATACAAAGGGTTTAGGGTTTAGGCGTTTAGCGTTTAGAGTTTAGGGATGAAACCCTTCGCTTAGTCGTTTCTTTGAGCTCATGTCCGTGGTGGCCGGAAGGAGGCCATCATGGGCGTGGATTGGATGAGATGAGTAAGGTGAAGCGACTGCGTGATTGGGTTCACTAGCCATCAGTCAGTCGTCTAATGAGCCCGCTGATTTCTTTCATGCACTCTGCTGACAACAACAAACTGAACCGAAAAGCACGGATCTGCACTACTTGTACCACCCCACTCAGCTGCCATAGCCGCAACGACTGCTAGAGCACCCCTGCTTTCCTCTTTGTTCTGTGGGTGCGCGCGTGTCCTTTGATGACCGCGAGTATAACATCGCAGATCCGGCCTACGAGTGTCCGAGAAATTCAGGCAAGAGATGGCCAGCCAGAAACCAGTGTCGGGGTTTAGGGTTTGGGGCTTAGGGTTTATGATTCGTAGAGGGTTTGGGTTGTAGAGACTTGGCCGATGAACCCAGGTGCAACAAAATCTGTGTGCGGCGACACTGCTCTGCATGTACTTTGAATGGACAGTCTAGGTCGATCTGCGTGGCCGTGCAGCTCATCACGAGGAGGGAGTTCCCTCGAAGCAAAACAAAGCATGTCGAATTTCGGCCTCTCTGCTTCGAAGCAGATAGATTTGCGGTCTTCCTCGACATTCATCGGACTGCTGCGTTTCCGCCAAGCCTGCAAAAAAACGTCGACGCACCAAGAGAGGCCTTGCAAAACTCCTACCAAGACTCACGTGGCCTATACCGACAGCCGGGAGCTACAAGGTATTCTCTGGTGCCTCAGCTCAGCTCGGATTTTGCCCCCTGAGTCAGCAACTCCGCTAGTTCTGTATCCCCCTGAAGCAAGGGCTTCTAACTGAAGTACCTACGATAGACTTCGGCAGAGAAGCACCCTCCAGATTTTGAGATGACCAGAGTAAGCCTGCACTCTTATTCTTATCCCTCTGATTCGGGGTTCAGGCTGGTTTAGGGTTTAGGGCTTAGCCCCAGAGTAGCTCACCCACTCTGTGGCCCTTCCCGCTCACATCGGTACAGAGCACAGGCCAGCACTTCTCGGCACGGCACAGAACGCCCCTTTGTGCAGACCGCGATGGCCAAGCGAGTGCTCACGATTGCTCAACCAGACATGCATTCGTGCTCTCCGCATCTCTCCGTTCTCCATGCTCAAAACTTGCGTTAGACTGATATGGCGCTTGCAAGCTCGGTCGAAGTCCCGGGAACGTGCAACCCCAAACTGGCGACTGGGCATCAGTAATTTACGCGATTCAGCAGGGCGACGACGCTTCATCTTCAGGCTGTCAAGCTCCCGAGCTGCGACTAAGCACTCGTGCACTCCCGGGTCAGTTTGGTAGGATGTCAAGGCTTCAAGCTTCAATCTCACATTTGTTGTGCCTGCGTCTGAGCTGCCGAGGTTGACCCGGGCGGAGCCGCAGAGACGACTTGGTGCGCTCTGCAGCCCACTTGAAGGAGGAGGGGGAAACGAGAGGTAAGCAGGCATCAAAACAGGGGTTGGGGCGTCTTCCCGATCCAACATCGGATCGTGCAGTGTGACGAGCAGAACCTTCTGCATCACGGAGCTGTGTTGGCCTAACCGTGACGTGAACTGCCGAACTTGCAGAAACTCGCGGTCACGGCTTCCCCGGCATCGTTAAACTAAAGAATGATGAAGCTTGTTGGTTTTGGCACATCTCGCTTGATCCTAAGTAGACCCGGTCCAGCTGATCAACAACTCTAAACAATCACTAAGCGCACTTCCCCAGCCTGCTCACCAAACATGGACGCAAGCTGAGATTCTGGCTCCCAAGCTTCAGCGGCTTCCCTGACGCGAAGATGGTTTGAGCTTGTCCCTCCACTTCCCCTTGCTGCCGGTTGTTGCCGTGACCGCAGTGAACGTCGAGGACAAGCCTGTGAGCACGACACTAAGGTGATGCTCTGTATCAATGGCCCAACTCGTCTGATCATAACACCTCCAGCTTCTTTCCGGAGGTTGGGACCTTTCCTTGCATGCGCAGTCTGCAGCTGCAGAGCACCGCACATATCGAGCATTGAAACACTTGAGCATCAAGCCAACTCCCTGCAATTCGGCCGGTCGGGAGCTTCTCAATTAGAATTTAGGGTTTAGGGTTTAGATCATTGATGACTAGAGAAGTGAGTAGCAATTCTCCAGAACCTCCCTAAAACCCTAAACCATTTAGAACCCTAAACCACGCACTGCACCCCAAATCCTAAACCCTAAACACTACTCGCTACACCCGAAACCCTACACCCGACACGCCAAACCCTAAACCCTACACACGACATGGGAGTTTCCGAAAACGGGGGACTCAATACACATCCCTAAATGGTAGGATCCCCATTGTAAGGACCCCAAAATAAGGTACCCCAATTTTCGGAAACTCCTACATTCACTACACTCACTATTCAGGGTCTTTGGCCTCAAGACCCGGCTCTCAGGGCTTTGGGCTGCCCACGGAAATTCTGAACGCGCGAACGTTCTACGCTGGAACACGGGAGCCCCAAGCACCGCATGGTCGTGGGTATAGGGTTTAGGGTTGCAGAAGCAGTGCAAGTTCTGGTGTCTTGTAGAATCGTCATAGAAATGAGCCTCGAGTCCTAGCTCGCCTTGATTTTTGCGACTGCCAAAAACCCAGCAAATGCGCTGAAGCCTGGACAGCTCGTCCTCAAAACCTTTTCACCCTTGACGAGTTGCTTCTGGCATTTTCCCCAGTGTCCCAATCGGTGTCTACTTGTCACGAGTTTGAAACCTTCAACTTCTGCACACTTGGTGTTACGCGACAAGTTCATGCCTTGTAGCGGATGGTGCTTGCTAATCGAGAGGCCTTCCTCCTGCCTCCCTTCATCTCCCTCCTTCCCTCCCTTCCTCCCTTCCCTGCTCCCTGTCCCCCGTGCTTCCTTCCTCCCTTCGCGCCTTGATCCATTCCTTGCTGCTCGGTGTCCTTGCTTCCTTCATTCCTTAATTCCCGCCTAGCGTCCCTCCTACCCCTACTCAATCGCCGCATTGGTTGCTTCCTTGCTTCCTTCTTTCCTTCACGCCCTCCTTCCCTCCCTTCCTCCTTCCTGCCACAACTAGGGCAAGCATTGCGAAGACAACAACTTGTCTGTCAATTTTCGTTTTCTTGCATAAGCACGTATCACAAAGCTTCTGATCGAAACTTCCATGCAATTCGAGACACCAGGTTTAGGGGGGTAGGGGGACATAATAAGGACCTAATAAGGCCTATTTAAGGAAGTATAGTCCCCCACCCCCCCTCTCCCCATGAGTCTATGTCAGCGTGCTAAAGGGCGCTCCTGGGCTACTGAGGCCCCCGTGCTGCTGCAGCCTATGCAAAACCTTCTGCACCACAAGGAAATGCTCCGCCTGGCAGCCCTTGCAACTCATAGGGACCCTAACGGGGGAAAGGGGGGTTGAGGGCCTTAATGCCCATGATAAGGACTTATTAACAAGGCCTTGAAAGAAGCATGAGCAAACCTAGCATGACGAACTATGGGTTCACAAAGGGATGCTGCGAGTCTCCGATAACGCCTTGCACTTCGCACTGTCGGACTGAAGCACTGCTCGCGGCTAGTGGACAGGGCAGCTTCTTGGCGTCCGCTGCTTTTTCAAGGGACGCTGCCAAGCGTCGCGGAAGCAGATGGTGTATTCTGGCAATGGTACTGACTCTGCCTCCTGTCCAGAGATCCTCATGATTTTCAGCTAGACGAGAAAGGAAAGGCAGATAAACAGATTTTTAGCGAGGTGGACAGCTGCAAGATATGGCAATTCAAAAAGCCAGTACCAGGTTGCACGCGCAATCGTCCCCTGCAGGCAAACTTTGCATTGGCATTCGGTCCTATCAACTTTGCATGGAAAGGCCGAATAGGGCTGATAGAGCTGGCTTAATGTAGGAATACTATTTTGCTGGCTCCTTATTATGATAGAAGCTACAATAGACCCCGAAACCCTATTCTAACTAAGCACAAATTATTAAGGTGCCTATAGTACCTCAATTTATGACAGGTCTGCCACGCTCGCCAAAAACCCCCATCGGCCCTCCCCCTCGGCGTTGCTACAGGCCTATTCGACAGGATTGAGAATGCAGTGAGAATGGGCGTAGGGTCTTAAAGGGTTTGGTGTTTTGTTTTAAGAGTGGCGCACTTCTCGATTTGAGGGTTTGGGGTGTAGGGAAATCCATGTGCAGGTCAACTGTGCACACCGTGTGATGCGGATGGTCGAGCTGCCTAGCATCAAAAGGGACAATGTGTCATTCTCCACCCTATCCTGTCTGGGCAAGGCCTAGCACAAAATGAGAAGCATGGGTTTTCGCACTCAATTTAGGTTTCGTGGGTTTCCAGAGTCATCCAACGTGACAGGCACTGTGTTTTCCATCTTTCCCCATGCCTCGCCTATACGGAAAGAGTCTGCCCCCGCGGCTGAGACCTCTTTCTTGCCGGATGCGGGCACAACTGCAATGCGAAGCCTACACTCAGTATGGATGTATGCATGCATGCATGCATGCCTGTCTGCACGTACGCATGTATGCATGATGTATGCATGCACGTATGTCTGTAAGTATGTACCTTTGTCTGTACGCACATATGTATGCAACATGCACGCGTGTCTGTACGTGTCCGTCTGTCCGTTTGCCCGGCTGTCGTCTGTCAGTCTGTCCGTCTGCCCGTCTATCTGTCTGTCTATCCGTCCGTCTGTCTGTCTGTATGTCTGTGTCTGCATGGGCATCCACATGTGGATGGATGCAGATGCGGCTGCGGATGTGTCTCTGTTTCTGCATGTGTAGGCGTGTGAATGGGTGAATGTGCATATGTATATGTATATGAGTATGTGTATATGAACGTACATGTGTATGTGTATGTGTGTTTGTGCCTATGTGCATATGAAAGTATGTGCGTATGAGGAAACGTGTACGGGGGAGTATGTTTGCTTGCGTGTCTATATCTATCTATCTACCTATTTACTATTTATCAACCTACCCATTTATCTTTCGAATGATCTGTCTATCGGTGAATCTATCTATCGATCTACCTATATATATATAAGTTTATTTATCTATGTATTTATCTGTGTATTTATTTATTAGGTTCTCAAAGGGCATATATCTCTCTGTCTCTCTCTCTCTCTCTCTCTCTGTGTTCCTCTCTCATGTAACCTGCCTATCTATGTTTTTAGCCATCAACCAATCTATCTACCTATCTGTCTGTCTATCTGCCTGCATGTACGTATGTACGTATGCATGTATGTCGATGTATGCACGGACATACGGTGCACAAACAACTACACATTCAGATGTACATGTAGGCGTGCATGCGCGTATACAGAAAGATAGGTAGATAGACAGATAGATACATAAACAAATGGAGGATGGATTTTGATATAGACATAGATATGGTTACAGCTATAGATATAGATACAGGTAAAGATCTGGATGAGTACATATGTATATATATATATATATATGTCCGTATGTACTTACGTATGTATGTGTGTAGACATGTGTAAACATGTGTGTATATATATATGCACACATAAACATGACCATGTACGAACATGGCCATATACATATACATTTACCTATACATATACATGTACATATACATAGATGCATATGTGCACCCGTGTGTGTGTGATCTTAGGTATGCAGGAACCTATTTGCGTACATGTGGATGTGTATACATATACACATATATATATATATATACATATATATATATATATATATATATATGTATGTGTATATATATATATATATATATATAAACTTACACTTATATAGTTATGTACGTGTCTGTGAACCCATATTATGCATAAACATATGCATATAGGTATGTGTGGGCATGCCGGTATACCAATTCATGCCTGTGTCGATCTGTCTGTGCGTGGGTGAGTGCGAGCAGGTTGTAGATGTCGTCTGCTCCTTGTTTGTCTGCTGTTGCTACGCCAAAAGTATATGCAATGCAAAATTATATCACACACCGTTAAACCCTTGCAGAATCCTGAAATAGAAATCAGCGTAACCTTCATCAACTATGTTACATTAGTATGGGTGGGCCCCTGTCAGTCTCAACCGAGGCAATAGGTATTCGCCCGGCATTACTCGGTCTTCTCTCTGTACAAAAGCAAGACCTGGGCACATTCATGAATGGGGCTCTGATTGTTTCGGGTTTAGGGTTTGGGCGGTTTGGGGTTTCGGGTTTAGGGCTTAGGGTTACGGTCCGGGATTTTGGGGCTACTTTTGTTTCGTGAAGAGACCCAAGCTATAAACCGCCCGAACTGGAGTTTCAGAAAGTAAGGAGGAACTTCAGGGTTCCTTTAAAGATATCTATAAGGGTTCCTTTGAGTGTTCCTACAAGGGATCTGTAGGGTTTGGGTTTTAGGCCAAGATTGTCTCAAAGCAGTTTCAAAAAAAACCCAAAGCAGATGGGCTACCCCAAGTTGAAGCACCCCCGCCCCTGTGCCCTGGACGAAGCAGGGACGACTGTACTATTCCAAGGGCTCCAGTCTTCATTATTGTAGGGTCTTGATCATTAGACTAGGGCTTTGGGGATTAGAACAAAACTTTCTACTTATAGGATCATGGGACTTAGTAAGTAGGGTTATAAGTACTGTCGTTGGGGTTTTAGTGATTATCACTGTAGTTACCTTACTTATGACCCTACTTACTAAGTCCCATGATCCTTTAAGTAGGGAGGATAAAGGGCTATTCACAGTAGGTTTTTCAGACCCGCACCCCCTAAGTCCCAAACCAAAAACCCTTAACCCCAAACCCTAAACCCTTCCCCCTGAACGCCTGAACATCCCCTACACTTTACGAACCCTAGACCCTAAAACCCCTAATCATCCAATAAAACCCTAAACATCCCCTAAAATCCCTAAACATCCCCTAAACCCCTAAACATCCCCTAAACCCCCCAAACATCCCCTAAACCCCGCAAAATCCCCTAAAGCCCTTAAACATCCCCTAAACCCCCAAACATCCCCTAAACCCCCCAAACATCCCCTAAACCCCGCAAAATCCCCTAAAGCCCTTAAACATCCCCTAAACCCCCAAACATCCCCTAAACCCCCCAAACATCCCCTAAACCCCGCAAAATCCCCTAAAGCCCTTAAACATCCCCTAAACCCCCAAACATCCCCTAAACCCCCCAAACATCCCCTAAACCCCGCAAAATCCCCTAAAGCCCTTAAACATCCCCTAAACCCCCAAACATCCCCTAAACCCCCCAAACATCCCCTAAACCCCGCAAAATCCCCTAAAGCCCTTAAACATCCCCTAAACCCCCAAACATCCCCTAAACCCCCCAAACATCCCCTAAACCCCGCAAAATCCCCTAAAGCCCTTAAACATCCCCTAAACCCCCAAACATCCCCTAAAGCCCCCAAACATACCCTAAGCCCTAAACCCCCAGAATCCTCTAAAGCCCTGAACCTCCCCTAAACCCCCAAAATCCCCTAAACCCAACCCGCCTGGGCCCAATGAAGGCCGGCTCTGCGGGAGCTCTGTTGCTCCGATGCGGCACTCGTTCCTGAGCTCAGCAAGCGGGTGTAAGGTCTGAGGTTGAGGGGTTTAGGGTGTTTAGGGGCTTAGGGGGTTTAGGGGTTTAAGGGTTTACGGGTTTAGGGTTTAAGGGTTTAAGGGTTTAAGGGTTTAAGGGTTTAAGGGTTTAGGGCTTAAGGATTTGAGGGTTTGAGGGTTAGGGCTTAGGGGTGAGGGTTCAGGCTTAAGGGCTAGTTTCAAACCAGGTTCCGTGCAGCTCTAGAAGAAACCATGGCCAAGAAACTCCGCAGAAACTTG
Organism: Symbiodinium sp. CCMP2592; assembly: GCA_905221615.1. Classification (NCBI taxonomy): domain Eukaryota; class Dinophyceae; order Suessiales; family Symbiodiniaceae; genus Symbiodinium; species Symbiodinium sp. CCMP2592. Next base: position 236,942 of record CAJNDT010005002.1, read on the forward strand.
TCGGGCTCGGGGCCCCAACCTCAGCCCCGAAACCCTGAATCTCAAACGCTGGGGGTCTGTCACAACTCAGTTTGCAGAAGAGCTTCGCTGAAGAGGATGCCGTTCAACACAAGCAACATGTTAGGTTGCCGTGCCTCCTTTCTGTGGCCGAGGTTTGGGCACGAAGACAACACTAAAGCAGATCGACAGATGTCTGTATAGCGACAAAGAGACAGTATGTGTATCCAAAGCACAAACATATTCACAGACATACATACATACATGCATACACATGTGTATACACCTTGCCTACATCTAATACATACTATCACTATGATGCATATCATACATACAAACATATTGTCCACATACGTACATACATACATACATAGCTATGTGTACACATACATATATATATATATATATATAGATACATATGTACGTGTATGTACATATCAGACATATGTACTACAGTACTACATGTACGCAGATTCTTGTGCTTATATCTGTGTATGTGCGTATGACACCCATGTGTGTATGCATGCGTGCATGCTTGTATGTATGTGTATATCTATATCTAATCTATATCTATATCTATATCTGTATCGCTTTATGTGAGCATACGTGAAACGATAAAGAGCCGACGAGCAGACGATACAAATCTACACGATTTCGACCTTCACATCGCCAACCTCGGATGGAGTCACTGGAACCGAGCTCAACTTGCAGCTGCTAAGAGGCCTCGTTTCGAATATAGGGGCCTTAATAATTAGAATAGGGTTTTGGGGCCATTATACGGTAGCTATAATAAGGAACGCGCAAAATAGTCTTCGTAACTATTTAGGCCCCTACATTAATGCTTTTCAAGATTCCTAAACCCGCGTTTGCCTCAGCAGCTTGAGCGTCCAAGAGCCGTGCTAGGGAGGGCGTCGGATTCTCTGCCCTCCCATAAGGACGCATCTGGGGTCCAAGGCGGTTGTCTGAGACCTTCGGGCGTCGCATTAAAGAACATTTCTGCACCATGCAATGAATCGAATTCTGCCGATTGCCTGCCGACTACACGCTTGCCCTCACAGAGATTCGCTTTACGCTGACCTCGAAGGCTTGATGTGGCCGCCGTCCCATTGTGGAAGGGAGCGATCATACTAGATTACTCGATTTATATGGGTAGTTCTCTAAACTAGGGCCATTTTTCCATCCCCAACATACTACGGCACCCTTCTAGAAAGGACCCTGAAAAGGGACTCTAATTTAGAGAACCAGCCAAAAAAGGTTTCCGTGGGGGTATGTGGTACTTTAGTGATATAGCGACAGATGAGTGTAGCCGAGGCTCTGGGTCGTCACATGAAACGGCAAGCCCTAATATAGGGGGCCTTCATAATTAGAATAGGGGCTCCTGTAAAGGGGTCTATACGGGTTACTGTAAGGGGTCTATTATAAGGGTTCTATCATGTAGGGGCCGTCATAATTAGAACAGGGTTTTGGGGCCCATGATACTATAACTATAGCAAGGAACCCTAAGAATAATAATAGTAACTATTTAGGCCCCTTATACTAAATCCTTTTGATGGCCCTTAGAGTAATCCTTATAGACCCCTTTAAAAGGAACCCAACGGCGCAAGCCCCAGGCCCCGAGAGTCTTGCAGGAGATCTCTCGAGGCCGCCGTCATGGGAAACTTTATGTGGGTAGTTGTCAAAACTGAGGCCCTATTAGGTGCCGTATTATATTAGGGTTTAGGGTTTAGGGTTTATTTTTGGGTTTAGGGTTTAGGGCAAAAAGTAGATCCCTTAATGGTTTTTTTCTGGGTAGTTGTCAAAATTAGGGTCCCTTTTTGGGTACCTTTTTGTTCGGTGCCGTGTTTTTCAGGGACCCCAAAAAGGGGCCATGATTTTGACAACCACCCATGTGGATCCAGGACCCGGTTCTAGGTGATGACCATCACATATCCCGCTACTGTCAATATAACACTATCATGAATGTCGAAAAACCGAAATCCTGTTCGAATGAATAACTACAAGTATTGATACGAATGACAATAAGAGGAGGAAACACAAAAACGTCCCCATGTGGCCCCTAGAACATTATCCTCAAAGTATCGTATACTACACGCAGCCCCTCATGAGGCTTTACCGATGACACAGTCTTTCAGAACTGGCTCTGAGCACGAGCTTGTGCCTAGGAGCTAAGGAACTATAGTGCATAAAGCCTTCTTTGCGTGAGCGCCGATTTCTCTTCCCTATATCCCCCTTAGAACCATAATAAAAATACTGGTGTTGATATTCTCTTGGGTTTTATATGAACAAAAATAGAAAAAATCCTAAGCAGATTACTGTTCCCTTTGTGTGATCTTCATCTCCAGAGATGGAGGGCACAGCTTACTGGCAAGCATCGTGGCTTGAGCTCCCTATGAACTCACTTTCGGTCGTATGTAGAGCATCGGGAGCACCAAGATCCTCCGTCATGATCGAAAAACCCACCGCTCCTGTAACCAGTCGTCCTGGTCTCCTTACGTTGACTCTTTGGCTGTGGAGGAAGCACTTGACTGCCTTCTGCTTGCAGGAATGTCGCGGGAGGCCTTCACCCTCGCAAAGAGAGCCACCCTTGCATCGAAGGAATCGAAGGCCTAGTGCAGATGTGTTATGACTTGTGAGCGTAGCCTCAAGCTGCAGAGCTCTAAACCCTCAGCCCTAAAATCCAAACCGCCAGCCCTCTTCGACAAGGAGAACCACCCACCGCGAAATCTCTGGATGCGGGGAGACGCGCTGGACTTAACAGGTCAAGCTGGAATTTCGCTGACATGGGTTTTGGGGAGCTTTGGGATTTAGGATTTTTTGGAGCCAGCTTGACTGCCAAGTCCCTCAGAAGGGCTCCAAGTCACTATCGGTCTCCGTCTCGAGATCCTCGACAGCCACGCGGGAAAGTCGGATATTAAACTGCTAAACCACCCTTTAAAGGCCCACAGGCTGATGCAAAACGCCGGACAATGGTCGTTACAGTGACCCTTCCCTTCAAATAGGCCCTGTAGCAACCCTTATACTAACCCTAAGACCCTTTTAAAGACAGCTCAAAAAAACCTTTACAAACGCCGATACAACCCTGACATACCCTGGCAGTAACCCTAGAAGTCACCCTATGAGCATCCTTTCAAAGCTAAACCGTACTTACAAAGCAACATAGAGCCCTCATGGTGGCCTTGTTGGATCCTGTTGGTGACCCCGACAGAAACCTCAAATCGCACTGGCAGACGCAGATCAGACCTGGACCTAAGCCCTATAAACCCTGAACCCTAAGCCCGAACCCCCTAAACCCTAAACCCTAAACCCGAACCTTAAACCCTAAGCCCGAACCCCAAACCAAAAAAACCCTCAAAAGCTTGGGTACAAATCAGCGCCGGGTCCTCGGAGACCTCGTCAAAGCTTCCGCTCTTTCGGGTTTCTTGGGGCTTTAGGGTTTAGGGTTTATGGGTTTAGGGTTTAGGGTTTAGGGGTTTAGGGGTTTAGGGTTTAGGGTTTAGGGCGTCTCGCCGCGCAGCGGCAGTATTTTCTCTGTAGGATGGCGCCCCAACACTCCCAGCGTTCGAATGCGATTCCACCACCAAACAATTACACATTGGTTCCTCACCTTTTCCCACCCGCTGTGAGAATACACAGGCTACCACCCAAAACATTGCCTTTTAGGGTTTAGCGCTTACGCCCTCAATTCCCACCTGGTCTGTCTGTTGGCGCCAGGAAGGACGCACCTACACACGCCACAAAACAGATAGGGTCAAGGCCAGGTGGCGAGGGCCAGGGGAGGGCCAAGGGGGGCCAGGGGGGGCCTGGAGGGAGGGCCAGGGGGCAGGGGGGGGCAGGGGGGGCCGCCCGGGCCAGGGGGCAAAAAAAACCAGGTCTCCCTCTAGGGTTTAGGGGTTTAGGGTTTAGGGTTTAAGGCTTGGGGCTTTAGGGTTTAGGGTTTAGGGCTTGGGACGTTAGGGTTTAGGGCGTCTCGCCGCGCAGCGGCAGTATTTTCTTTGTAGGATGGCGCTCCAACACTCCCAGACGTGTGGGGGGGCGGCATATTTACATCTAGCGTTCGAATGCGATTCCACCACCAAACAATTACACATTGGTTCCTAACCTTTTCCCACCCGGTGTGAGAATACACAGGCTACCACCCAAAATATTGCCTTTTAGGGTTTAGGGCTTACGCCCTCCATTCCCACCTGCCCGTCTGTTTGTTGGGGCCCTGAAATCCGCACCAGGGCAGGAGGCGCCACGGGCAGGGGCCAGGGTCAGGGGCGGCCAGCGGGGCCAGGGGGCCCAGGGGGGCCAGGGCCGAGGGAGCAGAAAAGACGCCAGGTCTCCCCTAGAACCCGCCAGGAGCCCCCTGGGTCCCTGGAATCTGCCAGCTGGGGGGCCCCCTGGGCCGGCCTCTGGGGCCTTTTCTGAGGGGGGGCCAAAGGGAAACGCCCACCAAGGGCTTTCTTCAGGTTTAGGGTTTAGGGTATTCTAATCTCTTGAGATTCGAGGGAATTCCCTCTGCGAATATGGGCGCCACGCTCAGCCCTAGGGGCTGAATCCAGAGTTGGTGTCAATCACTGCCGGATTTCCTTCTGGGTCCAGGCACCCTAAGAAAAAGGGTGGGTACGGCCTAAGCAGGTTTGGGTGGGAATTTAGGGGTTTAGGGTTTAGGGTTTATGGGTTTAGGGTTTAGGGTTTAGGGGTTTAGGGTTTAGGGTTTAGGGCTTGGGGCTTTAGGGTTTAGGGGTTTAGGGTTTTTTTTTAAAGTGCAATGGCTTCTTTCTGGGTTTAGGGTTTAGGGTTTAGGGGTTTAGGGTTTAGGGCTTAGGGCTTAGGGTTTAGGGTTTAGGGTCGGCCATAGGGGACTTATGGGTTCTAGGTTCTGTACAGGTTTTATGAAGGTCTGGTGGAGGATTTGTTGGGTTATAGAAATTGGGTGTCTTATCACGGCTGGAGGCGGGATCTGTGGTCTTCTTCAAGTCAAGGTGCTATATAAGTAACTTGTGTAGGGCGCTTCAGCGCTTGAGAAACGGCGAGATGGCCTGTTGTGGCGCTCGCATTCCAGCGTAGCACCAGGTGGTCCATCTCCTCAGAACCTTTCTCGACCATTCCCCACCTCCAAACCCTGCAATGCCGAAACCGCCGAACCCCAAACCTTGATTATGCCCTAGGCCTGTACCCGATAACACTCATCCCGAAGTAGGACTACCTCATGCCGAAACCCTCATCCCATTATCATTCCTACTGTTTTATTTATAGACAGTACCCTAAACCCTACACCCTAATCCCAAAATCCTAAACCCTAAACCCTGAACCCTACACCCTAAACCCAAAATCCTAAACCCTAAACCCTACACCCTAAACCCTAAACCCTACACCCCAAACCCAAAATCCCAAACCCTAAACCCTGTAGATCTTCTGCCTCAAGGCCTTCGGCTTGCTTGCGCTCGAGCAGGGCCCTCGCCTGGCGCAAGGAAGTAGCCCCTCTGGAGGCCTGGGTTTAGGGCTTATAGGGTTAAGGGTTTAGGATTTAAGGCTTTGAGGGTTTAGGGCTTAGGGATCGGGGTTTCTAGTCCACGCTTGGGATACTATTGAAAAATTTAAGTTTGTTTTCCTTCTGGGTTCAAGTACCCATTAATGTTCCCGCGCGGTGGGTGTGCTGCTTTAGAAATGGGGGCGCACCCAGTGAAAGCCGTCCTTTACGGGTGGCTTCCTGGCTCTCTGCTTCCCTTCGGTAGTTCTGCATAAAACCAGCTTTTCAAAGCAAACGGTACTGTAGCATTATGGCATTATGGGATTATGATATTATGGGATTATGGAATTATGGTACTATAGTATTATCCATTATGTATGGATACAAACCACAGCTGAGAGTCGGGTTGCTGTGCCGGCCGCTCGACGAGGAGCAAGGATCTCCATGAAACAACCCGGAGACTCCAATGTCCCTGTAAAGGGGTCTATAAGGGTTCTATAAGGGATCTATGGAATCTATAGGGTTTAGGGGACTCCAATATCCCCCAATTAAATAATATACGTTACATTATAATAAGATCCCCAATATGATTTAAGGTATATTCCTTAATTAAGGGATATTGGAGTCTCTGGGAACCCGCCCCGAGCACCCTGGTTTTTGGAGAGCCGTGAGCCCAAAATTCTGTTTTTGTTGCAATTTTTTGCAGAACCGAAGCTCGGGGTTCCTTTAAAGGGCTCCTTTAAAGGGCTCCTATCAAGGGATCTATAAGGGTGTAGGGTTCCTTTGAAGGGATCCATTAAGGGCTCCTTAAATTGTGCAGTGCTCCCCTGTGGAGGCCTCTGGATTCTGGAGAAAGCCTAGAAGGGGCCCGGAAACTGGAAATCTGTCTTGCTTTTCCCGAAGCCTCGAGCCTGGCGCAAGGAGGGGATGGGTGATGGGTTCCCGTGAAGGGGTCTATAAGGGCAACTACAAGGTATCTATGAGGGTACTTTCATGTAGGGGCCTTGACAATAGGGTCGCTACAGCCCTCGTAGAATATACCGGGAGGCTTCACACTCCCTCAAGGTTCTGAGACGCTGGGCGGGGGGTTTGGTCGGAGCTAAATGGCTCTTGGTACCTCAACGGGTTTAGAGTTTAAAGTTAAGGGGTTCGGGGTGTGGGGCTCCACTGCCTTCATATTTGGAATATTGTTTTGGTGCATATTTAGGGCACGGAACCTCGAGGAATACCTCTATTTTATCCTCGCAGAGTCCCTCTATACTTAAATATGAAGCATCTTGAACGAGAATACGTTCAGGGGGTTAGGGGCCGAGTATAGCTAATCCTGAGGCCTTTGTAAGTAGAACGGCGGTGTAAACTCCACAATGTTTGACAAGGAGCCTAAGGCTTAGCTAAGGCCTAAGGAAAACGTATTGCAAACTGTTCAGCCTGCTGTATTCCGAAAAACGGAGACGGGAGTACTGCCAGCAGATCCATGGGGAAGTGTTGGAACCTCAGCATTTTCGGGAGCTACCAGAGCACAGCCGACTTCAACGTTTCTAGCCTGAAGGGCTTGCTGTTTCAGAGTTTAGGGCTTGGAGCTTGCAAGATTCACGGTGCAAGCGTGACGTCAGGTAAGGCCCCAGCGCTGGCACCAACGAGTAATACTTGTCGAACACAAAGTCTCGTGGGTGAATTCCTGCCAGCATCTTAGGCCGGTTGGGCTTTATTCCGCGATTTGTGATCAGGCTGAGATGGGGTATGGATTTCGCTCATGCACGCAGAGGGACAAAGTCCCAGTGCCTTCACATGAGCGATCAGCACAGACAGAACCCTGTCAGCGAAACGTGACTTCAGACTCCGGCTTATGATTGAGGCCGTGGCCATAAATCTCCGAATAAGGGATAACCTCGTGGACTTCGCACCTCACATGCTTTTCTGCTACGCTCAGTCTAGCTGCAATGCGCCGTGCATCCGAGATCACATACCTGCCCTAATGTAGGGGCCTAGATCATTAGAACAGGGTTTGGGGGATATACTATCATATACTTATAATAAGGGTCTACTTATTAAGGCCCCTACATTACCATCCCTTTGTTAAGGGTCCTCTGCTTGGGGCTCCGACGGATTTGTATCAAACTCCACGCGCCGCGTGCGCCGCTGGGCCCCGGCCCTATTTCTGCCGGGAAGCCTTAGAGACAACAAGAAGGTTAGGGTTTCCAATGAAGAGCACCGCATGATAAAACGGCTCAAGACAGTGCAAGAGACTGGCTCGCGTGAAGGAACTGCAACTTGAACCATCGCCACGAACTGGCAAACGAGCAGAGCACACACAACCTGCTGTCAAGTCCTGCTCGGGCTTCACTTCGAGGATCACACGTCGCAATGGCCAAGGAATCGTGATCCTGCAAAGCACCGAGGGCACTATCAACGGAGGCCAAGTTGCAACGCGCCGGCAGGTTCTCCTCGCAGCTTGGCCCCATGCTCACCTCTGAGCCTTGGGACAGCAGGCATGTGAGCAGAGGTAGGCCACATCAAAAACAAAACAGTCTTGAGCAGATTTGTGTCCAAAGGGTGTAGGTAAGCCACATGAAAAGAAGTTTGTGTCCTAAACTTAAACCCTTGTAACCCTAAACCGAAGCCCAAGGCTTCAAGGAGTCTCTGTGAAGCCTTTGCATGGAGCTTTCCCCGTGCCCTGACCCCCCGAAGGCCGCAGCCGCTGGAAGGAGATCCGGCTTGCGTCGAGCTTTCCTGGCAGGAGACTGCAAGGAAGTCTAGCGTAGCGCATCGTAGGGCAGAGTAGAGGAGAGGAGAGGCGAGGAGAGGCGAAGCGAGAGGAGAGTAGCGGAGAGGAGAGGAGGGAGAGAGTGAGAGAGAGAGTAGAGTATAGTTCGGGTACGGCCCCCATACAGTAACAGTCTATAATGGGCTACTATTAGAGGCCTTATATATCTGTATTATGAGCATTATCCAACTGTTACTGAGTGGGGGCCGTACCCAAAGTATAGTATAGGAAGGCATGAATGGGAGTCACCTGCTTTCACCACACGCAGCTGTGGCCTCTCGCTCCTCTCCTTCTTGCTTGACCTCGCAGAAACCTGGGTGCATTGTCCTTAAGGGTCGTATGATGGGGTTCTATACTCGGGTCCACTTTAAGGGTACAATGGGGTTCCAAGAATAGGGTCCCCTTGAAGGGATTTGGAGAGAAGGACCCGAGTTGCTTCCCACTTCTTGCTGTTTTTGGCATTTCCGAAAATAGGGGACCATAATGACCTATTTTTTGTACCCTACACAGTAGGATCCTTATTGCAAGGACCTGAAAACAACGTACCCCCAATCTTCGCAAGCTCCCATTTTAGGATACAAACTTTGCAGGCCTCAAAAGGTCGAATGAAGGTAGGTAGGATTAAGGATCTCTTATACAAGGACTCGTCTTTCGGGATTACCCCACTTACCTTCATCCCACCTCTTGAGGCCCCTGAAAACCTATACTGAACTTGGAACCCTAGCAAAAGTTAAAATTTTAGCCGTTTCTTAGGGATTATAATAACCACAAATTAAAAAGTATTTCTACGTACCCCTAAGAAACTACGATCTGCATTGAGGTCTGATGGTCGGCCTTCTTCTTCGCTGATGGGACCCTGAGAGAACAAGCACTACCCCGGAACGATCACCAGTCGATCGCATCAGGTAGTAAAATATCATACCATATCATGGCATAAAGATATCTATTTATATGTGTATATATACAAACATACAAATAGAGATGTACCGTTCGGGGTTTAAGGGTTTAGGGATTATGGAGAGAGATATACTGCTATATATATATATATGTATATATGTGTGTGTGCATATGTATATGTGTATATATATATATATGCATTTTTCTTTTTCCTCAATGAAAACTTCCCGGGGCCCACGCTACTGGTGCTTTCCGAGATCGCTGTCCCCTCGCACATCGCGGTGGACGGTCGCACGCCAAACACCTCGTCTCGCGGATTTTACCGAGTCAAAGGCTTTGCTGGAGCTTCGGTTGTTGGCTTGGGATCCGGATGGCTGACGATTCTGAAAACAAGACTTTGCACACCGGGACGCCCAACAAGCTAAAGACGGCGTCTTCGCCCACACACACCCTCCCTGCAGCAGTCATGTCAGTCATGTCTTTCGCGGTGATTTCTGGAAGAAACGACGCACTTGATGGATAAGCTGCTAATACTTCGACTCCTGACAAAACCAAAGGCACATGTTGAAATCGCATCGAAGCTGGGCACACCACGCGGGGGACTTCAGCTGCGGCTGGGTCTAAAGTAGCTCTGAGCCGAAGGCACACTGTGCAGGTTCTGTTAGTCATGGCTTAGGTGCAGGCGCTGTTAGTCATGGCTTAGGGTTTAGGGTTTAGGGGGAGGGCGCAGAAGCTAAGCTGTGGCAACTCTCCTTATGTAGCAACGCTTACTCTGCATCTTTTTGACGATAGCTTTGCCATAGCTGCGATTCGCCCTGAGGGACCAGGGAGCTGGCATTCCACGTGAGGTCGCAAAAACCCCCTGACACTGATTACAACACAAATCTTGTTGGTTGTCCTGCCACTTCCCCTGGATGGTCCCGCATGCCAATCTCTCTACTCACACAGCGTAGCCGCCTGAAGCAGTGGGTGCTGCAGCACACATTGCGGCAAGCTTTCGGAAGACTTGCGAAACAGCGTGCACGCGCACGCCCAGAAAGAGAGAGACAGAGAGAGAGAGAGAGACAAGGAAAACAAAACGAGAGGGAGAGAGAGAAGCACGAGAGCAAGCCATGACCAGGACAGCGCAGTAGAGAAATTTGCCAAGCTTTGAATCGAAACATGGCAAGACCTTGTGCTACACAAGCCGGCGATGCAGAGCATCCATTTCGACGTTCATGAAACGGTGCCGGGTGTCCCTTGGCTCCAATCTCCATAGCCCGCGAGGCGTTTCAGACAAAAAGGGATCCACATATGCTTTCTGTCTGCATGTAAAGCCCTAGGCCCTTAGCAGTAAGTAGGTCGTCGTCGTCGTCTCAGCACCAACACAGCAATGGAAGCAGCAACAACAGTGCTGACAGCAGCACTTGCTCTTGTACTTCAAGTGGCCAGTGCAGGATTATCTGATGCTCCCTGGCCATCTGGCACTCTCCACTACGATACCGGAGCAGCTTCATGAAACGCTGCGCCTGGAGCCTAGCGCATTCCAGGTGGCGCCGGCCTGGGCCGGTGCACTCAAAGCCCCTAGGATCCTAAACCCTACTTAAAGGTTCATGGGACTTAGTAAGGGTTCCTTAAAGGGCTCCTTAAAGGGATCTATAGGGTTCCTTAAAGGGATCTATAGGGCTTAGGATTTAGGGACTACTTAAAGGTTCATGGGACTTAGTATCTATGGGTATAGATGCGGTAACGATGCTTATAATTGGATATAACCCCAGTTGGGGTACGTACTTATGACTGTACTTACTAAGTCCCATGACCCCCCAAGTAGTCCCGAACTGCCCTGCTTGCCCTAAGACCTGTGCCTGCTAACCCGATAACCTATACCCATAACATTTACCTTTACCCTACAGGGTTCCTTTTATGAAGCCTACTTTTTGTTGGTATTATAGGGGGTTTCTTAATCAGGTTCCTACAATACTAATTACCCATACCATCTACCTTACTTCCCTGAGTCACAAACCCTGAACCCTAAGCCCCTAAACCCTATAACCCTTAACCTTAACCCCTAAACCCTAAGCTCCTTAACCCTAAACCCTAAACCCCTACCCCCTAAACCCCAAGCCCCTAAACCCTAAACCCCTAAACCCTAAGCCCCTAAACCCTACACCCCGAAACACCCCTAAACCCATAAACCCGGAAGCTGAAGAGATGCCGAAGAGCATGCCCGGCGGCAGGGCCCTGGCTCTGTTTACTATTGTTACTACTATTACTATTATTAGTGTTATTACTATATATACTAGCAGTATTCGCTGTCGCTTCAAGGCTTCGGGGCGATTGAGGTGCAAAACGGTTTAAGCTTTGGGGGTTTGGGGTTTAGGGTTTGGGGTTTTTGGGATTTAGGGTTTAGGGTTTGGGGATTTGGGACTTAGGGATTGGGGTTTTTGGGATTTAGGGTTTGGGGTTTGGGGATCTCGGGGGTGATTAAGGTTTCGGGCTTCGGGTAGCTAGGGGCTATAGAATGGGTATATAATAATAGCTATATTAAGGGCGATGGGGTTTTGCGGTTTTATGAGCTTCTAGGGGGCTGGAGTTTGGGGTCTGTTGCGCATTGCTACGAAAGCGACAATGATGCAAAGCCATGCCCAAACGATTCGATTCGGCATGGGATCTTGGACGATACGGGCCCCGCGATTCTGCATCATAGAAATATACTAGAACAAACCTCGGCACAAATTTCTACTAGCCTGGCAAGGTTGATGCGAAAACTCTTCGCCCTGTTCTACTTGCTTGGGGCTTGGGATATATTGTAGTATGGTTGTATACCTGGTTTTATGATGAAACAACCAGGGGCTCACGCGAAGCCTTCAATCCATGCGCCCCTCGGCTGAAGCTCGCGGAACCCAATGAGCCCGACACTCCTTGAGGAAGTGCTGCCTTTAGAGCTGAAGATACTTGGAGGGGCAGGGGACTCAGTAAGTCGTTTATAAGTAGGGTGATAATTCGGGTAAGTCCATTTAGGGTACTTATAACTCTACTTATAGCCTACTTACTAAGTGCCCTGCCCCCCAAGTACACTCCTTATTCGAAGGGTATCAAGCCCTCTCGCAACATCCCTAAACCCTAAACCCTAGGCTGGTCGCACAAGGCCCGAAAGATCCCAAACAAGCCAGCGCCGACCCTCCCCCACGTGGTTGCTGGCTGCCAGGGCCCTCCTGGAGGAGCCGAACCCGGTGAACAACGGATTGTAGAGGGCTCAGGGTTTAGGTAGGGTTTAGGGTTTAGGGTTTTAGGTTTTGGGTTTAGGGTTTTGTTGGGTTTCATTAGGGTTTGGGAGCCGAGAAGAGAAACCGAGCTGAGGTAGCATGGGGGCCTTCATACTTAAAAATAGGTTTTGGGGCCCATTCTACTATGATGATAACAAGGGACCCAAAAATAGTATAGGTAACGATTATAGGGCCCCTATAGTAGGTTGCAGCTGAGGTACTATGGGGGCCTTCATACTTAAAAATAGGTTTTGGTGCCATTCTACTATGAGTATAACAAGGGACCCCCAAAATAGTATCGGTAATTATTAAGGCCCCTATAGTAGATTGTAAAGACACCAGCGCTGACCAGAATGGCCAACAGTCTTGATGGTGCGAACCACATAAACAGCTTCGGAGGGACAGAGGCTAGAGGCTTGAGGCTTGTTTAGCAGTTTGGCACGTTGACAAGCTCTGACTACACACTCGGTGCAGGTGCGCGGGGCGTGCACGTGTACATTTCATAACGCTTGGTGCCCATTGCAAGCCTCATCTTACTTACTGAAGGGCGGCGACTGAATGTGATGACTGCTTAACTGCTACAAAAACGCATTGCCAGGCCAATCATCCAATGCTACCTGAGGCTGTCTCGGGCCGTTCTAGTGTTCTCCAGGAGCTGTGTAATGCATAGGCTGTATAGGGGTCCCAGTAATTGGGATAGGGTTTTGAGAATGGTGTAGTATACCAAAGAGTACTACAGTATAGTGCAATATGGTATATAGTAAAAAGTACATAGTATATAGCATATAGTCTGCAGTTAATAGTGCAAGACACTATAATCTGAAGTCTATAGGGAAAAGCTCATAATCTACACAGTCTATACTGTATAGTATATAGTGTATAGTCTATAGCATACAGTATACAGTTTGTGGTATGACGTATGTAGTACATCGTACATAGCATATAGTATATAGCATAGCATAGTATAGTAAATGAACCTATCCTGCGAATACTATGACGAGTTATTCAGGACCCTCGAGCATTTGCGAAGGCTTGAAGCACCTCCACCATGGACTGCACAGTATCTTTCCTGTGGCCTAGCAGCACAGCAACTAGCTTAGCAGCGATAGCAAAATCAGTAACACTATCCGCTTGTCGCCACTACAAGGCTATCCCACACGTCAGTAATGATTGGAGTAATGATTCAGGCAACAGATATGGGGGTTTCCGAAAATTGGGGGCCCTAATATAGAACCCTACATAGTAGGATCCTTGTAACAAGGACCCCAAGATAAGATACCCCCAATTTTCGGGAACTCCCATGTAAATATCCTACCGATAGCCGATTCTCCCCCTCTTGACCAGACCTTGGGCCGGTTCGCAGCGATAAGTCGCTCTGCCGCAGAGCCGTGCCTGCAAACAGCGAGGTAAGGTTCTAGTTGGGTCATTCTAAAGGGATGCTGCCAGTTGTTGGTAATACCACAATATTTATGCCGACGCTGTGGTGTGCTAGGGTTGAGGGTTTGGGACTTCAGAGGTCAGGACTTGCTTTACGTCTTTAGGGTTTGGCGTGTACTTGGGGGTTCATGGGACTTAGTAAGTACAGTTATAAGTACCCTAACTGGGGTTATATCCATTTAAAAGTATAGGTACCTTATTTAGAACCATAGTTACTAAGTCCCATTAACCTTTAAGTAGGGTCTGGTGTGTAGGGCGTAAGGCTAAGACTTCCGTGTGAAGGGTGGTGTTGACATCCTGTTTCGCCTGCTCGCGGAAGCCTCCATAGAACCCAGAGACTCCAATATCCCCATAATTAGGGAAGACCTGGAATTCCTTTGAGGGTTCTATAAGGTTTAGGGTTTAGCGCAATATCCCTTAATTCAGGGATATGCTTTAAATCATATTAGGGGTCCTACGATAATTTCAAGTAATTCCCTGATTGATGGATACTGGAATCTCTGGGAAGCAGACAGCTTCCTCCAAGCAACTCCTCCTGCATCGTCAACGAACCGGCCTAGCTTTCTGGCCTTCCAGGGGCTCTGAAACCTGAACCCTAAACTTCCCTCAGCCCCAAACCCTACTATAGGGGCCTCAAAAAATTAGAATTGGGTTTTGGGGCCCATTAAACTATAATTATAACAAGGAACTCCCCAGAATAGTCATTAAGGCCCCTTTATCATAGTACCCGTATAGATCCCTTTTGAAGGGACCCTTGAAAGGAACCCTGTTCTAATTAGTTTAGGCCCCTACTTAAAAGATCATGGGACTTAGTAAGCAGGGTTATAAGTAAAGTAACTACAGTTAAAATTACTTCTAACCCCAATTAAGGTAGTTATAACCCTACTTACTAAGTCCCATGATCCTGCAAGTATAGCAGGTCTTAAGCCAGAAACCCCAGCCCACGCCTCTCGCCCTTCGTCTCTTTCTTGTATGCATAGGAGACGCTGATTGGTCGGTTGCACAAGAACTGCCTCAGGCGTGGGCTTCTTGGAGGCAGAGATTAAGCTTTGCGGTTTAGGGTTAGGGTTTAGGTTTGGGGAACTCGGAGTCCACGTGATTCCCGAATCAACGGCCGGTCACGATCATGCTTGCATATCTGCTTCCAAATAAACCTGGAACAATAGAAGCACAAGCTGCGCAGAGCTTCGGCCAAGATGATGAGTCTAGACATTACTGAAACTCTCCGAGCTCCATTGTATAGTAGTGCATAGTATGCCATTACAATTGAGGGTATGTTGTAATATACTATAGCATGTTATACTTGTCCTAATTAAAACATCTTATAGTATCCTTATCGCACATTGTAACATATCGCAGTAAACCCTAGCATCTTATAGCAAAGCAGCATAGTACGGTCTCATCTAATCCTGTATAGTTTGACTTACGCACTCCAATATTTGGTGACGCATTACTATAGCAAGCTGTACTATAGTACCCTATAGCACACTGTAGTCTACTATAGTATACTATATGAAAGTTCCCCAGCCACGCTAAGCAACTTCCAGAGCCGCTGAGAGCCGAGCCCGTTCATTCCGGCAAGCGCCGCGTCCGACGCCTGTAGGGCGCAGGCGTAGTCTCCAGGTGTAACGTTTAGGCATTAAGTGTTTGGTTTAGGAAGTTTAGGGTGTATAGGATTAGTGAACTTGCCGTGCCCATGCCAGGCCGGCTCTCCAACGGTGGGCTTGCTCATCTCGGCCCCTACGCATCTAGATCAACATGCTCAGCACGCAAATCCATGCGACTCAATGCACTCTGCAATGAGACTACCACGACCCCACCATCCTTTCCTTGTGCCGCTATGCACAACTCACAACTCGACATGCCTCGAAGGTGTCGTAGGAAATGAATCCGAAGCCTCGCGACACGCCTGGCAGCAAGAGGTCCAAGCAGGTAAACGAGACTCGGAGAGGATGTGCTTGGCGGCATGATATACCAGGGGCTTTCGGATTCAGTTTTGGCTGGAGTGCCGTGCCGTTCTGACATTGAGCTGAGTTTGAATTCCCTACCGAGTTCTACTTTGCTGCTGCGGCTTGCATTCTCGGAACTTTCGTACCAGCCTTGGAAGTACATGCACAAGCTCACATAACTTGAAGCCGACCCTTTCACTGACTCCTCGACCCTGAACCCTGAACTGAACTTTAGAACCCACCTGTGTCCGGGTCTCTCATGACCTTGGCGAAGAGCAAAACCTCCAGCAGTCAAAAAGGCACCGGACTTCTGAGGACCCAAATCACAGGTAGAGTTTGGGCATCAGTAATAGTTGAATAATACTCATAATATGGATATATTAGGACCTTAATAGTAGCCCCATTATAGACTCTTACCATATGGGGGCAGTACCTAAGGTAGATTTTAGGTTAGGGTTCAGAGTCTCGAAACTCCCACAGACTAGGGACCATGGCTGGTGTTATTAGAAATTTTCGGGTTCCTGACAAAACCATTTAGGTCAGGCTTAAAGGTGTTATGAAAATACTACTGGATCACCCCGGATCCGAAACTTACACTCACAAGGATCCCAGAACAAACACCTACAGCAACGACTTAGATCTAGGGTTTACGGTTCAGGGTTAAAGGCTGAGTTTTCATGTGCTCCTTTCCGAAAATTTTAAGGCTTCACGATTAACGCCGGATGTGCCGTTTCCTCGTAGACCCCGAGCAGTCGTTCTGCTGTGGCAAATTCCTGAAAAAAAACCCTAAAACCCAAAGTTCCTAAAGCATCAAGCGGAAAAATCCTAAACCCTCCACCCGACTTCCTCGTTTCCTCACAAGCGCCAAACCTTTTTGGAATCATCGGAAAACCCTGCAGATCCGACTTCAAAACACATCAGCCTCATATTATGGACGCCAGAATAATCGTAGAACTGTAATAACGAACCCTCAGGAACGGTATGGATTGGATTGGAGTCGACATTCCTGTGTGACTTATTATTCAAACTCCCCGAGTTACCCTCAAAGACAATTCTCCCCTTCTACCCTTTCGTTTGGATTGTGGCTTGAAGGTAAGCACGCTTGGGGAGGCTTTAATGCTTAAGATTTGGGGTTTGTAAGGTTAAGGGCTTAGGGCTTCTGACGGCGCGCGGGGCTTAGGAGGAAAGACACGCGAACTTGTAAGGAGCAGCCCTCGAAAACAGAGGGTCCGGCCCCGAAGGCAGAGAAGGTGTCGTAGAGCATCCTTGGTGTTTAGGGTTTAAGGTTTGGGGTTTAGGTAGCAGGTAATCTCCGGCAACTGCCTTCCATGACTTTGATTCCACGCCGCATTTCCTACCACTTCAAGCCCCTAAGCCCTAGCTCTTGGAGTGCGATGAATACTTCGCTACTCTTCCCTCGTCATGTAGCCAGGGCTAGGGAGCCTCACACTTAAAACTTGGGATAATATTGGGGTCTGAAGAAGACTAGGAGGTGGAATTCTGGTATCCCTTTCTTGACAAAAAAGGGATGCAGTCTTCGTTCCAGGTCCAAGCGTCTTCTCATCGACCTGCGAAGCACGGACCAGAGACGGAGCAGAGCCACTGTAGGGGCCTTAATTATTAGAATAGGGTTTTGGGGCCCATTATACTATAACTATAAAAGGAACCCTGAGGAAAATTAGGCTTCTACATTATGGGACATGGAAGCCAAAGAGAAAGTGTGTAACGCAAGCCCAAAAGTCTCTATAAATAGTACGTTTTGAAACAAGCCCAAATCCAAGGAGCTCAGAATCCAGAACAGAGACCCAAGTTGGGAACAAGAGGGCCCATGTTCTTCTTCCGGCCGTTTCTCGTCGCATCTAGGAGTCTCCGAAAATTAAGGGCACCTTATTCAGGGTCCTTATAATTAGAATTCTATTCTACTAGTTAGGGTACGATATTGGGGTCCCCTATTTTCGGAAACTCCCACATGACTACATCTTAGGCGCCTGTACCTACGAAACCACCTTCCCGTCAGCACGGCACCGAAGACGCTTAAACCCCGAACGCCCTACTGTAAACCCTTAACCCTAAGCCATACCCCAAAACCCCCAAAACCACCGAAAACCATCCAAAAAAACACCAATCCACCAAAAATTAAAAAAAAGCCCTGAACCGTAGAAAGGTCGCCATGGCCGTCGGCCTCGGGCTCTAAGTTGCCGATGAAGAGGTTTGCACCGACCTGGATTCTGTTTACTTACCTTCGGTTAGTAGGGAATGGAAGAATAGTAGTAATAGCAGTTGTAACTGTACCCCATTCCTCCATTCCCTACTAACCACAGGTAAGTTTAGGAGTTTAGGCGACTGCTTCGCTTGCTATTATAGATCCCTTATAGTAGCCCTTATAGTCCCCTTTAAAGGGACCCTAAACTTCCCTATAAACCCTACGATGGAGGCGTTTAGGGTTTAGGTTCGGGGCTTGGAGCTTTTTGGGTTTAGAGTTCAGGGTTTAGGGCTTGTTCAGGATTTTAGCTGTGGAAGTGAGGGTGAAGCATCGCACAGGAAGTCTCTGCTTGACACCGGGGCTGAGGATTTGCCTTAGCAGGGTCCTGGTTGCATCTCCACGGACGCCCCCCAACCGCCCCCCGCCCCCCGCCTCGTTCGTCTTCTTGTCTTGAGAGGACTTGTTGCATCGAATGGGCTTGCCGAAGAGCCTCCAAGCGGATCAAAATCACGCAGGGCTTTGGGGCGGGGCCTTATCCTATATTTATAAGGGAATTAGCATATGCAATTATTAAAGCCCCCGTAGTACAGACCCCCAGAGTCGGGAGCGGACTGTAAGGGGGCACCTGATCATGTTCATGATCTTGATGGCGTAGTCCGCATCTTCTTCATTCTTATACTCCACAAAACCATACCTGACAAGAAAGGATAGGTCAAGGAAAGGAGGTTGAAACGGATCGCAACCAGATGGCTGCCGCGGGGATCGCGGAGTGCAACACATTGAAGACTTAGGTGGTTGTCAAAATTATGGTCCCTTTTTGGTTCCTTATTATGATACGGCACCTAATATTTGGGGTACCCAAAGAGCTGCCATCATTTTGAGAGAGCATCATCATCACCATCATTCTCATCATCTTCCGCTTCGTCTCTTTTTGCACGGTCATGGTAGACTACAGGAAGCCTGGGAGCAGCCCCTTGCAAGCCGAGGCGGTGCTCGATGGGCACGGAACTCATATAGGGGCCTGAATAATTAGAATAGGGTTTTGAGGCCCATTATACTCTAATTATAGTAAGGAGCCCCCAAAATAGTACCGGTAAGTATTAAGGCCCCTATATTGGCTTAGCCTATTTTTGCGAACTTCAAAAACCGTCTAAGCGAAAGAACAAGCCCAACAAGCTAAAGGCACTCCGAGACCTCCTCATCAGGGAGAAGCAGCCTACCATGGAAGCCCAAAAAGTGAAGATCCCTCAGAAACAGCTACAGTTGTGGTGTTTACTAGGGGTTTAAAAGTTCAGTACAGTGTCGAACGCATCCCAGACCACTGCTTTCCAAGCCCAAGTAGCCGCAAAGCTTGAAAGCCAACGGACCCCGTCAAAACCCTTCCAGTAAAACTCCGCGCACAAACAGGACAGGGTACCCTAAACCTGCAAAACCCTAAAGCCCAAAACCTGGGGCCGGGTATAGCAGCAAAGCTTTGCAGCTTCAGGCCCTCTACCAATGTGAACAAGCCGGAGGCTTTCAGCAACCTGAATGATTAACGTTGCGCTTCGGTGGTTGTCTAGTGTCTAGTCGGAGGCCTCAAAAGGTGGGATGAAGGTAGGTAGGATTAAGGATCCATTAAGGGCTCCTATTTGGGAATATCCCACCTACCTTCATCCCACCTTTTGAGGCCTCCGATCTAGTGAAAGAGGAACCAGACGTGAGCAGGTCTTCTTTTTGCTCCGAGCGCTCACGGCCCTCTTTTGGCAGTTGGATGGTCTCGTCCCAGGATCAGATCTCTCACCTTGACCGAAGGAAACTGTCTGGTTCTTTGTAGGGAGTGAGGGATGGGATTATAGAGACCGTTATTGAGGATTATATAAGGACTACTATAGGGATCCATTCCCCCATTCCCTACTAAGCACCAGACAGCAAAGATAGATTCCAGCTACTTAATGGATCATGGGACTTAGTAACTAGGGTTATAATTAGGGTAACTATACTTATAACCCCAATTAAGGTACTTAAAACTGTACTTACTAAGTCCCATGATCCTCCAGGTAGATCCCCGGATCTGACAAAGCTTGTCCGCAGGGAGCTGGTTAGGCTTTGGGGGTTGCGGGTCGAGGGTTGAGGGTTTAAGGGCTCGGGGTTTAGGATTTAGGTTGAGGATTTCAGGCCTTAGGGGATTACCGTTTGTGGTTTGAAGCTACAGGTTAGGGTTTTGGGGTTATGGATTTGACCGGCTTCCCTAACTGCTGTGGGCCTTGCTCTCCGAGCCTCAACATGCCGAAAACGCTGCTACATGTGTGGTTCAAGGTTATTTTTCACCCACGAATCATTCATGGACGTGCTCGCACTGATCTTTCCCGGTCTGCCTCCAAGGTTGGCGTCTACATATGGGAGTTTCCGAGAATAGGGGACCCTAATATAGTATCCTCAATAGTAGGATCCTTATTATAAGGACACCAAAATCAGGTACCCCTAATTTTCGGACACTCTCATATGGCAAACATACCCAGGTTCGGCCTAAACAGCAAGACTGGAAGACTGGGGTCCATACACTCCGTCTGGGGTTGTTGTTGGGGACGTCTGGGCTTGGGTGGTTGTCAAAATTAGGGTCCCTTTTTGGGTCCTTAATTTAATACAGCACCTAATATTTAGGGTACCCAAAAAGGGACCATAACTTTGACAACTACCCGGTTGTTGTTCAGGACATATCGGACCACTGGAGCGACGCTTCGACATCTAAGATTCGCTGAGGGCTTCTGAAGAACTATGGCGAGAAGGTGCGGCCGTTGCATCCAAGAGGCTGAGAATCGATCCCGGACGATCCCCTCCGCGCACTGATCCATAGTTGCTGAATCCTCAGACTCAGCCCCTAAACACTAAGAGTCAGCTAGACCACACCAAAACAGGCGCTGCAAGCACTTCAATACCATCCGTATCCGGCTCGTGAAGGACGCTCGCGGCAGTTGCTGCAGGAGGTGTAACCCGTGTAGGGATCATCCAGGTAAGGGTAGCTCCCCCGGTGTCCACCTTGCGGCTTGTGGAGCAGGCTTAGGCTTTCAGAAGCTTTGGGTTCAAGGGTTAAGGTTGTTGAAGAGGTTCCGGGCTTGCACCGTTCTGTCCCCATTCCTGGCCCCAACAAATAATCTGTCACGGGTGTGATACACATGCACACTACGTGCAACACTTCTGCCTTCCTCTGACTGCTTCGCAACGGAGTTACTCAATCAAAATGTTCCAGCTGCCATCAGGTCGGTTTCTCTACCATTTGTGTATGTTTGAGAAAAGCAAGCTGCACATCATCGGACTTGCGTGAATTGGAAGCCCGGGCACAGTACGAACAGCGCCAGGTCAGCATCCAGTGATGCAGGGGGCTTCCTTCCACAGCTTTCTCTCCCAGGACCATATGGGTGTCCTGAGCTGTTTGGGAACGAAATGCCAGACCAGCCCTTGTTCCAGAGTGCCCAAACGCTGCAAGCGCTAACGAAAGCCATACATGGTTCCCTGGTGGTCTAAGGCAAACATACCGATCAGAAAAAGCACAGCTGTGTCCAAGTTTCTGTCTTGCTCTTCCCCACAAGCATGTAGCCCATCTCCTCTAACTCAGACACCACCGCGTCCTCCTCAGTGCCAGCATGTGATAATACTAATAGCAGTTCCAACAGTACTAGCAACAGTAACTGTCACATTAAGAAAAGACTTCAATAATAGCAATAAAACAACAGTAACAATCACATTAACGACATTAACCAGAATAGCAAAAGAAAAGAAAAAATAGTTTTAATAATAGTAATACTGACAATACATGAATATATTAGTCCTGACACTAACAATAATGATAACAATAATGATAATAAGAATGATAATAAGAATGATAATAAGAATGATAACAAGACTGATCATAAGAATGTCACCAAAAACGATGACACAACATGAGATGATAAGAAGCACAATAATAATGGCAATAAGAATGATAAAGAGAATGATAGTAGTAGTGGCAATAACAACCACGATAATTTAACTCAGCTAATGGTAAGACTGTACTAGCAGCAATATGTAAATAAATACAATAATACTAGCAACAATACTAGTAAATCGGACGAATAAAACACAATATTAATAGCAATAACAATAAGAAGAGGAAGCATAATATTTACACGAACACTGATAAGGGGAACGGTATCAAGAAGAGTAAAGAGAACAATACTATTACTGTTAATACTAATAAATACTACTAATACGTAAAATGATGATGGACAGTAGCAGAACTGTCCGTACTAAAAATACTGATAATAACAATAGCAAAAAAAGAAACCATAATAATAACAGCCGCAAGCCGAGCTGCATCCGAGCCGTTGCCACGCGCGTTCGAGAGGCCGTTGCTCTCCTGGACCGGACGGGGGTTGAGGATCCGGACATGAGAATAGGGTTCCATAGTATAATTATAGTATCATGGGAGTTATGAACCCTGTGATGGGAACCCTAATCCCGACTAAACCCCCATAGGATCCGGAAATGAGAATAGTGTTTGGGAGCTTAGAAGTTTAAGGTTTAGGGTTTTGAGGTTCAGGGTTTGGGTTTAGGGGTTTATAGGGGATGCTCCGAACTCTGAACCCTGAACCCTACAGCCCAAAACCCCTCGGAGGACCCTTGGGCTACCCAAAGCCCCTCTGAGCGGGAGTCGAACTGGATGAGCCATGGTCGCTCTTCGGGCCGCCACCAGCCTGGAGGGGCAAAACGCGCAAAAATGCGGGAAAACTCCGGTATTTCAAGACTTTACGGGTTTAGGTGTTTAGGGTTTTTGTGTTTAGGGTTTAAGTGTTTCGGGTTTAGGGTTTAGGTGTTTAGGGTCTAGGTGTTTCGGGTTTAGGGTTTAGGGTTTCTGTTGGGAGGATTTGTAAGGGTGCTGTAGCTTGCTTCTGTTTCAACAAGGCTCAGATTTACTGTGCTGCAATCAGGCTCCTAAATGATCTACCATACGAGATGTTTCAAGGACCACGCCGGGGGTCGAGGCTTGTCGGTTGACGGCTTAAGGCTTCGTTAGGGTTTGGATGGTTTTCGGGCTTAGTTCGGGTTTGGCGAGGGTGTCCGTGTCGTCAGGTTTTTAAGGCTATCAAAATTTAGTGGTTCAGGGATGGCGTCTTGCTGGTTGCAGCCATGCCGGTCCAGCAATCGCATTCGCTGGGCAGCCATTATGTAGGATACCCCAAGACGCTGCTGATTAGGATCTTAATACTATTTCACTTCCTTCCCAACTGCTAGATTCGACAACTACAGCCTTCTGCGCAAGCAACAAAAGCAGCGTATGGAAGTGTGCGGTTAGTAAAACAACTTATTGATTTACCTGGTTTCGAATTCTACTCGGAGACTGACCTGTTCTTTGGCAGCCGAGCTACAGTGGTATGCCATTGAGCGCAAGATCTCCTTGCCGCAGCAGGTTTAGAGATACGGTAGGACCGCTTCAACATCCGACATGCTCCCTGCCGTGATTACATGCCTCTCGATGTTCGTGCAGGAATTCATCATTGAGACACCGCGTCTACGTGTTCCAAAACTGGGTTGGGTGCAGCTCGAATCCCGATAACTCACGCACCAGGAAGACTGTGGTGTCATGGGATTGAATGCTGGAGAATGCAGTCTTCAAGTTCGAAAGGACGCCGCCCTTAACATGCTGCGAGGCACAACGTCGCAACCTTCTGTGTCCAGAACCAGCACTTCGCAGCCGTTGAAGCCTTCAGCTCTTGTACTTTCAGGATTCCAGGTTAAAGTCTTGGGCTTAGGGTTGTGGGTTTTGGCTCGCGGGTCAGAGCAGCGCAGCACACTCTCTTCTGACGTACCCATGTGAGCCATGGCACCCATCTCCCGCGTGAGTCGTCGCCAACTCCAAAGCTGTACCTTGCTTTCCGAAACGAAAGGAACCTACCGGACCGATTACTATACCCCCCTTCGAACCATAATAAAAACAGTATGTTTATTATTCTCTTGGGCTTTATATGAACAAACATAGAAAATAGTTCCTAAGGAGACCATAGATTATGCGTAGGTGCTGCAACACCAAGGTTTCTTTGGAAACTGCCTGTGAGAGCCTTGTGGAGGCTTTGGTTCATGGTTATTTTGGACAGTGCCCACCGGTCAGCATTGCCACCAGCGCAGAGAAAAATCCCGAGCCCTGACTGCTCGACACATCTCATCCCTCAGCAGATTGTGATGGTGAGTTGTTGGTTTGCTGTTGCAAAGGCTTCCGGTCGAATTGAACACCACTCACAATCTGACTCGAGCAATGCTGAAGAAGGAACACAGCAAGAAGCAAAATATCACAGTTCGACCTATGTCCAAGCTGTGCAGTCGCCCAGTCGCATTGTCCCTGCGAAGAGGCACTGCGACCTCAATGACGCTGCTCAGTCTTTGTCTCTTTGTCGCAGACAGCTCTTGGACACAGAATTCGGACTTCGGACCGTGAGATCACATCATGGCGAAAAATATCATTTGCATGGAGTGCTACGGCGGCTAAGGTACGCACTCCGTCATGCTTGCCATCAGCTTCAACCCCAACCACCTCGTAAAGTCCCTTAGAAAACATCACAAAAACCATATTTAGGGTTTAGGGTTTAGGTATGTATCGCGACCTAAACCTCAACCCTAAAGCCTCAGCCCTGAACCCCAAATTGTCATCGCAAGTACACGCCAGCGCTTGGCACGTGCTTCAAGGCTTTTCCTGGGAACCCCTGTGAGGCCACCGGCCTCGGCCTTGTCAACCAGCCGGGAGTGAAAATACCTTTTCGGTGGGTTTTGGGGTTTCGGGGTGTTGCGTTTAGGGGTGTAGGGGTTGAGGGGCGTAAGGGTTCTTTTTTGGTGCAATGACGCTCCTTTCTCCAAAGCGCGCCTACCTTAAGGGGTTTAGGGGTTAGGGTTGGTGGGTGTTGGGGTTGAAGATTCGTGCTAACACTAGCCGCTCTGTTCGCGGCTTGAGATGGGGGTTTCTGAAAATAGGGGACCCCCTAACATAGAACCCTAAATATAGTAGGATCCTTACTATAAGGATCCCAAAATGAGGTGCCCCTAGTTTTCGGAAACTCCCAGATTCCGGAACTTGAAAGGGCTGAAGTGTTCGGAGCTGACAATGCATGTGTTAGGAGTTCGGATGAGGGGGACCCTCGGGGGGATATCAATAAGAGAGCCACAGGCTGAAGAAGGGTCCCCTCTCAGGGGTCTCCCTAATACCACCCAGGACGTGTCCATAGCTGCCGCAGCGATTTGCAGCCTCGCTGCTCCAAGTGGGAGGAGATGGCACCGACGGAGGACATGTTGCGCAAATAGCTCATATCCCAGTCGTAGTGTTCCTGAACGTGTGGGCGTCTCTGCCCGGTGCATGCATCTCTGCGTACATAGATGTAAACTTACATGTATGCATACATACATACGCACATGCACGCCTTTGTTCGTACATAGCCGCATAGCCAAGAACCAGAAAGCAGCGCTCATTCGTTCATGAATCCGTCCATCCGTCCATCCATCCATCCGTCCATCTGTCCATCCGTCCATCCGTCCATCCGTCCATCCGTCCGTCCGTCCCTCCCTCCCTCCGTCCCTCCATCCATCCATCCATCCACCCACCCACCCATCCATCCATCCATCCATCCTTTCCATCCATCCATCCACCCATCCATCCATCCATCCATCCATCCATGGATGCATGAGTTCATGACTTTATGAATTCGTTCCTTCAATCCTTCATGCATGCATGCATGTCAGTCAGTCAGTCAGTCAGTCAGTCAGTCAGTCCGTCAGTCAATCAATAAATCGATCAATCAGCCAATCAGTCAAGCAGTCAAGCAGTCAAGCAGTCGAGCGGTCAAGCAGTCAAGCCGTCAGTCAGTCAGTCAGTCAGTCAGTCAGTCAGTCAGTCAGTCATTGACTCAAACATTTGGTTTCGCTCCGTCGAATTTCATTCAGTCAACACTCACGCATTCCTTCGATCATTCCTCCGTCCATGCATACATGCACACATGCGCACGTTACATTCGTACAGTCATGCGTTCATACTATTTCATACACACATACATTCATGCGTACATACATGCTCAAATACACACAAGCACAAACACAAACACAGGACCTGGGAGGGAGGGATCCTTCCTCCTTCCTCCCACCAGGGAGTTCCTCATTTCCTAAAATCGCTTGGGACTTGCAAGTTACGATTGCCTTCTTGCGGAGCGACAGAGTAAATCCGGACTTCTGTCACGGAACCCACCGGGGAAGCTGGCTCCTATAAACCGTAAAACCTACCCCCTAAACCCTCCAACCCCTAAGCCCTAAGCCCTAACCCCTAAACCCTAAGGAATCCGTTCCATAAGGGATCCTGATATTTGGGGTCTCCCCAGCATGTTCGGGAGCCTGATTTAGGAATCCAAAAACTAGGATCTTGACATTCAGACCGAAGATACAACGAAAATTAGGAGAGTGAGATCATCGTTTCCGAAGGCTTCACGACATCATGCAGATGTGGACACATGCTGCACCATCAGATCAGACAAAACAGATGCTCCAGTATCGGTTCTATTTAGCGCTCATTTTCCAACAATGCCGACACATCCAAAGACCTAATGTTGTTCGAACTGATGTTCTGTTTGCCCCCAACGGACATATTCACACATGGCTGCACCGTCAAACAGCATGGCTGCATGAAGGATAGTAGAAAAGGACGTTTAACGTACCGTCGAAAAACGGGGCCGAGCCCCTTATCTTCTGGTTCCCCAAGATACGTGATACGTCGTAGGTCCAAGGCCATGCCCAAGAAGGCTACGACTCTCGCATAAACCCAGAACCCCAGATTTCAAAGCCCTACTGCCTTTTCAGGGTTTCCCCGAATTCTACGTCGTCTCCCTGAAAACAAGCCCTGGCACCCGCTGCGCGGCGCTCATCGTTGCCAGAGCCTCCGGCGCCGCCGCCTCGACGCGCCAGAGCCTCGGTTTTTGCATTCATGGGAGGCCAAAAGGGGTTTTAGCATATGGGGGTTTAGTAGGGATTAGGGTTCCCAGAATGGGGTTCATATTTAAGGAATCCCTACCCCAAGAATCTCAAACCCCCCTTTTGGCCTCCCATCATGCATTGTCGGATTTTCGGGTTTAGAGTTGTTGGGCTCTGGGGTTCCAGGGCTTGGGGTTCAGGCTTCTAGGGTCCCGGGTTTATGGTTTAGGGCTATAGAATTCTACTTAGATTAAAGGATCATGGGACTTAAGAAGTAGGGTCATAACTAAAGCAACTACAGTTATAACCGCAATTAAAGTACGTATAACCCTACTTTCTTAAGTCCCATGATCCTCCAAATAGGGTTTAGGGTTTAGCGTTATCATTCGGGAAGTTGTCAAAATTATGGCCTTTTTTTGGGTACCCGAAATATTAGGCTGTGGTTAGGCCAAGCATCATGGCCTCGATGCGCGTGCGTTTCGTCCCTCTCGGAGCTTCTGGAGGCACGTTTGGGGGGTGAACGGATGACCTAATGAAAAACCAGCCAAGTTTCACACAGGGCAACCATGTGCGCTGTGCTGTGAATACTGTCGATCCCATCGTTGATAAACACCTTGAGCCAAGATGCTGCTGCATTCATGCATGTTATCGAGGAAAGTTACGCCTTCGCCATGGCGACATATGTTGATACAAATGATACACGCAACACACAATGTTCACACTGAACTTACATTGATTGTGCAAACTTGTGCAAGCACGCGTGGGAATGTTAGCGCGGTAATCGTCATCGCATCCAGGGATTATGATAGTGTCAGCATCTCCATCTTTTTGGATTGTCGTAATTCCTGCCAGGACATGGCAAAGAATGACATGATTGAGCTGGGTAAGGTCAAGGAACGATGTGCGTGAATGCTTGGTGGGCCTCCATACAGATACGGTCTCGTGCACAAACTTCCATCTCCAGATTCGAACCATTTCGAACCCTGACTTCGATGTCTTTTGAACCTGACAACGCATGTTTGGAATCAAGAGGTTGGGTGAGTCTTAGTATCGCTGCACAGCGTATCGTCAACAGTCCCAGTGAACATGTGTGTACCTATATATATATATATATATATATATATATATATGCTACCCCCCCCCCTAAGACCCGCAAGAAGTAGTAAAAGATCCTGATAATTCACTCCAGCATTCCTACATGTGCTATCCACGCGTGTGCAAAATACGGTGTAGACAAGATAATCTAGTGAAGTATTGCTGTTATCTGCTTAATAACTAGATTTATAAATATTCTTATACAAATGTTTGAACAATTTGATGCAGCATTACTGCAAATAATGTTAGGAAATTACGCAAAACACAATATAAGCAAGATAATCTAGTGAAGTATTGTTTTGTTCTAAATCTGCCCTGGAGCAAGAAATGTAAATATTCGTATAAAATTTTAGACAATTTGATACAGTACTAGCACAATTACCATTAGGAATTACGCATAACACAATATATCTAAGATAATCTAGCGAAGTATTAACACCGCATCATACATGTATTTGTTTGATATAATTCTGCTCATAGCAGGTGGGAGCCCACCTTCCCAACTTCTCCAATTTCTTCACTTATATCATATTTTGAGCCACCCAAAAATTAAACATTGTTTTCCGTGCTGGCCAATATTTCAGACCAAGAGCCACTATATTCAATTTTCCCCTTCCTCACTGCCATATTATAAGGACTGATTGCTTCGTTGGAAGTTCCGCAAAACGTATTTCCTCAATTATTGTTTGTATGAGCCAGCCAAACAGGAACAGATAGCCAAACAAACTCCGGAGAAAACATCGAAAAGGAAAAGGAGTGTTTCTAATTGGCACACAGACAGACAAATCTCAATTTCCATCGTAAGCCCTAAGCCCTAAAGACCCTAGACCCTAAACCCTGAACCCTAAGCCCTAAGCCCTAGTCCCGAAGCCCTGGGTGTAGGTTCCAGGTCCCCTTGAACGAATCTAGCTGTTGATTAATTGACTCATTGCACAATCTGACATGATTTGGATGAGAAGCCTGCTGTCTTCTAGAACCATTGACAAGCTAATTTCCCTACATCGGCTTAATCCTTTCCCGTTGTAGGAAGTCACCCCTGAGAATTGAAATTAGTATTGGGCCCGACATCCAGAACATTAAGCGGGATTTGGGTTCGGCCTGTTTTGCAGCCCACGAACCCTGAAATTCTACATGTCTGTGGCCTGCGGCCTGCAAATCACCACAGCACTACATTCTCGAAACCAAGGCTGCCCGTAATCCTCTAGCTCCTAGCATTACCTGCTCCCACATTATTACGAGTATTGGCGTCAGATATTACCATCGTGCCAACGCCCAGAGCATTTCGTTTAGCTTGAGTGGTGGTATGAGTACTAGTAATCCGTAGTAGATTTCTCTGCTGGCCACTGATATCACCAGTCCCTCGTCCTGGCTCGTAGTATTCAATGTATCCGTGATAATACTCGCAAAATCGCTGGCGTGCTACATGGGTTAGTTCAAGCAGGGGCCAAACAACTCGTTCAGTCTACTGTCATAACTTCCATCCTAAACTAAATTAAGAAAGCACGGATATACCACTAAGAAATATTGCCAGTAAGTTGATTAGGTGACTGGTTAAACCAACGTTTTTGTGTATACATAATACTGTGACATACACTGTGTAAGCACCTGGAATTAGCTAATTCTCTACATTACCATGGTCTGGTCATGTTTCAATCACGGGACAAGTGCATCCATTCACCAACCCATATGGTTTCAATTGCTTGCCTCTGGCATAGGGCTGTCAGAATGCAAAAGGTGAAAAACAATTACTCGGCTTGGCAGCAAGTAGACTAAATGTGTGCTTAAACCGTTTGAAATGGCTAGCTCCTTATCTTGATATAAGCAGAAAATTTAACCGACATGCATTTAGATACGCCCGCATGCAGATTAGAGGCTTCATTTTGGCAATGATAGTGGGTTCCTATACATGAGTTGGACTGATGAATGGCCAAAAGACAACTAGTCTGGCACGTGACAAAAGAAAATGAAGATATAAGCAGAACACTATAGAATGGGATGTTTACTTAGTATTTCAAGTATGTAATCTGATTAACCACAGGCATGAAGAAGCCACAACAAGCTTTCACATAGGTTAACTTTTTGAATGATGCCGTTATTTGGATTTATGTTGAAAAGAAGCAAACAGGGTCTTTACACACACCGGAACAACAAATTTTTCCTGCCTTGGCACTACCAGATTCCTTTATGCGCACATGTATCAGCCTCTGTGCTTGAGACAGAAACGAAATCTGGATGTCATGATGTTTCACAGGTTGGCACAAAGTCGCAGGTTTTCAGATTCGCAAATTCGCAGATTCGCAGATTCGCAGATTTGCAGATTCGCAGATTCGCAAATTAGCAGATTTGCAGAATCTTAAATTCGCAGATTCGCAGATTGTATAGCCTTTGCGATTTGGCAATCTGCGAATCTGGGATTCTGCGAATCTGCGATTCCGCGAATCTGCGAATCTGCGAATCTGCGAGTCTGCGAATCTGCGAATCCGCGAATCTGCGAATCTGCGAATCCGCGAATCTGCGAATCTGCGAATCTGTGAATCTGCGAATCCGCGAATCCGCGAATCTGCGAATCCGCAAATCCGCTGAAGTACCCGTCACGGCGAGGCCCTTTGAGCGTCAGATACTTACACGTCGCGTCGCGAATCCCTCAAATTGAGAAGCCCTGAAAGACCCTGAACGTTATTGCAGCTGCATCCATGCCCCGATGAAGTTGGGCAAGTCGAGAGTACCTGACAGCAAAGCGTGGGTTTTTGGGGGGGTACCATATATATATATATACATATACATATACATATACATATACATATACATATATAAATATGATCCCGGGTGTGGTGGTGGGTTGCTTCCCCCCTCCCTGTGTGGTCGGGGGGAAGGTCTGGCTGGGGTGGTTCCCCGCCTCCCCCGCTGTGGGATCGCGCGCCCCTGCATTTTTTAGGTCTGCTTTGGGTGTTTGGCATACTCATCCCTATGATGATAATTAATTAATGTTGCTGATGATCGCGACGATGATCACCATCACCAAACACCCTCAAGCATCTTAATGTTTGATTGGTTGGTCGTCGGGTGTCTTCTGCCCACGTGCCTGGCGATGATTATCGCTTTATTGATCGCAGGGCCACTATCTTCGTGGCAGCTCGTGACAGTTGTCGCTTTGGGGGCTCGTGACAGTTGGCAGTTTGGCGGCCTCACACGGATCGGGCGTCCTTCAACCGCGACCATCGTGATAGATGACGGTTTGGGGGCCGGCATGTGCAAAAAGCGTATGCAGTCACACAGATTCGGCTTGGAGAGTGGGGGGGGGATGGGATGGGATACCATTGCAGGGGGGTCGGCGAACCCAAACCGGAGTCACATAATATATATATATATATATATATATATATATATATATATATCGCTGCCGTTGCCGAGCACTCTCAAAAAACTGATTGCAGCGTGTATGTAGTGTATGCCAGATTGGTGCTGTCGTGGCCTTGTTTGCGGGCTCGAAATTGCTGGAGGCAGTACAACCGCCGATTGTCCTGACACAAATTGGCTACAAGTTCCCTACATTCCACCCCCTCTCCTGGATCCGTGGAGTACAGGACGGGGTTGTTAGTATTGTCTGTGTCTTCCAGCACTGTCAGCTTCAATAACCTCGGCAATGCATGGTTCAGCTTTTTCGGGCGGCACGGGCATCACGGCTGCTGGCGCCGGGAAGCTGGTCTTTCAGAGGATCGAACTCTCCCTGCAAGAGGCCAATAATTTTGACAACCACCTATTCGGATTTGATAAGGTTTACAAGGCAATACAGTTTCACAGAGTTGTTAGGGCTTCTGGGGCTAAGGAGCTTGGCTCCTTTGGTTGGGGGCCCTTTCGTCTCCGGCCAGTCTACATCAAGACAAGCCTTGGAATGGTGTAGCTCGTTTTTGGTGGAAGGTTTCGGGCTTGTTTACCAGGCAAAAAAAGCTCTGCGGCTCCTCTTTTTCCATTCACACTGCTGAGCAACCCTCTTGCTCTGGAAGAATGTGAAGAGGAACTAGCTTTAACTCCAAGTGGCGGCACTGTGCCGTCGTGTCGGCCCAAGGCGACCTGCACTCTCAATCACGACGCGGCAAGCGGATACTTAGGGGACTTGGGCACATCGGACCTGCACCACTGACACATTGGAGAAGCGACCCTGGCGAAGGAGGCCCTCAGCATCCTCGAAATGCTTTCCTTGGCGACAGGTCGACGGTTTTTTGGGGAGCTTGGGGTTCTGATTTCATCTTGTGCCACGAATGGAGCCCCAGCATCTGACGGGCTCGACAGCCACGCCACGCAGCTCCCAAGGATTCGTGGGACCACCTTTGCAGCGATTACCCCATCGTTTTGACGTCAGAACCTACACATCACCACACAGGCCTACTTTTGTGACTCTGCACCACCATACTTAGAGGATCATGGGACTTAGTAAGTAGGGTTACAAGTAAAGTAACTACAGTTATAATTACTTATAACCCCAATTCAGGTGCTTATAACCCTACTTACTAAGTCCCATGATCCTCCAAGTACTCGCGAACCCTAAACCCTGAACCCAGACTCGACCCGAGCCTGAAGGATGCTTGGCTTCAGCTGATCACTGCAGGAGGCTCACGATCGACACATGATTGCAAGTTTAGTGTATTGAGGCATGAATAAGTAGCAAGAGCATTTTCTGATTTTGCTATGTAAGTATAGCTTCAGAACCAGTTGTAATGAAAATTGACCTTGCATTAGTCTTTGCAAGGTGTTGGAGCCTCCCCCGTCTCTAACGCGACCTGGGCACTGCAGGCAGAGAGGAGCCACTTGATGTTCACGCTGACCTGTGCGAAGTGTTCTGCAACGCTCGAGTGAAAAGCTCGGGATAGACCACCTCCGCGCATCATGTAAACATAGACGTTCCAAAAAGAGTAATTACCACTAAGGGCAGGTTTCAACAGTGTCTATGGATCCTTTAAAGGAGCCTGTAGAGGGACCCCTATGGATCCCTTGAAGGTACCCTTAAAGGAACCCCTAACAGTACCCGGTCCAAAAGTTGAGGGTGGCAGGGGCTCGACGAGCGTGCCCTTCTGAGTCGCTGAAGCTGCCAACAAACACTTTCAAGCGGGTGGTGAAGAAGATCTGCCGAAACGGATTGCGACTCACCGTCCAGATCTGAACCCAGGTTAAAGCCCTTTCTGAGATCAGAATATAAGGTTTGGGGGCATATTAAAATACTGTGTACTGCGTGTATATACAGATTGTCGGGCATGCTGTCACTGGCCATTCCGACCCATCCCTACAAACAACCCTTGCAAGCCTGACAAAACCCTCTGAAAGCCAGAAAGCCCTAGAAAACCCCATAAAACCTTCCAAAGACAAAAACAGAAAGCACCAAAAAACAGATCGGCACCTCCTGTGCCAGTGCGTAGTTGAGGCTTTAGGGTTGGGGATTCTTTGTCTTTCTTATCCCCTACTCTTAGGGTTTAGGATTTGGGGTTCAGGGTTTACAGCGTTTTTTCGTGCTTCTTGCCGAGTTTAGGGCGCCTCCCCGGGCTGGCCCACAAGCTCGTGGAGGAAGGTTCGATTATCGCCGAGGCCCACCTCCGAAGACCCGGGGTTTAGGGCGTTTAGGGGTTTAAGGGCCTAGGGGTTTAGGGGTTTAGGGGTTTTAGGGGTTTTAGGGGTTTAAGAGGTTTAGGGGTTTAGGGGTTTAAGGGTTTTAGGGGTTTTAGGGGTTTTAGGGGTTTAGGGGTTTAGGGGTTTAGGGGTGTTGGGGGTTTTAGGGGTTTTAGGGGTTTAAGGGTTTTAGGGGTTTTAGGGGTTTTAGGGGTTTTAGGGGTTTAAGAGGTTTAGGGGTTTAGGGGTTTATGGGTTTTAGGGGTTTAAGAGGTTTTAGGGGTTTTAGGGGTTTAAGGGTTTTAGGGGTTTTAGGGGTTTTAGGGGTTTTAGGGGTTTAAGGGTTTTAGGGGTTTTAGGGGTTTTAGGGGTTTTAGGGGTTTAAGAGGTTTAGGGGTTTTAGGGGTTTTAGGGGTTTTAGGGGTTTAAGAGGTTTTAGGGGTTTTAGGGGTTTATGGGTTTTAGGGGTTTAAGAGGTTTTAGGGGTTTTAGGGGTTTAAGGGTTTTAGGGGTTTTAGGGGTTTTAGGGGTTTTAGGGGTTTAAGGGTTTTAGGGGTTTTAGGGGTTTTAGGGGTTTAGGGGTTTAAGGGTTTTAGGGGTTTTAGGGGTTTTAGGGTTTTAGGGGTTTAGAGTTTAGGGGTTTTAGGGGTTTAAGGGTTTTAGGGGTTTTAGGGGTTTTAGGGGTTTAGGGGTTTAAGGGTTTTAGGGGTTTTAGGGGTTTTAGGGGTTTAGGGGTTTAAGGGTTTTAGGGGTTTTAGGGGTTTTAGGGTTCAGGGGTTTAGAGTTTAGGGGTTTTAGGGGTTTGAGGAGTTTTGGTGGATTTAGGGGTTTTAGGGGTACTAGGGGTTTTAGGTTTAGGGGTTTCGGGTTTAGGCGTTTTATTGGTTTGGGATACCCGGAAATCCTGACAAGACCCTATCGAAACCCGATCAAAATCGTATAGAAGCCCTATCAAACCCTTAACAGCAAACCCTATTGTGCCAACCCTACAGGCTAACGCTAACTGTCTCCCTTTATAGTAACCCTAAAACCCTGAACGGGCTCCGAAGGGCTTCGGGTTTTTACAACGGAGCTTTGCAAGAGCTGATTAAGGGTCCTGGAGCTGTTCCAAAAAGGCTCCTTCTTGGGTTTTTGTTTAACCCTCGTGTCTGTTGGTGTCCGCCAGACGTCCAGCTTGGATGAGGGGGTATTGGTGTTTAGGGTTTAGGGTGTTTGCAGTAATGCAGCTGATTGGGTGATGGGGGCAAGTACCAGAAGTGCACTGCATGCCTGCACCACATGCGCCCTCTCGCCGTACGGGTAGTAGCCAGCGCGGTAAGACTGTCCTGCAGGGCAGAGTCTAGTCTTAAGGACCACGCAGGAGCTTCCACACGTTCCACATGCGGTTCAGGGTTTAGGGTCCTTCAAAACTCATCGTTGAAGTGCAGCCGGCATCAAGCGCAGATTCTGCTGACAGAGATTCGTTGCTTCTATGCTGCTGGTGCTGCTAGGACTTGCGGGGCATCACAAGTAAAGGCCGGGAAAACACTCTCCCGGTTTCCACCTCGGGTTCCACCTTGGGCTACTGTTGGCCTGCAGATGCCTTTTGCTGCTGCAGGAAGTAAGCTGCAAAGCTGCACACCCCTGGGAAAGATACGATTATGTTAATTACCGAAACCCCAAGTAACCTACCTTTTTAAGGACTTCTATTAAGAAATCCTATTAGGGGACCCTAAAAAGGTAGGTTCTTTAGGTATAGCATACTATTCTCTATTTG
Organism: Symbiodinium sp. CCMP2592; assembly: GCA_905221615.1. Classification (NCBI taxonomy): domain Eukaryota; class Dinophyceae; order Suessiales; family Symbiodiniaceae; genus Symbiodinium; species Symbiodinium sp. CCMP2592. Next base: position 272,293 of record CAJNDT010005002.1, read on the forward strand.
ACCATCCTGCCTGGTGCTTTCACTACCTTCTCAAGCCTGTGCAGGCAGAGTCGGTTCGCCGAACCCTGCAGAAAAAGGCTGCAAGGTACAGATGCGAGAATGGGCACAGCAGCTTCCATGCACGAGCTTCTTGAGAAATCCCCACTTAAAGGATCATGGGACTTAGTAAGTAGGGTTATAAGTGAAGTAACTACAGTTATCATTACTTATATAACCCCAATTAAGCTACTTACTAAGTCTCATGATCCTCCAAGCATGCATGCTTCGAGAGAAGCTCCGGAGGAGCCGGGGGGGCACCCTTGATGCGTCGTTGTGATCTTGTCCCGGGGGAGGTGGAGGTTGGCAACTGGTCCACACCTCAGTGTGCCGGGGCTTTGGGACTCAGATCAGACGACAGCACGTGCAGGAGAACCAGCGGTAGTTCGCGATATATCCTCACACCAGAATTCCCGTCACCTGCAAGGTGAGCCCACGAGTCTTGAAAAACGGTCAAGGCTGCAATCGCTACAGCTCACTGCTGTCCACGAGTGCTGCTCGCACATCGCTTCAAACGCTGAGGCCGTGCACTGCACCATGAGCTCCCACAAGACCTCCAAGCTCTGAGCCCTACGCAATGCAATACTCAATACGGTCTGTGACCTGTGTCACCCATACATACATAAATACCGGGTAGGTACGTGCATACGTGCGTACGTATGTTATGCAGGTGTGCTCTTAGATGTCTCTGCAGCGAGCAGCCTCCTCGTCGATCTTGGGGTCCAGATTTCCCACATATATCGTCGCCTGAAAACATGATGCTTTGACAATCAGGCGCAGGAGTCCATATAAACTTTTGAGAAGTCCTGTAGAATTTTGATCGCCACTAAACCCTTTATGAGTCGTTCAACCCTGACCTCGGCGACCCTTGATTCCGCTGCCGCCTCCTGGTTCCTCTCGAAGATCTGCTGAATGCCGCCTGGAGCGGCCGGCGGTTGGGCTGCCATGACCCTGAGACGCAGGGGTAGAGGCGATCAGGCTGAATCAGGCTGAATCTGTAAGAGGAAGTCGTGTAGGTGCTTCTGTAGTTGCCACTATGAAGATAAAGGTAAGGGTCACTGTAAGGGTTACGCCTTCGACATGCTCTGGAACCGAAAGGGAAAGCTGTTGAGCGCTCGCCTTACAACTTTGGGCCAACTATGACCGTCCAAGACATACCACGCTGAACAATCCCGTCATTTCCGCTAGTGACTGCCGCGAGTATACTTGACAATATCTCAATATCAAAGAACATAGTACGACAATATGACAGCGTCTAACGGATGTGGCGCTACATCGGTTTTGGACACTCCACAAACACAGGATGCCCAGAAGTTACGGAGAGCCTAGGCCTAGACTCTTAGACTTTGGGCCCAAATTACCTCTAAGATTTTGGGGGGGTCCTTCATGAAATTATAGTATAATATACCTCGAAACCCTATTCTAATTATTAAGGTCCCGACGTGAGTCCCCCCCCCCTCGCCTCCGCTCGCCTGTACTCGCCAGGCCCCCCAAATGAAACGCTGCGGAGAAAAAGTGGGGAGATCTGTATACGCATGTGGGAGTTTCCGAAACTTAGGGGTACCTTTAAAGGGATCCATAAGGGTTGTTTTAAAGGGATCTATAAGCGTTTCCATAAAGGGTTTGGGGTTTAGAGTTTCCGAAAATTAGCGGTACCTAATTTGGGGGCCCGTACAATAAGGCTCCTACTATTTCGGGTGCTATATTAGGGTCCCCTATTTTCGGAAACTCCCATATAGTGCATCGACAGACGACCCTCTTTTTCTGACCCACACAAACTCAACAGTCAAGCTGCAGCTGGACCGGACGTCCATCGCAAGCAAGTCAACATGATCCCCCACCGGAAAGGCTCTGCCGAAATACCCCGAGGCACACATCACAGGTACACCCTGCCGGCACTGCATGCATATGTTTCCCTCACCGCGCATTCAGAGAGGAACGGATCCTTTCGTAGCTTACGAAGAATGCTGCGCACCAAACCAATTTGCCTCAGCTGGCTGTTAGATCGGTGAGCCGAGCATGACGACTTTCGATTGCGGCTGTCGAGCACCTTTGCATAGGTTGAAAAACCCTATGCGCTACAGCGAGAGCACGGCACGAACGAGCCACGGAGCCCCTCAAACATCCACTTACGACTGAAGAGAATGGTGAGCAACATGACTGCCAGGCGTGTGCAGACAGCGCAAAAGAGCCCGCGACCCCTCAAATACGGTGCATTCAGAGTCTGGCATGCCTTCAGTGCCTATAACAATCCGCTTACAGCCCCTATGTAGCCCAACTAAGCCCCCATATACCCCCGATTCAGTATCGCTTCTGCTGGCGAGTCGCGGATGCAAATGGGCAGGAATCCCTGGAAGCCAACAAGGTCAAGAGACATAAGACCGAGCTGCTTCAGGGTTTGGGGCTGGGGCAGAGGTTGTAGAATTGAGTTTAGGGATTCGGGTTTCAGGCTTCAGGGATGCAGGGTTGGGGCTCATTTTCGCACTCTGTGCGACGGGATCCTGAGATGTGAGCTCAAACCTCTTTGAAGCTGCAAAGCTCAACTCAAACTGGTGGCACCTTGTAAAGTGCGCCGACGCCCTCGTCCAAGAGAATGCGGCTGAAGGCATGGAACATGCCTTCACGATGCCGGGTTAGAGATCAACGTGACTACCTCTACTCGTTAACCGCAAAAAGGACCTTGTAATCTGATGCAGCATGATATCTCGTGCTGCAAGATCTGCCGCGATAACACACAGGTGTATGCGTTGGGGCTTGAGATTAGAAATGGCCCAGGCTTTTTCATGAAAATGTCCGCAACTGTTCATTTACAAGTTTGCGCCTTGAAGCAACAAAATTACCGTTCGGCAGAGATGGTGGGGCTTCCCCTTGACCCTGAAATACCCTGAACTCAGGCTGACAAAGACCATCGATCAAACTTTCGACATGCCAAAAGCACGAGGAGGTTGTCGTCATAGCGAAATGCGATGCGACAACATCTCGTGTCAGCAGTCAGGGAATTCAACATGCCTTATGTAAGATGGCACTGCTTTAACCCTAGTCTTCTTCTTCCCGAACAACAGCAGAAGAGCGAAGCATCCGTTCGGGCCTCGGTATTGCTTCTCACCCCCGGCGCAGTTCCTCGGGCTGCGATCTGTGAAGGCAATGTGAGAAGGCACAGGGCCTGCACCTGTAATCCCGGTTCGCGGTTCATTGAGCCCCTTCTCAACGGATCTACACCCACGCCCCCCACCCCGCCCCCACGTTCACGCCCCAAGTCACACCCACAGGCCCACACCACACAACACTACAGGAGAGTGCAGTCCACCACACGCGATGAGAATACCAAAACCCGCGAAGCATGCCAAACCCCGAACCACAAAACACTGCAGGGGAAAGTGGGCTGCGGAATGTTGTCAGGCGATCCATGCTGTGGTGGGAGCTGGTGGGAGCTTGTGAACTGCTGCCGTGCGTTGTCATTTGCTTCGTCGACCCGCTATACCGCTATCTGGTTACCCTGTTCGCGTTGTGGCGTGCCAGGCGCTGTCACTGCAACGTAAGGTAAGTCTCGACCGCAATGAGTCTAACAGGTGGATAGCATCAGGACCAGCGTCATCAGCCGCGTCTTCACCACATCCGCCGGAGTCGACACGCACGCCGAGGTGAAGCCGGCAATCCCCGAAGCTCCAACCTAGGCCGGGCTAGACAGACGCTGCAGAGTAAAAGCTATCCCATATGGGGGTTTCCGAAAAGAGGGGACCCTACTATACTAGCCTAAATGGTAGGATCCTTTATTTTAAGGACCCCGTATAAGGTACCCCTAATTTTCGGAAACTCCCATATGCCGGTTACCGGACAGGCATGGGAATGCATGATGCAGTGGGGTGCACTCCAGGTCTGCGCGCAGGACTCTGCAAGAAGTTGCAACTGGCGTAGTTGAAGCAGCCTTGCAACTCGTCTCTTGCATGCACTTAATGTTGAAGCATGATTTGGTAGTTTCCGAAATTGGGGGACCCCAATTTAATACTCTAAGTAGTAGGATCCTCGTTGTAAGGACCCCAAAATGCGGTATTGGAAACTCCCACTTCGTGACCTCGATGATCGAGTCGAGGCATCACCGGAGATAGATTCGATCATAGGAAATCTTGGGGGGATAGGGAGGGGGTGGGTAGGGGACTATACTTGCTTAAATCGGCCTTATTAGGTCCTTATTATGGGCATTAAAGCCCCCTCCCCATGATTCGAGCTTGACGCTTCGCTTCTCGCTTCCTGCGCCCAGGCGCGTGTGACAGGAGACCGTCGCCAAAGTGCGGCTTCAGCCGGCTCTTGGCCTGGCGAAAGGGCCCAGGTTTGGGGCTTAGGGTTTCGGATTTAAGGCTTAGGGTTTGGGGTTTAGGGATTAGGGTTTAGGGTCTAGGGATTAGGGATTAGGGTTTAGGGATTAGGGTGTAGGGGGCCCTTCACTACAGAGACTCCAAGAGCCCCTTAATTTGGGGAGTACCTACAGGTTCCTTTCAAGGGATCCTTTGAAGGGCTCCTTTAAGGGGAGCTACAGGGCCCAGAGACCCCAAGAGCCCTTCATTAGGGAATATGCGTTAAATCACACTAGGGATTCTAGTATAATTTAAAGTACATTTTGTAAGTAGGGGGCACTGGAGTCTCTGGGCAACTTCAACAGAGCTTGGGCTCGGGAGCTGCATTCAACGCTTCGGATCTTGCCTTTTCTTGCTGACCTTAGGAAGCGAAAACAGCTGCCTCGTCATAGGTGCCAAGCTCTGCGGCATTGACCAGGAATGTCCGAGCGATATTCGGCCGGACACCTGGCGTCCGGCATGGCTTTTGCTGTGCATCCGTCCCTCTCCGTCCCTCCTCCTCCCCAAAAAAGGCCTGCCCAGAAGCCTGCAATTCCATCCTGCGCAGGGGGTCCGAGGTAAAGCTTGCAGAGACCCTGAGAAGCTCTGGCTTGCAATGCTATGCCACCCAAGGGCCAAGTCGAAAGCTCTTTACGTTCCGAGAGATGAGGAGTCCTGTCCCCAGACGCGCCGCGCAACGACGGCCATGCTCAACCCGCTGCCGGTGTGGGTCCTAGAGATCTTGTCGAGCAAAGGTACGGAAGACAATGAAGGTCTGTTTCGAAGCTCTGCCCTGCTGTGCCGATGCCTAACTCCTGCGAAGCGGCAGCAACCCCGAACACATTGCAGAAAGGCGGCTGCACTTGGGTTTTGATCACCTGCCACAAAATCTCAAGGTTGCGTTATGAGGGGTTCGTTACGTCGGGGCCTTGATCACGAGGGTCCTACCATCGGAAACTCCCGAATCGCTTTGGCATGCACACTCGTCACGAAGCGCCGCTTTAGCAGTCCGCCCCGAATGCGGGTGGCCTCTTCCTCATTTTGCCTTTTTGGCGAATGCCCTTCCTGTTACCTGTTCGCCTTCTTCTTCTTCTTGTTCCTCTGCTTTGCCCTCTTGTATGTCCACCTCTTCTGTCCCATCCTCCTCGTTCTTCTCCTTTTGTTTCTTCTGTTCCCTTTCTCGCTCTTCTCGTTTCTCGTTCTGAATCTGTCTCTTCGTTTTCTCTTCCTCCTTCTGCGCCTTCACCTCTACCTCCGCCTTCGTCCCCTTGAACTAGTGCTCGTCGTTCTCGTTTGGAGTCGTCGGTTTGGGTGATTTTCCTTTGCTTTCATTGGGGCAAGGGCCAGGGGATGCCTGTCTGGTGCCCCGAAACTTTGGCACCCCGTTTGAGCTTTTGCCTGCAGCATCCGTGTATGTTCCGAGGCCCTCCTTTTTCGATTTTTTTTCGGCGGTTTTGCGACCCGTTTCTTACCTTTGGTTAGTAGGGAATGGAAGAATGGTAGTAATATTCGTTATCATTGTACCCCATTCCTCCATTCCCTACTAACCAAAGGTAAGGTTTCTAGACGCAGCCGCACTTGGAAGATCATGGGACTTAGCAAGTGGGGTTATAAGTGCCTTAATTGGGCTTATAAGTAGCAATAGCTGTAGTTACTTTACTTATAAACCTACTTACTAAGTCCCATGATCCTCCTTCTAGAACCCTTATAGATCCCTTAAAGGAACCCTATTATAGAACCCAGAAGTACCCTTAAAAGGATCCCTAAACCCTACTTACTAAGTCCCATGATCCTTTAAGCAACCTCGGCGGGGTTGAACACGGCAATGGCCAGCGCGCCCGCGGTGCCGCCTGCTGCCAGCCGCTGAACGAAGCTGGGGCCTGAATCCAAAGCCAGAGGTTTAGGGTTTAGGGTTTAGGGGTTTAGGGGCTTCGGGGTTTAGGGGTTTAGAGTTTAGGAGTTGTTTCTGCAAGATCTAGGTTCAACACACAATATGACAGCGGCCCTGGCAAGCACTCTAGCATTCCATGGTTGCAGTGATTGCAATGCTGGTGCCGTTCGACTGTGAGAGTGATATCGTCCCGCATCATCGCACATGACGTGTGATGTTTGAGCTGTCGAGCACATGAGCCACATCACAAAATGGAGGCCAGCGACTAACGACTAGTGTGTCCTTTCTTCTGCCGAAATGAGTTGAAACAACACAACATACCCATCCCAGATTAGTAAGCGTGCTTGCAGACTGAACTGGCCCTGCCTCGCGCCGCATCCCCATGCAAGGCCTTCACATAGAACTCCCGGATTGGCTCGTAGATGACCAAAGACCTTGGCCGCTTGAAAGTGAAGGGCTTTTCCTCTGTACGCAGACCACGCCAGGTGGTGGAGGCAGTAGCAGTAGTGGTAGCAGAAGGAGTAAGAGCAGGGGAAGGGTGGGAGTGGGAGTAGCAGTAGTGGGAGGAGTCGTAGGAACAGTGGGAGTAGCAGTAGCAGTGGCAGTGGCAGTAGCAGCAGGAGCAGCAGTAAAAGTATGAAGGGTAGGAGGAGTAGAGGAGGAGGAGGAGGAGCAGTAGAAGGAGGAGGAGTGATAGTTTAATACGAGGGTCACGAGTAGTCGTCGTCATCGTCGCGGATTGGACTTGTCAAAATTACCAGCACGCCCAGGCTTGAACTCAACACTTCCAGCTTCCGAGCGATGTATCGTCATCAAAGCTGCTAGCATTGAGAACCACGCTCCTGTCAACGGCTTGGCCTTGTTACTCATGACGTTGACACCACGTTTCGTTTTGCCGGAATTCACTCTCGCATGGAAACGGCGCATATGGGAGTTTCCCCAAATAGGGGACCCTAAAATGGTACCCTAAAGTAGGATCCTAATTATAAGGACCCCCAAATAAGGGTACCCCTAATTTTCGGAAACTCCCATATTGAGGACACATGAAGTAACGAGTCTCCAAGGGGCAGAGACGTGTAGGAGATCTGTCGCAGAAGCGCCGGAGCAAGCCCTTTCCAGAGCGCAGTGGGGCCCTCTTGCCTGCAAAAGGCTGCGGCCGTTGAGGATGTTCGCAAAAAAAGAATATATATATATATATATATATATATGTGTGTGTGTGTGTGCGCGTGTATGTAAAAATCTGTGCACATGTATGTATGTGTGTGTATATATATATATATATATTTCATCAAACTCAGCAAGGCGGCGCTGCTGAGCTGAGGCACGCTTTTTCTACCTCAAATTGGCGCCCTGCAAGGTGAGCCGAAAGCAATCGGCATGGAAGACGTGGCACGCTTCTCTGCTAGCATGCCGGTGGAATTTCACCCGTCCTCGGCTCGCACTTGCTTGGCGGCCTTTCGCGAATGCCTTCCCGCACGGATCAGGAGCTTTCGCTCTCTGGCCGCGTCCGAAGGCTCGAGCTGCCATACGCCTTGGGCGAGGGCTTGCAAAAGGGGCTCCCTATCGCAGTTCTCCTTCGTCAGCAGATCTGCAAGCATCTGCGAGGTATCCACCCACGTAGCGAAGCCGGGGGCATCATCATCATAGTTGTTCTCCCCGATCATTTCCCGGGCTTGGGCAATGAGGATTCTCACTCTCTTGTCCTGGGGCTGGCCGGCGTCCTTGTTCAAGGTCTGCTCGAGAGAGCGCGCGTCCGTGAAGCAGGCAATCTTCTTCTTCACGTAGTGCTGGTCCAGGTCCCGGACGGTCACGTCGGGGTGGTTGATCTCCAGGAGAAGGGAGCGAATATATTCCGCTGCCGCTGCGCCGCTCAGGAAGCCGTTCGCCTCGGCAGCCAAGGTGCACGCGTTTTATACTCCCAGAGAAGGCCTCTACGACGTAGATCGGCACGGGCCCTCCATTCACGATGTCGGGGCTAGTGAGCCCAGCCACGTAGCCGCACTGACTCTTTGAACCATCCACGTTGGCAAAGCTGCTGTCTGCAAAGACGAAGGCGACGGCGTCCTTAAGCTTGAGGTCGCTCTTCCTGAAACACCACTTTGCCTCGGAGGTGTCCTTGAGCATCTTCACGGCACGGTTCAAGCGAACTACATCGCTGACCTTGGGGCTGCTCACGGACTGGGCGGCCAGACTCACATTCACGAGCAGGTCCGGCCTTGACTGCCGGGTCACCCAGCCCATCTGCCCGATGAGCCCTCTGAAGGCAGTCTTCTCTGGCTCCGTCAGGGGGCTATTGACGTTCTTGCGGCGGTCGGTCGGGAGAACCATGTAGTCGATCCCCTCGATGGCGTCCATCTGGTCGATAAAGATCTCGCCGTCGACCTGTTTTATGTTCTTCCTGCAGAACCGAAAGGCACCTCTCTTGATCGTCAGGTGCAGCTCGCCCTCTAACTTGGTGAGCGTGTCCTCGTAGGCCTTGCCTTCTCCTGCGCTGTAGAGGTCATCAACGTGGGAGATCATTACCCCCAACAAGCGCGGGCCGTCGGCCAGGATGAAGAAGGCGGCCTCGATGCGGGACATCCTCCACCCGTGGTCCAAAAGGGAACGGTAGAGTTTCTTCCACCATTGCCGGCCGGCGTCGCGGGTCCCATAGATAGACCCTTTTGCTCTGAGAAGGTCGTTCGGCCCGAGCCCTGGTGGTGGTGGCCTGGGTGCCCTTGGCACCAAAAGCCTGCTGATCCCCTGAGACTGGAGGTAGGCCGTTGAGGCATCACTGGCAGCCACCTCCCAACCGTTCATCACAGCCACGGCGCAAAGGAGATTGAAGGCGAGGAGGCTTGCGGTGGGGCTGTCTGAGCGTATGTCGCGGGAGTCCTCCTGACACCCTTGCACCACAAGCCGGGACTTGGCTGCGAATGGGTACTCCTTGAGTACCTGCTCCTTGCTTTTGCCGGTTTTCCCCCGAACGTGTAGAGCAAGGAGCCTCTGCTTTTGGTTCTTGTCGGTGTGAACCCAGCGCGTTCCAATGATGCGCACATCGCCCGGCAGCTGCGCAACCTGGTCGGGCGTCAGGACCTCCACTGCGTTGAACTTCTCCCAGGAGGCCCACTCTTTGGCCATAGAGGCCTCGAACTTCTTCTTCTCCTCGGGGTTCAGGTCCTTGAGCTTGATCTCCGAGCGGACGGCCTTGCCCGTCAAGAAGATGTCGGCCGGAGTGAGGTCGGCGAACATGCTCTCATAATCCTCCTCGTCGGTGGTGTCCGGCTCGTACTCTTCCTCTCCATCCACCATTCTCCGCAAACGCTGCTCTCGGACTGTATGGGAGACTGGTGGGAATTCCCAGGACAGCGCCTCCGCGAAGTATGGTCGCGAGCTCTCCGGCCGAGACCCACGGGACGGCCTGTAGCCATCTAAGCGGTCAGGATCTCGAAACATATTGATGGGAGCTGGTGGTACATGTGGTTGTTCGCTCGGTGCTGGAGCTGGTGCGACCAGGGGTGTACTAGGCATTATTGGCTCTGGCTCAACGGATGACACTGTGGAGGCTTGCCTGTCCATGTTGGCGTCTGTGCCTGGTGCCCCTTCGCCCGTCCTTGGATTCTGCCGTGGTTCAAGCGGTGCTTCTAGGCCTGGTGCCTGTGCCCCTTCGCCCGTCCTTGGATTCTGCGGTGGTTCCAGAGGTGCTTCCTGGCCGGGCTCTGCGTCAAGTAGCCCTTCGTCGTCCTCGGGAACAGGAGGTAGTAGGTCGGGCGTAACCACAATGTCCGTGCCGGGCACCAGTGCTGAAGGTGGCGGTCTCGCGGAGCTCCCGGTTGCAGCCGGCATGGGTGCCGTACTCGTTCTCAAGGGGGCTGGTGTCGCGGTCGGAAGTTCAGGCATCGCCGCGGGTACCCTTGTCGCCGGCAAGCGCAGGTCCATGTACCCCTTTGCTCCCCGTGCGTAGGCAGGCGCCATGGTTTGTTCAGGTACCGAGTGGGCAGCCAAGAGCTCATCTTCGCTCGCAAAGCGCAGTTGCTCACCAGTGACCAGGATCACGCTCGCGCCGTACCGGAGCCAGTAGGAGTGAGGTTGCCCGCCGTCAGTTGGCGGATCCGGGTGTTCCAGCCGGCGTTGGTTGCGAATCTCGACGCCAATGACCCGGGCTGGTCCATGCCAGCGGTAGGTCCTGGAAGCGCCTGGCGGGATCTGAGCCCGGTAAAAGTAGACGTAGCTCCCGACTGGAAAAGGACCTCGTGTAGGAGCCGCCTGGTGCAAAAGGGCGCGGCGAACTCGGCCATCATTGTCGAGTCTGATCTGGGCCACCCTTGCTGCCTCTCGCATTCCCAAGCTTCTTGCCATTTTTGAGCTTGGGTCCTCGGCTGCCTCGAGGATCTCTAGGCGTTCTTGTTCCCCTTCTTGAAGAAGGCTGCCGGGAAGCTTGGTGTCGGGGCGGCCAAGGACCCTCTGTACTGGGGCGTAACCGGAGCTTCTCGGAAAGCTGTTGCGGACCTGTGTGACGATCGCGGTGGCCACGGTCATGTCGCGGAGGCCGCTCACTTGCATCTCCAGGACGACCTTGCTGAGGACATCCTTCCACAAGCCGCCGGCCTTCTCGACCTTGCCGTTCTTCCAGGGTGCCTCCAAAGGCATAACCTCTTGCTCCACCCCAAATCTCTTAAGGTAGGCAGCAAAAGAACCCATGAACTCCTTGCCGCGGTCGACCTGGAGGCTTCCCGGTAGTCCTGCCCAGTTTGACCAGGACGTCAAGAAGTGGCGGAGGACGGCTGTAGATGCCGGCGGTCCTTGCGACGTTCCCATGCAAGACACAACTTGAAACCCAGTGGCCTCACACACAATGTTGAGAAAGCTAAAGAGCACGCCGTTGATGTCCTTGGCGTAGAAAACGTCGACCTGCACGTGGGCATTGAACTCGTACTTGCCAGGGAGACGGACCGGCTTGGGTCGTCGGTTGCGGTGTGACTCTCCGCAGGCATCGCAAGCGAGGTAGTCGACTCCCTTTATGGCTGCTGGCTGGGCACCCTGCCTCCGAAGTATCCGCTGGAGGGTCGTGTTGGTGGGGTGCCCGAACTGCACATGGAGCTGCCTGAGGATTTTTCGCAGCTCGGGGTCCAGGTCCAGCCATCGCCGTCTCCTCTCCGACTCGGTCATGCTCAAGACGGGGTTGAGCTGGTCAGCCATGATCGCCCGGTGCGAGGCATCGTCGCCATTGGCCGCATACCGCAGGTGTTCGGCACCGGTGGGTTCCTCAATGAGCTCGGCCAGGGTGCGGTCCGTGGCGTCGTCAGGGGCGATCGGCTCAACGTCGCCGGGGCGGATGTAGACCGGAGGGGCGTTGAATTGCTCCGTCAAGGTGGCGACCCGTCCTTTCTTACGCTTCCTCAGCATCCGAAGGGACGCGGGCTCCAAAGGAAAGGCCTCTTTGACCTCCTCGACGGCTGTCTCCTCGACAACGGCTTGCTGCACGACTGCCTCCAGGATGGCCTCGTGAAGGCCGCGGTCCTCAAGCCAATGTCCCTTCTTGGGGTTCCAGCCCTGCAGCGCGCTCTCCACAGTCACGAGGGAAGTAAGGAAGCTCAGGCCGTACTCGCCGCCAGCCTCGAAAGCAATGAGGTCGCCAGCTTCCAGCATCTTGTAAATCTCCTCGTCTTGCGGGCCGGCTGTGTAGCCCCACTGCTTGGGACACACCAGAGCCACATGCCTCCTTGACTTGATGCGGGAGGTAAGGAGCTTCTCCACGAAGGCGGTCTGCTTGTCGTGGTTCTCGTGGCTGTCCTTGGGAAAGAAAACGGTCTTGCTGCCAGGCCGTGTCGCAGAGAAGGGGAGCGGCAAGCATGCTACCGTGACGTAGGGGTCCTCGATCTGGAAGTCGTGGTGGATCTGACGCTTTGCCCTGTGGTTAAAGACGTCCCCCGTCGCGGTGTTATGGGGCATTGTGGCCACGGCCATGCCTGCCAAAACGCAGAGGAGGCTCAGCCCGGCCCCCATTCCCCACAGTTGTTTGACCCAAGTGCGACCCACACGGGGCTTGTTGGGCACCTGGGCCTTTCCAGAGAGGGCACGCCTGAAGACGAAGTCATCGCTATCCACCGCCGAGGCCAGCCCTTCAAGCCTCTTTCCTTTCTTGTTGGTCGCCCTCCGGAAGGCCTGTGGGGTGAGAACCATGGCCTCCTCGAAGTAGGCCACGTCCTCGGTGACGTCCTCTAGGAAGAGCCCGTCCTGGCCGTTGCGCTGCTCCTCCTCCCAGTTTTCCACATCTTGCCGTAACAAGCGGAGGTGGTCAAGATGGTCGCTCCAATCGTCGGGGTTCCATCCTTCGGGAACTGGCGGATCGTCTCCATCTCCTCCTCCAAGGCATAGGTCTTGCATCCGGTAGATCTCTTCCTGTGTCATGTAGCCTTGGTTGGGGGAGTCGCTCTCGCCGCCGGCCGTGGTTGCCAAAGTGGCTTCGCCGGCAGTGGTTGTGACTAGGGTCCAGTCCTGTTCTCTCGCGGTGTCGTTCTCGGTGGGGGCCTCTTGCTCGGAAGTCTCAGTCAGGCCGTCGTGGTTGAAGTCAAGAAGGTCCACGGCAAGGTGGCCGCGAGAGGTCTTCACGAGCGGGAGGTCCTCCACGCCAAGGGCCGTAAAGCTGACGGTCCCCCGGCCAATGTCCATGACGGTGCCCATCTCCTCCATGAAGGGGCGCGAGAGCAGAAGCGGCAGGGGTCCCGGAGCCTCTGAGCTGCACATCTCGCCGTGTACCTTGGCAAGGCCGACGGGGTAGACCTTCACCACTTCGCTCCGGATCTGGCCCCCGACCCCCTTGAACACTTGCGTCTTGGCCTTCGTCTCAAAGGTGAGGCCCAGTCGGGTGAGCTCGGCCTCAAAGCGTCTTGCCCAGGCTTCGCCGTGCATCGTCTTGGTGCACCCGCTGTCCAAGATGGCCAGCCCAGGCGGATCGAGCTCAGACGCCACGTAGGAGCAGGGAACGACGTCGTCACCGGAAGCGTCGCCAGAGGAGCTCGGACCAACCATCATGACGTCGCAGTCCTGCTCCGTGGTAATGTCGAGGCGGTGCTGGTCCATGGCGGCGGGAACGCGTATCTGCCTTGAAGAGACCATGTCGAAGGGGCGGTGCACCCGCTTCCTCGGGTCCTGGCCGGCACCTTGCATCCGCACGACCGCCTCCTTTACCATAGTCAAGCGGCCGTACAAGTAGAACCCGAAGGCGTATATGTCGGGACGCATGGGATGGTTGCCGAGGGCGAAGCCGACCACCTGGGAGCACCACCAAGAGCACTCCGAAGAAGAAGCCACGTCGGCATAGTACCTGCCAGCAAACGGAGTCGAGGCACCAAGAATGTGGTCATCGGCGGGGATCGCCTGCAGGATGTCGAGGTCCTCGGCGGCCAGCTGTGGAAAGGGGGGCAGGTCCAAGGTTGCCGAGATACAAACGCCATAGACCCAAATGCGCGCACGATCCTTGCCACCGGCGGGTTGGCGGATGCTGTCGAGGGTAGCGAGGAAGGTGTCGAGTAGCCGGGGTTGTCGTTGACTACGGTCCAAGAAGGAGGTGGCGAGGTGAAGGCCGGCTCCTGGCTACCTTGCGGCAGTGTGCTCGGGTGACCCATCTGGAGGCGAACCTGAAAGGTCGCCGGGGGAGGCTTCTTGGCCTCTGCGGCTTCGAGCTCGGCGCGGTGCAGGGTCTGAAGCCACACGCGGTGCCGGGCCTTCTTTCCCCACTTTGTCCCCAAAGCGACCAAGGTGAGGAACTTCCATAGCTCCACCGGCTCCTTTCTTCGTGCCTGGATGACCGTCCGGTCGCAATCATCCTCCTTGCAAAGCACCTGTCTCACATGGCCGTTGGCTGAACGGTGGAACTTCTTCTCTTCGCCTCCGTTGTAGCTTGCGTGGTGGCACAGTTCTTCGGCACGGAGCACCATGAACGCCTCAGGTTCGGCACCGTTAAGCTCGAACAGGTTGGAGAAGACGCCGAACTTGGTGGTCTGCGCCGGGAGAACGTCCATGATGAAGACCTCGGCCTCCGGGTCCGCGTCGTCCGTGCCGTCCACGAAGAAGGTGGAGGAGGCGGCCGTCTTCTTCTTGGCGAACGGCCGCTTCTTAGGAGAGGCGCTCTGGCCCCCTTTTCCGCTCTTGCGGGGCTGTTGGCACTCAGGATCGCCCGCCCAATGCCCGTTCAGCCCGCAGGCCGTGCAAGGGGTAACTGTTTTCAAGAACTTGACGGCATTGCGGCGGGTCTCCTTGGCCTTCTGGTCCAGCGTCATCTCGCCCTTGGCCCGGAACGGAAAGCTCTGTGGGGCACCCTTGGCGCCCGAATGCCCACCAGAGCCCTTGCGCTTCTGAAGCACGGTGGCCAGCGCTTCTGCCAGCTCCTGGTCCTCGAAGTCCATGTCCTGAACCATGGCCTCCAGGGGGTCGTCGTCGGTTGCCTCTCCGCCCTCAAAGGCCTCCTCGTCGTACTCCTGGTCGCCCTCGTCGGCGTACACCTCGTCGGGGTCGACCTCGTCCTCCTCGACGGCCAGGGCGTAGCCTCGCCCTTTTCCCTTTGGCGCGCGGTTTCCAAAGGAGCGCGGCCGGTTCTTGGCGGGAAGCATGGTGGAGGCAGCCTGCGAGCGGGAGCTGCCCAAGTAGTCACGCCGAAACACCGGCTTTCCCGAGCACGTGGGGTACTGGATCCTCAGTGCGTGGCCGATCTTCTTGAAGTCGTACTCGTTGTTCACCGAGGCCAGCACGTTGAGCTGCTCGCGGCTGTCCAAGCCGCCGAACGCCAGCAGCATCATCGCCCGGATGTGGTCCGGAATCTTCGCCCCAGCGAGCACTTCCTCCAGCCTCTTGAAGTCTTGCTCGCGCCTCAAGATATACTGCTGCATGGTCTCGGCCTGCATGCGCCACACGTGGGGGCTGTAGAAGGCCTGGAAGAACAGCTCGTTGGTCTTCACCGGGGCCTCCTGCTCGATGTTGTCCTTCAGGGTCTGCAGCAAGAGGCGGAGTCCCTTATCCGTGGGCTTGCCGTCGGAGCCCTTCGTGATAAGGCCGCAGAGTAGGCTGCAGCTGTCAGCCCGGACCTCAGGTGGACCGGAGTGGCCCCTTGATGATCGGAGCCTTCCCTGCCATACCATAGGTCCCAGCACCTCTCAGCATACTCTTCGTACAGCTCGGGCTCACCACCATACTGTGGAACACCAAAGCGATCGACGTCAAGTCGAGCCATCGCTGTGTCTGCCCAGGCGCCGGCACAAAGGCGGGCGCGGAGAAATGTCGGCCTGGTGGTAGCCAGACCTCGCGGTATCGGGCTCGCAGCGCAGCGCAGTCGGCGCTGTAGCGGAGAAGGCCCTGCTCACGGCAGAGCTCCGCTTACCATCAAACTCAGCAAGGCGGCGCTGCTGAGCTGAGGCACGCTTTTTCTACCTCAAAAGGGCGCCCTGCAAGGTGAGCCGAAAGCAATCGGCATGGAAGACGTGGCACGCTTCTCTGCTAGCATGCCGGTGGAATTTCATTTCATATATATATATATATATATAATATTTCATATATATATATATATATATACATATACATATATATATATATATATATATATTGTGTTGGTACATATATATGTATAGACACATACGAGACATGGCTGGCAGCGGCTCAAGGAAAATCTCTACAGCCTCAGCGTCAGGCAACTGGTCCCAGACTGAATCTGTTCAAATGCAGGTCCTCGGGCCTTGCTGTCTGGAGGAGACAGTCCAGGAATCCTGCGTACTTGCCGGACTGCTGCACCTGCAGGTTTAGGGTTTAGGATTTAGGGTTTAGGGTTTAGGGGTTTAGGGTTTAGGGTTTAGGGTTTAGAGTTTAGGATTTAGGGTTTGCCGTAGAGTGGCGCGTAAGCGGAAGTATCTTGCGACAGTGTAATTTCGAGTGCGTCGTCCTTTGACGATTGGCCGCTGGAGCCTGATTATGGATGGGTTCTTTCTTTTAACTCTCCCACCCCACGTGTTTTAAGGCGGCCATACCACCCAAGCCTATTCGTTTAGGGTTCCGAACCTAAACTTATTCTATGGCTTTCTCTATTTCTTTAGAACAAGCCCACACAAAGAAAGAGGGGGACCTCGACTTTGGCACCTGGCCCTAATCAAAATGCACATTTTATGAACGGAATTTAGAAAGCAAAAACCAGAACCAGTTTTCCACATTTCCGGAAGATCCGGCAGGGGGCGGGGGGGCCAGGAAGGCCAGGGGCGGCCAGGGGGGCCAGGACCAGGGATCCCAAAAGTTTTTTTCTTGCTGAAAACCCTAAAAAGTGCAGTTGTGTCCAAGTGCCTTCTAGGACCGGCCTGGAGACCCCTAGGCCCTTGAATTGTGCTCGCTGGAGGCCCCAGGCCCCCTGGAGGTCCCTTTTTGAGGAGAACTCGGTACCAGGTGCTACCGTCTTGGGTCGGTCTGCGCCATCGAGGTCAAGCGCCGCGGTGGGTGGCCTATGCCATGAGTTTAGGGTTTCGAGTTTAGGGTTTAGGTTTAGGGTTCACACTGAAAGCCTCGTAGAATTCGCGGATGCAGCTACACTCCCAGCCAAGGATGCGACATGCACTGCTTGACACTGCCCTCGGACATCCGGTTTGAAGCCTTTGTGCAGATTCTGCGGATGACGCCTGAAGGCGAACCTTGACGACATCTGTTGGTAGGGTGACCTGGCAGACGCTTCAACAATTCACAAAACGCATGAGCTTGCAACGCACGAGCTTCCGGACCAAAGTGAGAAACCAAACTCCACAAATCGCCGGCAGAGCCGTTTCGGCAATTGTGGCGCCGAAGGCAGAAGCCACGAATCGCGCGAAGGCGTCGCTCATGACCCTACAAAATGCCGAGAAGTAGTGAGTCACCCTTCGCAGCAAGTGGCCAAGTATTGAACTGATGGACCTTGCCTTGCACATCTGTACTGCTACCTGCTGGTCTTATCAAAATCTATCAAAGCCGTGGCTTAAAAGAAAAAACGCACAGGAGACAATGTCCACAAACAACCGAAAGCTTCAGTTGCCACACCCATGTTGGATGTTCAGAGCCAGATAAAACCACGCAGCACTTTGTGTTTCCAAATTCGGCAGCTCAAACCACAGATCGCAACAAACAACGCAGGATCGATACCACCCAAGCCAGAGAAAAGTCTTAGACTGCATGCCTTCAAAAGTCTCTGCCGATTCCTGGACTGTCCTTCAGGCTGTCCCTATACAAAACCCTCCTTAGAACGACAATTACAAAATGTGTTTTGATATTTCTCTTGAGTTTTATATAAACAACAACAAAAAATTATTCCTAAAGAAACTATACTATACACAACCACCCTTGGTCAGTTTTGCACACCTGCCTCGTGCAAACACTCTGAGGAACAGTACTGGCACAGGGTGAATGTGCGCCCATCAAGTGCCAGAAATTTGAAGGATTTGCTTTGCTCCAGGCGCGGCACCAGAAACACTCACAGCTCAAGCTTCAAAAGCCTGTGCTGCGACAACCAGCACCGCATAGCAAAGCACCTCTCGAGAATAGCAAGGGCCACTAAGATCCCGAAATGAACGAAGCCGACAAATGGAGCCGTCGTGCTCTTTCAAAGATCAAGAAATAGTTCGAGGGGCCATTATCTGCATGAGGTCTGTTGACCGGACTCTTACTTCCCTTATGCGTTTTTCAAGCAGAGCACTAAGCTCCATGCTGAGATTGCTGGTTTCAGCCTTCGGCATGCAAGAAGCAGCAGCTTCATCAAATCATTCAGAGGCCGTGCCACAGCCTCTGTGACAGCACCGCCGGCCGTGCAGGCACGGCGAATTATTGCAAGCCTGTCACGTGAAAGATCTTCCCGAAACCCCGACCCCCTGAAACCTACGTGTTCTGTGCTGCATCTGTGGCCACGACCAAACAAGCACCAAGCATCACAGTACATGGACTAACAGGAACATCAGTTGCAATCAGCCCTTTCATGATGAACACCTTCGAACTCGAACCTTTCCGGAGTTAAAGTGTCGTTACACTGCCACGCAGCCCTCATCCTCTCCCTTTGAGAGGTTTATGGTAGGGCCTATTAACGCAAAGATACGGATACACAAACAACATCACTCGATCAAGAAAACGTGCTGAACCTTAAAATACAATATTGTATCATACTGGAAGTTTTTATATAATGTAGAACGTTATATTAGAATAGTTTAGCATTGTAATACAGTCAAATCCAGAGTCTTTCAGTGACTTCCAGCTGACAAAAAGCCGCCTGGCGGTCAGCGACCAAACAGGGCCGCAAGCCGCAAGAAGGGACTCTGCACCAGCTGCAGCATGCCACAGGATGCCCGAAGCAGACGGAAACTTACATCTCTTGTATTGTGTATGCTGTTCATGCGCACTATGCCACGACATCATATCAAATCATGTCATACGGTGCCATAGCATGTCCTACTGCATCATATCATCTCATGTCATACCATAGCATATCAAAACATATGCTAACATGTCATGCCATATGCGCAACATGACGCAATGCAACATAGTAAGAAATGAAACAACACCACAAGAACAAAGGCACTATATGCACTAAAAAGGAATACATTGTGAAGGTTAGTTGAATATGACTAGCGAGAGTTACATAGAGTTGAAGCACAAATTAGGACATGCATGAACAGGACTATATCAAACTAAAGACAATCGAACAAAAATGGATGCAGGTAAACATAACTGTTTACCATATGCTACAGCACACTGTGTAATGTAATAAACTACAATACAACACAATACACTAGTTTCAGTACAGTACAGAGCAGAAAGCAGTCAGATTTTGTAACATGATACGATGTACTATGAGGTATTAAGTTGTGATATAACACAACGAAATATGCTGCAACATCACAACATCACACAGCTTGACAGAGCATGATATAATGTAGCATGATACGGTCTTATAAGACACGATATCAATGCGGAAGAAGAATGCTATGATACATAGTTGTTTGCTGCACATGGATGTTTACTGTGATGCACAGTACAATATAGTAGCATGCAGCAAGAAGCAAAATCAAGTCATATCATGCACGGTTTAAATATGATACAGCCACAGTATCAATATTATACCAGCAGAGAATGCGGAGCAGCACAAGATGTCTAACCATGAATCTCTAATGCAAGACAATACACCACAGTGCAATACCGTGTAACGTAGTACGACAGGGTTAACAACAGTGAAAACAGACTACAAGACATATCATACATGATAAGTCGCATAGAAAAAGCAAGGGAAAAGGAGCTGAACACGCTCCAACTCCAACGGGCTTTCCCTGCATGCCAGGCATTTGCACACTCCTATGTCTATGTTCAGTCGAAGGAAGCCTGGCTTGCAAAAGCCGGGGCTTCTCTGCGCCACCGACCCTTCTCACAAAAGCTCGAAGGTCTAAGCATCCGAGCAGGATTCCTCCGACTCTCCAGGCCGAAGTTTGGCTGAGAGTACTAATAGGATCGCCGTGGGTCTCCTAGGCTCTGAGTACGGCTTTTCTTTCATTGTTTAGGGTTTAGGGTCTCTAAGACTCTCCGACCCACGGCACCTTGCCAAGCCAAACTGCAAGGCTTCCAGCTGCAGGAAGCGAGTTCCGGAGCGCCTCATACGAGTACTTCATGAGGGTTCAGGGTTGGGGTTCGGCAGGGAAGCACTCACATGCTTTTGATAGCCCTGAACCCTCAAAGCAGCGAAGGTTCTTGGCTGGTATTCCTGGCATCCGCAACTCGCCACTAGAAACTGCACCGAAATCAAACAGGGGTCCACAAGCGCCGTCAACTGAAAACGGAGTTTCCGAAAATTAGGTGTACCTTATTTTGGAGTACTACGAAAAAGATCCTACTATTTAGGGCACTAAATTAGGGTTTCCAATTTTCGGAAACTCCCATGTGGGCAGCAGATGGAAGTCACTACATCGGAAGAGCAGCTTAGGTTTAGGGCTTAGGGTTTAGTGCTATGTTTAGCAGCAGGATTCTGCTGCTCAGTGGCTGATGCAGCTGCACCTATCGCCTACACTTCCAATCCTTTTGTCTCCCTGTATCTTTCTCTTTCCCTCGGTACGGTTGATGATATAAATCCTGCATTACCCATAGTGAGGAATATACCATAATTCCCATAGTTTAGGGTCCTTAAGGTAATGCAGGATTTATATCATCAACAGTATCTGTTACTCGCGTTCCTTCCATCCAGCTAAGCCTTGGGGAAGTCCTCAGAGCGCGTCTTTCCTCCCACAACTCATGCTACTTGGAGGATCATGGGACTTAGCAAGTAGGGTTATAAGTACCCTAACTGGGGTTATAAGTAATTATAGCTGTAGTTATTTTACTTATAACCCTACTTACTAAGTCCCATGATCCTTTAAGTAATCTCTGTTGCTCCCACTGGCTGCTCTCCCACTCTCTCCCTCTCTCTCCCCAGCCCAGAAAGGTTTCAATCCACTGACTTGCTGTGTACGTAGCTGCTATTTGCCGTGTAGCTGCTTGTGGAACTCTGTTGAACGAGCAGTGCCAGTAGGCACGCAATGGCATGCACATGCAAATTGCCTCTGACACCACAACCAGAGCCACACGGTCTCGGTTCGGAATCAACAAGAAAGCGCTGCTATCCTGCTCGGCAAGGTACACATATGATTAGAACAAACTTTTGGCTGAACTAGTCATTACACAGAATATGCTGGACCCTTTCATGCAACATTACGATCCGCCTGCGGAAGGCTCGGCTGCAGTTTGAGGTCCAGTACCAAAATATGACCCCAGCGCCGTTTCGACTGCCCGGAGCTGCCGAATGCGCACAAGTGCGCCCGGCCGTGTCGGCTCGGGCAGCCGTCCAGCTATGATCTCTGATTACTACAGCCCCACTCTCTTCTGGCAAGGATGGCTCACAGACGACAGAAGATGCCTATTCCAGGTGGCTTCTTTGAATTCGGGGCACCGTAGGAGTCGGCATAGTATCTGGGGTCCTTATAGCATAGTATAGGGGGCCCATCATACCATAACTCTAACAAACAACCCCCAACATAGTACAGGTACTTATCAAGGCCCCTTTCTTAGCTCGAAGTTTCGCTGTCGTTCTGGCACAACCCTTGCCAGCGAGCTATCATCGAGCAGCGCGCAAGAACCTGGCTCGGGACAACACTTCTCCTAGGCTGAGGGCCTATGGGCAGAGGGCGACTACCAGGACTGCTGCAATGGATGCTCTAAGGCTACAAGGATCACTCTAGGGGCTCGAGTCTAGGGTTTAGAGGTTTGCAAATAATTCGATCATTGCAAACATGGCTCAGGTATCGCCCAGAATACGGCATCCCAGCCCTGCGATTTCAGAACAGGCCTGTGCTCCTGCTGGCACATTTAATTTAAGAGAGGGACTGTGGATCTCAAGATCGCTTCCCACAACATCTACCGAGACTTGGGAGTTGTCGAGACTTAGAGGTGCCTTGAAAGGGATCCTTCAAGGGCTCCTTAAAGGGATCTATAAGGGTTCTGTAAAGGGTGGTTTAGAGGTTCCGAAAAAAGGGGACCTTATTGTGGAGTCCTTATAATTAGGTCAATTAGGTCCTATTGAGGGTACTATATTAGGGTCCCCTATTTTCGGAAACTCCCACTTGTGGCCAGCGCTCTAAGATGGAGCCAAAAAATGTTGGAGGAGCCTTCTGCCGACACAAGCGCTCATTTAACAAATCGCGTGCTTCATGCATCCACAGCTTGACTTTCACAAAAGGTCCCGAACCCAAGCAATGCTAATATTGCCACTAGTTCTACTACAACTATGATTATTATTACTCCTACACCCTACCTCAACCCTGAATAACCTACCTGTTCAGGGTTCCTGATTATGATTTCTTTACCTAAAAATGCAGGTTCTTCGGGGTTCAGGTACACCCTAAAAGCCCTGAATCCGAATCCATGGCGATGGATTCGCTGCTTTGCCGTCCACTAACCCGAGGCGGCCTCGCAACAGCTGCCGGCGCCTAGAGAATCCTTGGGCTCATGATGGGTTTAGGGTTTGGAGTTTAGAGTTTAATCCTTGGGCTCATGATGGAGGGTTTGGGGTTTAGAGTTTAATCCTTGGGCTCATGATGGGGGGTTTGGGGTTTAGAGTTTAATCCTTGGGCTCATGATGGGGGGTTTGGGTTTTAGAGTTTAATCCTTGAGCTCATGATGGGGGGTTTGGGGTTTAGAGTTTAATCCTTGGGCTCATGATGGGTTTAGGGTTTAAGGTTTAGGGTTTAATCCTTGGGCTCATGATGGGTTTAGGGTTTGGGGTATTTTTTGAACGCCTTTTTGCTCTCGCCCGTTAGGTTGATTAGAATCCACATTGTGGGTTTAGGGTTGAGGGTTTAGGTATGTAATGCAGAAACCTGGTTAAGAAACCCTGGGCCTATAACCCCAAAATAAGAGGATCCATGCAAGGAACCCGAATAAAGGCCCAGGGTTTCTCAATCAAGTTCCTACATTATGGCTTGGGGCCTCTTAGATTTCCTTTAAAGGGGGTCTACAAGGGTTAGTATAAGGGATCTATGGGGGGCCTTTTCTGTAGCGGCCTTAATACTTAGAATAGGGTTCCTTTAAATGGGTCTATAAGGGCTACTACAAGGGATATTGTAAGGATTTAATAGTGTAGGGGCCTTCATAATTAAACGACGGCTTTAAGAGACATCTTACTAAGGACTATGAGGTAAAGGTGGCCAGGCTGGTCACGTAGAATCCAAGGGTAAAAGGAGAGACCCTCAATAAGGACCCTTAAGTATATACCCTTAATATGCCTATTATATACCCATTATATAGCCCATTAGAGGCTAGGGGTCCCCATTAAGGGTCCCTCCTATTCTCCTGTGATAGAAGGGATCAGGCAAAGCCTTGCAGCGGCATGCAAGGTGCAAAATTCATGTTCGCTTCCGTTGTTCTTGCTGTATCGGCTGAAGGTTTACAGCACTCCTTCTGGTGAATTGCAGAGCTATGGCACGCATCGCTGCGCACGAATCCGGCAGAATCAGAAACTCGTGACTAATAAACCTTCCAACCCTAAACTCTGCAGGGCTGAGCCAGGCACAGCACCAGGCGCGGCTGGCTGTCGGGTGTCCTTGTGACGGGGGTCCGGTTCAAGCAGTTTAGAGTCTGAGTTTAGGGTTTCGGATTCTTGCGGAGTGCTTTTTCCAGAAGATTTCGACCAGAAGGAGCCGAGGTCACAGTGAAATTACACAACACTGACCCTCACACACCATGCCGCAAAACCGAAGCAGCCCGACCAATCTGAGGCCCCAGCCAGCACGTGACTTGTGACAACTCACTCAGCTGAGAAGGACAGCAAGAGAGCTTAGGCACTGCAGCGGCAGCTGAGCGGGTTGAGCGTTCTTCCGACTAGTAGCTGCAAGAGCAGGATGCGAGAAAGAAAGGACACACCTGCATCTTACCAAACTGTCATGGACATCTGCGCAAAGTAAGCCTTTCGCATCCTTGCTTTACAGGGTCTTCTAGTCATCCTTGTCTGACGAGCCGTGACTCACCGCGCTCTAAAACTGCTGTAGGGCGTATAGGGTCTGGGCAAGAACCTGATGAGAAGCCCTTGGCTCCAAACCAATCCCAAAACAACAATAGGATCTTGGTACGGCCCCCATACAGTAAGAGTCTACAATAGGGCTGCTGTTCAGGTCCTAATATATCTATATTATGAATTTTGCTCAACTATTGCTGAGTGGGGGCCGTACCCAAAATAGGATCTTATTTACTCTCGGGCTTACCGGGCTTACCACGAACCGATTCCTACACGCTACACGACATCGTTCCGGGGCGGGAACGATTCCAGCAGCGTCCACCCAATGGGCCTGGCTGTCTGCGGTCGGGCATGGTCATTGCTGGAAAAAGCGCTGTGCTGGTTGAGGCAACGACAAGAGTCCCCACTAGGACGAATGTCAGATGCGAAGCTGCCAGTGTGAGCTGCAATGGATGCCTCTCCAGGCCGGGCGGAGCTGGAAAGAGGCTGCGGTCCTGAAACGCACCTACTCCGCAAACGGATTCTTCAGTAGCCAGCCCGACACTTCAGCGAGTCTGACCCGAGGCAAACGGTTGTTCAAAGATTTCGGAAGGTCCTGTCCAGCCTGTGCTGTAGGCATACTGCTACACGTCGAACTTGTCGCTGTCTCACTGCGCTCGAAATAACCTGCACCATAGCAGCAAACGACCGTAAGCCGACATATGTGGACGCGAGTAAGGTCAGGACGGGCGCGCCAGACAGTCTAATGCGAAAAGAGTCCCGAAAATGGTGTACGAGTAGACATCTGCAACGACCACGGTTAATCACACTGTGATGCTTGGCACTTGCACTGAACTCCTCTATCCGCTACAGCATGTCCACCGAATTCCTGCTACGAAAATCCCAAACGCATGCACGCAAGGGCAAGTCGCACAGAACTCGAAGATGTTACGGGGTTCAGGCCTCCAGATGTCTCTGGGCAGGCGTTCAAAAGGATCGCACCCCAAGACCCGAAAACAGCGACACACGCGCGAGGTTTTCGGCAGGAGTCCGCCACTTCAACAAGGCAAATTGGGGTCGATCGTCATTCCAGAAATCCAGAATCGGAGTCGGTCGTAAGCCAAGATGCCGAAGGTGCTGCACATACTGATGAACCACGACACGGTCAGTCTCAGAAAGTCTGGTAGATACCAGCCATTTCGCGTGTCTGTGAAAACGACGCTTGCCAAATATCGTAGAGGCTCCCCCCGCCCTTCCAAAAACAAAACACGCAAAAGCAGTATTTGTGGGCCCCAGATGCCAAAAAATCGGATGAAGGAGAAAGCAGAGACAACGAAAACGACGTAATTATCAAGGAACTTGGTGTTGTGCAGCCACACAGGCTGCACACCCAAACAATGCAAACGTGCAGAAATGTTGGAAACACCGAGCATTTCGCCTTTTCCAGAAATTGCGCTGCAGAGACGACAAGACCAGAACGAGAAGATGGCAGTGACAAGGAGCGAAAGTGCTGTAAATGCATGTCTTCAGGCAAACGGATCTTCTCATCCCCACCCCCCACCCCGCACCCCGCCCTCCCCCATTGATCCGCCAAGGGCCTCGGCCGGACGGAAAGTGTAACACCTTCCGCGACGGCCATCGGCGGCGCTGCCAACAACAACCACGAAAACAAAAACACACACACACACAAATAAGAGTGACAAAGACCATAATATAAACAACCAACATAAACAACTAAGACCACAAACAACACAGCTTGCATCGTGCCTGTAGACAGAGGGCCCTCGCAAGCGTTAGCTTCCGACCTCACCAACAGCAGCTCACGGTCCGTGTGACACGAAGACGCCCTGCACCCGACGCGCAGCAAACCCGGAGAGCGCACCACCTAAGCTGCCGCAGCCTGAGGTTGGAGTTTCAGAAAAAGGGGGCCGCCCAATACCGCCCAAACCTGCACCAAGGCCCCAGCTCCTGATCACCAGACTCTGCAGCCTGACAGCAAGACTGGACGTGCATCTTGGAATTTACATCCTTTGGCGGTGCAAAGCAACGGGTTCTTGAATCGTTAAACAACGAAGGCAGTTGTCAGAGACCGCACAAAAAGCTACGCTCATGCTCGAGCGTTGAACATTGCTATGTTTAACATGCGACGACGAACTGAACTGCCGTGCGTTAGAAAGAGTTGTAGTAGCTGTCGTCGAAGTCGTCGTCTTAGTAGAAGTAGTAGTAGTAGTAGTAGCAGTAGTAGTAGTAGTAGTAGTAGTAGTAGTAGTAGTAGTAGTAGTAGTAGCCGTAGTCGTAGTCGTAGTCGTAGTCGTAGTCGTAGTCGTAGTCGTAGTAGTAGTAGTAGTAGTAGTAGTAGTAGTAGTAGCGGTGGTAGTAGTAGTAGTAGTAGTAGTAGTAGTAGTAGTAGGTATTGTTGTTGTCGTTGTTGTCGTCGTCGTGGTAGTGATGATGGCAGTGGTAGTGGTAGTGGTAGTGGTAGTGGTAGTGGTAGTGGCAGTGGTGGTGGTCGTGGTCGTGGTCGTGGTCGTGGTCGTGGTCGTGGTCGTGGTCGTGGTCGTGGTCGTGGTCGTGGTCGTGGTCGTGGTCGTGGTCGTGGTCGTGGTCGTGGTCGGTCGGGTCGCGGTCGCGGTCGTGGTCGGGTGGTGGTCGTGGTCGTGGTCATGATGGTGATCGTTATCGTGATCGTGGTCGTGATCGTGATCGTGGTCGCGATCGGGTCATGGTGGTGGTGCTGCTGCTGGTCGTGGTCGCGGTCGGGTTGCTGTCACGGTCCTGGTCGTGGTCGCGGTAGTGGTAGCGGTAGGGGTAGTGGCAGTGGCTGTGGCTGTTGGCAGCAACAGTAATAGCAGAAGGTAGAGTATGTAGTACTACCACTACTGCTCTGCTAAGACTGCTGCTGCTGCTGCTACCCCTACTGCTAAGACTGCTGCTGCTGCTGCTGCTGCTGCTGCTGCTGCTGCTGCTGCTGCTGCTGCTGCTGCTGCTACTGCTACTATACTACTACTACTACTACTACTACTACTACTACTACTACTACTACTACTACTACTACTACTACTACTACTACTACTACGACTACTACTGCTACTACGAATGACGACGATGACGACGACTACTACTACCACTATCGACTACCTACTACCTGCTACCTACTATCCACTACCACCTACGACCCACCAGCTACCACCTACCTGCTACCTGCTACCTGCCACCTACTCCCTGCTAGCTACTACTAGCAGCAGTAGTAGTTTAGTCGTCGTCGTAGTAGTAGTAGTAGTAGTAGTAGTAGTGGCAGTAGTCGTAGCAGTAGTGGTAGTAGCAGTAGTAGCAGTAGCAGCAGCAGCAGCAGCAGTAGGTACTAGCAGTTCCGGGAAGTGTTGGCCTCGATCTTAGATTCCCGAGCTTTGCGGCCTGCAGCAGCCGGTCACATGTTTTTTCTCTTCGAGGATGTTGTTAAGGCTTTGGGTGTAGGATTGTCTACTCACCCCTGACGCGCGTCCCTAACGTCGGAGCCGGGACTGTGCTCCTACACCTTGCCGCCACACGAAGACCGGCAGTTGTTCAGCGCAAGCAAAGCCGCTGCTCCAAACAGACGATTACATGAACACAACCTTACGGATTCGCAGTCCATTAGACAACAAGCTGCTGGTCAGCTTCAGCATGGAAACCTAGAACCACCAAGTTTTGAACACGCATATGATGTATTGACATGCAGCAGACGAACCATACTTAAGCGCGGAAGGTTTGCCGTTTCGTAACCAATGTCACATCACCGAGAAAGACGATGTCATGTCGAGCTGGTCAAATCTAAAGGTTTATGGTTGCCCTCACATCGTAAAAAAAGACACTGGCAAGAATACATTTTTCGATCAAGAACAAAGGCACGACATGGAGGATCATGGGACTTAGTAAGTAGGGTTATGAGTGCCTTACTTTACTTGTAAACCTACTTACTAAGTCCCATGACCCTTTAAGTAGGACCAGCCTCGGTTCCGATGCTTCTTTGCGACCGCTTGGTCAGGATGCTGAACCTGCCCGGCACCACTGATCCGTCAGACAAGTCTCATTCTGCAGTTGCTCCAGTAACAGGAACAGCCGTGCTACAAATGGGTGGTTGTCAAAATTAGATTCCCTTTTTGGGTCCTTTATATAATACGGCACCTCTTCTTCAGGGTACCCACAAAGGGATGATTTCTCTCCATGCAGCCAGTAAGAGAGCCAATGCACCTTGATTTGCGTAAGCAGAGCCAGATTCTGATTAGGTCGCCAATCCGAAAGACTGAGCGGACATCTGACACCTAGCGCCAAAGTCTGCGCGCAGCGTTTCGTTTCTTTTGAGCAGTTCTTCTTGAGTTCTTCTTGATAGTTAGGCCGCCACTGTTCAGCACTGTTGCCTATGTTATGCCATGGCCGGCAGCAATGCGAGCTCGACAGTGGTAAGATTCTGTTTCAACTGCAGAGCAACATCACAGTGAAAAGATGGCCACGTGTTGTAATCATGCGGCAGGCTCAGCACCCAAATGATGCTAACACACCCCTCATAGCTGGGCCAGCCATCTCCCCCAAAAGGAGCCCTGAAAGGAGCCCTGAAAGGAGCGCTTCGGGCCCCCCAGCCTTAGGGGCCCTGAACCCCAGAGTTCTGAGCCCCCCTGCCGTGGGCGCAGGAAACGGGGCGACGGTTTAGGATTTAGGCTTCTTGGGCTTCTCAAAGAGCGGTTTTTTGGGTTAAGGGTTCTTGGGTTCAGGGCTTAAGGCTTAGGGTGACCCCTGGGGATGGCGGAAAGGGATCTTACGATTGCACAGCAGGGGCGAACACTACTGAAAGGATCATGGAATCAGGCTTGGAAAGAAGGCGCCTACAACAATGAAATTATTTTACCTACTTTTACCTACGTGCTAAGTTGCTATGTTGTCTGATTCTCCAACAAGCCACCTGCTAGGGCACTCCAAGGGTTATGCGATGAATGTGTTTGCAGCTGTTGTCAGAACGGTAGTCCTCAGAGTCCTGATTCCCTTGGGCGGGTGCACCCACCTGCAGAAACGCCAGCAACCTGCGGTATCCCTTTACGGTAACCCTTGCGGTAGCCAGCACAGTAACCCCTGCAGCAACTAACCACCATAGCAACCCTCATGAAAACCTCTATGGTAGCCCTTGCAGTAGCCCTAAACCCTAAACCAAGCCTGATAGGAACCATTGCAGCAGGAAGAACCGGTCTCCGGGCTTACGAGTAAGCCCAATGCGTGGTTAAGGGTTCAGGGTTTAGGGTTCTGGTCCGGCCTTCAGCAGCGCTGTTCCACGTGCACGCAGGTCTGCCAAGCTTTGTGATGGATCCTGCATCTGACATGCGACTATTCGGAAGATGAGTAACCCTTCTACTAGTAGCCCTCATAGTACCTATCAGTAGTCCTGATAGTCACCCACAACGTTGCTTTTATGGTGAGCCTTATGGTAACCAACCCGCATACAGCAACCACCATCTTGAAGCCTTCAGTCGAGCAGGCTTCAACCCGCATGTGTCAACAAGATGCACCAGGAACTTAGACCGTGGGTGCAGCTTTGAGAAGGGCGGTACGCGATTTGACTGTTCACTGTTTCAGTTGGCTTTGCTTGGTGGAAGTCCCACTGCACTCACAGAATAACCGCAAACCTCAGCATCCACAATGTGCCAAGAAGATCCAATGACCTACGACACTTGAGACAAGCTGCCATTGGAAAGGGGACAGCCATTGGAGCTGTGTGAAACAGCTGGGTTCAAGTTTCAAGTTTCTTAGGGTTTAATTCGGTTTTCAGCTTTATCTGAATAAGAGATTTCACTGGCAAACACTGCCCTGCACTACAGGCACTTCATCACCCTTTGAACGGCCTTCACAGACAGCCACTGCAGACTTGCACAACTCGGCTCCTCACCGTAGGCGTCTGTTTGAGCTTCTAGAAGGGTTGGCGTCAGAGCCAATGGCAGGGTTACTGTAAGGGTCTTGAGGTTGAGGTAAATGCTTCTGTAAGGCTCACTGTAATGGCTTCGACCGCCGCTTAGGGTCTACGGCTTTGGGTAGCACGTTCAGGGCTCGGCAATGGTAGCTGATGTTGATACTTCGGCCTATTTTTGACTGTCGACTCAATCTACATTAGGGATTTCATGGTCAATAATGCTATGCTTTACTATGCGATGGTACATCCTACTACATTATACTACACTGTACTAGAAAAGACTCCATTCATTCATTATGCTACAAAACAGTGTGCCACAGTATTCTTTCAAAAGCAAACATTCAAAAAGATTGGAGTGCAATATGCTACATTGTACTGCATTATGTTACACCATATAGCAGACCCTTATATTACACAAAATTTACATGAAAAATAGTCATCCGTTACATTATATTACACTACTTGCCGCTATATGACATTGTACTGCATTTTCGGTATGCTACGGTTACATTACATAACATTATATTCCGTCATATATGTAACATTGTAACATTATACGACATTATATTATGTTGTATTAGGTGCCTTCACAATACCTGACATTACATTACACTACAATACAGTGAACTATATGTTTACATCTTACTAAAGTATCTTACAGTGTTACATCATCTCATCTCATAATACCATGTCATATTTGTATGTTAAGCATGATATCGTATTACAGCGAATACTAGAATATTATGCTGCTCGGCTGTGGATTATGTTATGTAGGGTGTTCCATATGTCATAAGACACACGATGCCTTTATCAGTCATCGGTGCACAGACAGACTTCCTCGAGAAGAAATCTTCGTGGACTTGCATCACCCCCGCATGCCATGTGATAGATTCTGATAGATAGAACATACAATCTCTGCTGAACTTCTGAATTCAACGCATGGTCAAAGCACAGTGCCTGTTGAGGCAGCTCGCCAGCACTCACGGGTGCCTCACACGCACGGGATGATCCCACAGGAGCGTTGGGCTGTGCACTCCCACAAGCTGATTCCAGGCGTGTTAAGTCTGAAGCCAACCGGGACCTGGGACCCGCACCTGACCCGTTCGGACTTCGATCAACTGCGACAACTGCCTCGGCGCGGCGGCAGCCGTACCCTGGGTCCTTGTCTGTCTATCTGTCTTTCTGTACCCCATCTGTGGGCTTTGCGCCGTGCACGTTGGCGCACTCAGCTTCCCTTCAGGCTACAACACATGATCCTGGCGAGCTTGACCTTCCTGGGGTCAGTGCAACCGAGGCTTCCCGATGTTAATCAGGCCGGGTGCCTTGCGAAGCACACAGAAAATGCACCGGCTTCTACAGTCTCTGCCAGCGAGTCAAGAGTCGCGGCTGCCTTCTTCGGCTGAGCATGTTCAGGGAGGTCAGTACCTCAAAGGCCCGCTTTGGAAAAATCTTGGACTCGCGAGAGAACTGCGGGAAATCCCCTCCACCTCGTGATTCTGTAAGCTCCGCGCATGACTGAACATGCGGCATCTGTGAACCCACGTGAGATGAGAGTTGGGAAGAAACGCTTCGGAACAAGTGCACGATGCCCGAAATAGCTGCCTGCACTTCTGCAAAGCGAGTACGTCAACATAAATTTCTGACCCCGGCCATGGGAGAGAGAGAGCCGGGGAGTCACAGAGATGCCAGAACCGAAAAGAGTGAAGATTTGTAAACCCAGCCGACATGCTGCGGCGGATGTGAAGATTCTCTGGGCCATGCAGAATCACACAGAACTCCTCTCAGAGAAGCAACCATTTCGGATCTGGAAGTGCAGGTGGGGAGCTGGGCATACCTAAAGGTTCAGGGACTTAGTAAGGGTTCCTTAAAGGGCTCCTTAAAGGGATCTATAGGGTTCCTTAAAGGGATCTATAGGGCTTAGGGTTTAGGGACTACTTAAAGGTTCATGGGACGTAGTGGACATGGTTATAAATAAAGTAACTATACTGATAATTGGATATAACCCCACTTAGGGTACTTATAACTGTACTTACTAAGTCCCATGAACCTCCAAGTAAGTGTGCTCCTTTACAGCGTGACGATTGGATTGTCAGAACAAGCAGCCTCAGGCACTCAACCGTAGAAACCAACGAATTGCTGAACAGGGTACTTGACATGCGATCGCACCGTAGGGCAAAGCGATACCAGACATGCATGGCACAAGTCAATATTCGAGCCGCCCTGTACTTGGTCTTGCTAGAAGTTTCAGTGCATTTTAAGGCTGTCCAGGAGGGGGACACCGAGGCATACCGCCCTTTTCTCTGCACCATCGCGACAATGCCCTGCTCCAGCCACCCTTTGATGTACCAGAGCCTTCCAGTATCTCTGGCACAGCCTCAGAAGCCTCCCCTATGGTAGTTTCCGAAAGTTAGGGGTACCTTATTTTGGGGTCCTTATAATAAGGATCCTACCGTTTAAGGTACTATATGAGGGTCCCCGCTTCTCGGAAGCTCCCATATCCTTTCGGGCTCGCGGCTCATGGGCTCATGGGCTGTGACTGGGCTGTGGGCAGACGTGAGACCCCTGGATGCAGGTTTTCCCTTCTTCCTCACTTCAGAGAGATCTCGTAGCAGGAAAACAAGTTCCTGGCCGTCAGAAGCGACAGCTTCGCGAGCGACCAACTCCCGGCCCTCCACACACATGCGACCTGCCTCTGACAACTCCTCTAAACCCTGAAAAACTGAAAACCTTGAAAACACCGAAGCCCAACCGCGCGCTCCGAACCCGAAACGGCCCGAAACCCGAAAACAGGGGAGGAGCTTTGCAAGCTACACTTTCCACGCCGAGGCCGCGGCCCAGCCAAAGCCTTGGAGAGGGCTTCATGGGAGCCCGATAGGGTTCCTATAAGGCTTACAGATACTAGAAGGGGTCCTTTGAGGATCCAAGGCGAGCGTCTACGATTTTAAGGGGAACGAAGCAGCTTGGGTTGTAAGGGTGGAAATTTCGTGCAAGTAGGGTTCGAGGAACGGCATTCAGCATCGGGAGCCTTTGGGGCTCTTGGGGTCCAGTCGGCGCGGGGCTGGGGCAGCAAAGCTGCCGAGATGAGGATCGGCAACGTTTTCCCAAATTTCCCAGCATCGGCGCCTCAAGCACGGACATGCCGAAGCCGACGCCGGCGAGGCTCACCTCCTGTCGTCGAAACCAAAAGAAGCCCAGAGCTCCTTGACAACTCCCCATTCCCGACCGAGCAGGGTTGCGCCTTCACCACGAAGCGCTCTTCTAGCGCCGCCACCAAGGCCTACAGCTGAGGGCTCGGTAAAGCTTGCTGTTTTCGGAGGGGTGGCCTGAACACTTGGATTGCAGTCGGAACATGGAACTTGTCTGCACCTACCCTCATGGCCCGTAAGGCTTGCCCATTATCTGAGGCAACTGCAAAGAAATTCCGCAGAAGATAAAACCATCAGTGCCCTTCACTAGCATCGTCACGAAACCCTACGCAAAACCATGAGACAACACGTTCAATTACGCCTCCACTCCATCCTCGCCGATTTCTGTAGAGTTGCACAGCAAGCTCCTTGGTCACACGCACTCCCGACAAACATTTGGAAATCAAAGCCTGCCGCCCGCAAGACATCAAAGCATGCGCTCCTTCGCACTTCAAACCCCAAGAAAGAAAATCGATTACTACTATTACTATTATTTTCTACTATTACTATTACTATTACTATTACTAATATTACAATTATTACTATTATTTTCTACTATTACTATTACTATTACTATTACTAATATTACAATTATTACTATTATTTTCTACTATTACTATTATTACTACTATTACTACTATTACTCCAACTCAGCCAGGGCTCTTGGAAGTGTCCATGGGAATACCTTGTGAGAGTGCCTGCGGCATGGCCAGCGACATTAATGTTGAGAATAACTAACCAGTGGTTTTGGGGGTTCCTTGGCTCTTTAGCTCCTTTTTCAATAGGGATTATCATCATCCCTGGCTCCTTAGCTCCCATAATATCAATGGTTAGATAAGATTCCAGCATCCCCCCGCAGTTTCACCGTCTGCCTTCTCTCTGACGTTCCACAGAGGGTCCATCGCCTGGGCAATGGCCTCCCAAGAACCAAAAGCACCGCAGCTGGATAGGTAGTGGACTTGGAGGATCATGGGACTTAGTAAGTAGGGTTATAAGTACATTAATTGGGATTATAAGCAATTGTAACTGTAGCTACTTTACTTATATAACCCTACTGACTAAGTCCCATGATCCTTTGAGTGGTGTAGTTACCTACAAGCTCAGAGCTTGGGAAACTCGCCTCGGCGCGCTCCTCCCCGATCTGATCGTGGTAAAAGAAGACCCGACGAAGGGAAGCGTTGAACTCCAAGGCTTCCACCAGTTCCTGAAGAGCACCCGGCGCGCTCTCACTGTGCTGCGACGAAGGTAAGAACCACGTTTTCAAGAAACTCAGAAAAAACCTCTCTCTCCACATCTTCCAGCAACTGAAGCTCATGTTCTGATTTCCGTATGCGACTGCCGTTTGCCAGATGCTTTGCAGGCTCGGGGCCACGAATCGACGAAGGGATGACGACAAAGAGCCCTACGACGAGGGCTTTCGGTGCGCTCGAAAACTAAGTGTGTTGCTGCACGCAGTACGCCGCACGCCTGCCGATATTTCGTGAGCCTCGCATCGTGTCTTTTTGAAGGCCCGAAAGCTGTGCAGTTGTCTGCAAACTTTCCGAAAGAAACGCATGGCTTCAGCGCTTCCTGTCACAGTCTCGTTGGGGCTGAAGTCTTAAGGCTTGTGGCTTTGGAGTGCCTAAGTGGAAGCCGGTGTTTGGGGTATTATGTTCATGTTACAATATGTTGTTCAAAGAAAAACCAAAACACCAAACACTGTACATGTCCAGGCTTAGCTTGGTGGGTTCATCACAAGTATTGTCTTGCTGTGCTGTTTCTTTCTTCATGTCGTTCTGCCGTTTTCTCCTTCTTCCTGACTTGCAGTGTTTTCTTCAATCGACGTGCTTGTCTTTATTCAATCATCTGGAATCTAGCTATTCCCGTGCTTCTTCCTGTCCTTTGTGCGAGTATCGTCGTGGTTACGTTCTTTCGTTATTTCTTCATGTCTCTTTCGTTCTTTGTTTCGCTGGTTCCTTGTAAATTTCATGTGTCTCGAGTGTAGTAGGGCATGCCCAAGACACTTGTACGCATAGCATGTTTTGCCTGATTGATGATGAGGACGATGCTTCGTGATGATGCTGATGGCGGCGGTGCATGATGATGATAATGATGATGGAGTTTATGATGTGGATCATGATGATGACGACGCTGATGCGTGACGTTCTACGTCATCAACGCCCCCCATGCACAGTATGTAGTATGTAGTTGCCCTCGGGGTCTTCTTGTCTGCGCACGAAGCCTCCCCACAAGCCGATCCGGAAACGCCATGAAGAATCTCAGTTCTTGATACAGTCAGCTGATTGCAGGAAATGGGCATGTTAGTCGGCTGAAGGCAAGACCAAAACTGTAAAGACCCTTCCCTACGAGCATGACCGAGGCAACTGTTTGGATCCAGACACTCACACCTATTGAACGCAGCAGCACGAACGACGGTACGAGATCTGACGAACGCATACGGCCAGCTGTGGTGAGATTTCACGTCGTGATTTCTTCACAGGCCCGTTTGGTTGTATGTACGTCGTCTACGTAGCGCACGTGGAACGCCAAAGGCATTGGCCCAACTACTGCTACCTCTGCAGGAAAAAGGTGCTGAGAACTCAGAACCACAATTGCTCCGCTCGACGTGTTTCCAATTGTTGAATATTCGAGGATTCGTCCGTACACGCATGCGTAATCTTGGTGCGCACATTCAAAATGTGCACAACACCACACCTAAGCAGCTTGACCTCAATAGACCCAATGTCATAGAATCCTTCAAACAAGGATCTCCAAAATAGAGCCTGAATCAGCCGATCCAAAACAGGAGCACCCAAAAACTACAGGACCTCTTTGTGAGAGGGATGAGGTCTTCCCGCCTGGGCGTCCTCATCATCCAAGGCATCGGGACGGACGGGATCGAGTGTCACGGACTGGCCAGGTTCTTATGTCTATTCGTCTTCCTACCAATACTGTTACTCTGCTACTCTTCTATGCACTCTACTCTTGTTGTTGTCGTCAAGAAAGCAGGGGATGCCGTTGCCGGGCTTGGGGTCTAAGAGACACAGGGCTTCATCACCGCTTCGAGCAGCACTTCCTTCCGGGCTTCGGTGCACCAGCAATAGCACGAGCAGCCCGCAAGTGACCATGAAAGTTGCCGTCGATCCCATGATGATGAAGGAAACCCGAAACCCTTTCGTAGAGACTTCGATGTGGCAGTGATGTTGATCTTTGCCCGTCTGGCACCTGGCCTGCACTGGTGAAGAGGTGTCCAACAGGGTAGCGATGAGCTGGCAGGCGCCACACATGTCACAGACTCGGTCATTATCCGGTTTTAAAAGAAACGCATCGTGGGTCTGGAACTCAACTGTGTGTGCAGACCTTGGCGCACTCTGCATCCACAGCCGTGGCCTGGGAATGCAACCGCAGATTCCTCATTTCGAGCGGTTGAGAGAGCGGCAAAGGGCCTCCACGTAGACCTGTTGCACTCCTGGGCTACTCCGGAGTGCATCCCCCACCGCCTGGCCACGACGCACAGGCGCTCATGCATACCAATGTCATTGCTATCATAATGCTTGCTGGTATGCGTGTTGCTCGCGCCACTTCTGCAACTACTTGCTTTTGATGTTGCTATTGTTACTTTTATCCCATTACTTGTTGTTGGTTGTAATACTTAAACTCCTTTTGCCATTGCTACTGTATCACTACTGAGCTTGCTAGTCTCGTTGTCGTTGCTCAGCATTTTTGACCGTTATGAGTTATCAATACGTCTTTCTTGACTGCTCTACGTACATTATCCGTGTTGACTTTATTGACATGACTATTATGACGATTACTTCACAAAATGAACATCCTGTGTGTCACACCGGCTTGATGCCTCGATGCCGGTCTCTTCAAGGCCGTCACACTGGATCGCCACCCTTCGAGACAAGCACAAAGCTCGGAATCGGCTCCAGGAGCTTACTCTAAACCCTCAGTCCATCCATCCATCCATCCATCCACCCACCCATCCATCCATCCATGTATTTCGGCATGGTTCGTGAGGTTTTGCCTGGCTCGCGAAGTGAGGAACTCACAGGCCACGCACAGCTCGCGGAGGCGAGCATCGTCGACATCCTCAGGGCTGACAGCTTGGAAGTGGACAAACTCTACGATTAATGCTAAAATCGGTTTTGTAGCTTGTTGCTGATGTTGGTAACAATTCTTTTGAACATTACTCGTAATGTTAGCTTGATCCGGAGTATTAACATTACTCGTATGTGCATCAGAAGATTTACTTGTATTATTCAAGCTGTAAGACAAGAACTCTTAATATTATGACTGGAATGACAGTTTTTGACATGTTTTGTGCTCTTGTTTGTGGTAGTAGAAGTAGTAGTAGTAGTAGTAGTAGTAGTAGTAGTAGTAGTAGCAGTAGTAGTGGTAGTAGTAGTAGTAGTAGTAGTAGTAGTAGGAGTAGTAGTAGTAGTAGTAGCAGAAGTAGTAGCAGTAGTAGTATTAGCAAGTAGTGGTTGTAGTAGTAGTAGTAGTAGTAGTAGTAGTAGTAGTAGTAGTAGTAGTCGCAGTCGTAGCAGTAGCAGTAGCAGTAGCAGTAGCAGTGGCAGTGGCAGTTGCAGTAGCAGTAGCAGCAGTAGTAGTAGTAGTAGCAGTAGCAGTAGCAGTAGCAGTAGCAGTAGCAGTAGTAGTACTGTAGTAGTAGTAGTAGTAGTAGTAGCAGTAGTAGTAGTAGTAGTTGTTGTAGTAGTAGTAGTGCTACTACTACTAATAATAATGAATATTGTTCAAAGTATCAGCACTGCAAGTACAGGTGGTATTACTGGTATCCACAACGGATTCCACCATTAAATCTCAAAATGGTGTTAACACGACGGTTCCTATCATCAATAGTACTAGGAGCAGTAGCAGCAGTCGTAGTAGCAGTAGCAGGAGTAGTAGTAGCAGCTGTGGTAGTAGTAGTAGTAGTAGTAGTAGTAGCAGTAGTAGTCGTAGTAGTAGTAGTAGTAGTAGTAGTAGTAGTAGTAGTAGTAGTAATTGTTGTTGTAGAAGTAGTAGCAGCAGCATCATCTTTATTGCGATCGTTATCAGTTTTTGCACGACTATGTCTGTCTTATTTTGGTACGTTTCTGGCAGCATCATGATTTGAGGGCTTCCTGACTTATGCGCGCCTGTTACCGCGGCCTTGATTACAAGGATCCCACTGTTTTGCCGTGCAGGCTGCAACAGATATCATATCATGATCATATATATATATATATATATATATATATATGTATGTGTGTGCTTTTCTCATGTTGTATTATGTTAAATTATAAGACGTGACATGGTAATGTAGTGTATTTATATATATATATATATAGTATAGTCCCGGATCTCCTGGCCTGGATGTCATCTAACTCTGGAAAAACATCGTTGAAGGCGTCGCAGTGCGGAACCACCAACCGGAACAGTGCCAAATCGTGGGAGAAGTCTGCCTCTCACAATGTAACACGAGGGATGTGTTGCAAATTATAAGCTGCACAGCCCTACCATGTGGTCATCTTAGCTTGCTAGTATGTGGCATAGTGCCCACACCGATACAACGTTTGAGCACAATTACTCTTATTAAATGCAGTTACGCACCCGGAAGTGTTCCTGATGGCATCGTAGTCGCTGCCCATGTCGACAAATGGCTTCGGGGCTGAATGCCAGTTGAGAAGCTGAACCCAACTGCGCTGGATATGTCTAAACGTATACAGACAGCTCGTGCAGGGAAGTGCTCACACAATCTACGCACATGGCCGACGTTCAATGACTGAACTGGGTAAGAAGGACCTGAGCATAACCCTGCAAACACGAGACACCGCACCTCTTTGCGCTAGAAGTTGGCAGAGCTACAAGAAATCTGTGGAAGTACAGAGGAAGTGGATCAACAGCATGAGTTCCCTCTGCCCCTTTTGATGCCTCATCTCGAATTTGTTGCTCCATAAGCTCGTTCCTGTCCTGCGGCAGGCAGCTGCCAGGAGTGGAAATGCTACGGCTCATGCTTGGAGCCTGAAAGACACCATCTTGGAAAGATGCTTAGGCCTAGCGGCTGAGCAGGCTTTTGAATCTTGGATGCTCCTCCAAGGCCGCACTCAGGCGCTCCCCTGTCCAGGGAGCCACACCACGCTGGAGGCTGCCTCGAATCGGTCTGCGCTGAGAGCAGACATTCTGGGCATGGAGTCTGCAAGAACGAGCCGTGCTGTTGAAACTGCTACGAATGTTGCTGGTGCGTCAACTCTATGCCCTGTCGATCTTTGTCTTTCCGAGAACATGGACGCACCAGGGCTTGCAGAAGAAGCATGAAGCAGCGACAGCTGGTGTCTCCAGCGTCACAGTTGAGGGTTGCTGGTTCAAAACTGCTTTGGGAGTTATTTCTTCATTTCGTCGAGTTCGCGTGGACCTTCGTGCCTCACTCACGTATGACCGTTTGACTTTCTGCGACTCGCCGACAGAGTAGTTAAGGGTTGCTGCTCCACTTAAGGGTTGCCTCTCTTCTGAAACTCCCATATCTTGAGAGAGCCCAAGTGCTTACGCTTCCAGTGCCGCGGTGCCGTACGACAGATGGGCCATGATGAGCAAAAAGACCTCAACAGACGAACCCGGGACACGGCAAAAAAGACTCTGACATTAGCAGATTGCTTCGACTGCCGCAACATGCCTGCGTCAGAATACACCTGGAAACCATGCCTATGACCAGCTGCGTGAGAGGCATGTCTTCACATCCCTGCGACCAACATTCCTGGTGGAGCCTAAACCACGGATGCCTTCAGGTCAAGGGGCCGGGATGGCCAGGTTCAGCAAACCAACGAAGAGGCTTCTCCCCATCACTTTGAGATAGCAGATGGCAAAGAAGGCCTGCAAAAAATGCTGGCTGTGCTGACGTTGCTAAGACAGCAAGCGGGCGGAAGCCCACGACATGGTTTCACGCGAGATGCAGTCGTTCGCTCCTCTCGGCTGAGTAAACCACAGCTGTATGCACGGTCAGATGTTTGAAAGCACCGGTTTCGGCGCCTGCGGCACATTCTCCAGAACCATCAGCTTTCGCTTAGTCGGGGTGACTTGCCTCGATCAACTTTGCAGGACCGTAATGGTGACTGGTGGTGCGGAGGAGGACAACGAAGAGGCTGATGATGATTTATGATGACGGCGCACAGCGAAAGCGACGACCGGAGCAGACTTCGGAGAGGCATACCATCAATGGCCCAGCGACTTGTAAAGCATCGGCAAGATCATGTTGCACAGGCGGCGGCAAAGTGGAAGCTGCTTCGCGCTGGTGTCCTTGCAACGGGGTACTTGCCAGCCTACGTTGAAATCTGCACCTCGTAATGCCGTGGCTCCTCCGGCGTGGTATCCTCCGTGGATGCGACGAGAACGGACAAGTGGCTCCTGAGCTCGTTCCAACGAGAAGAAACGCGACACTGAATGAAAAGTCCTAAACCGAGCTCAAGCCCTAGGCTCCAAGCCCTACACCTCACAACACACTTCTGAGTGCCGGGACGCCCACAGAGTTGTGCGAGACACTTGTCATCGAAGAAACTGCAGTAGATATGTAAAGCGGCCAGATGCACCTAAGGATCACTTCAGGGCTTAGGGTTTGGGGTACAGGATGTTTGGGTTCGTCACATCGAAACATGTGCCCGGTCCCACCAGGCTGAGAATTCCGATGACCTGCACGAAGGTAACGCCGCTTTGCCAACACAAGGCTGCCAGGATCATGTCCTGACGTCAGGGTTTAAAGGAAAGCCTTCTGTTTGGAGATCCCTAGAAACAAAACCAGAAACCAGGAAAAGACAAGAAAAAGCGCCCAAGAGCCGTGGAGACCAGGTCTTGTTGCAGTCGCTGCATATGTTTTCATAGGGGTTTATGAGGACTGAAAGACCTATGGGGCTTCGAGGTATCATAGGGCTCAGGATGTATGTGGCTTATTACCAGAACAAGGGATTGGGATTTGGTGCAATTCAGGGCTCGGGGCTTTGCGGTTCTAGCGCTTAGAGATTCTCATTGAAGAAACAAACAAAAACAGCTTCGCGATCGTAGGGTTTCAGCTATAGGACTTTGACGGCTGGGATTTGAGGTTAAAGGTTGGGGCTTACTTGGGGTTCATGGGACTTAGTAAGTACAGTTATAAGTACCCTAACTGGGGTTATATCCAGTTGTAAGTATAGTTACTTTACTTACAACCCTACTTACTAAGTCCCATGAACCCTTAAGTGCGCTCCTTCAACGTGTCGTAGGCATCGGATACAATCGGGCACATTCCGCTGAGGGAAGCAGTGAAGAATGTCTTCAAGCCGTACCTGTTTCAAAAAGCCAGAGAGCTTGATCTACCCTTCGCTTCGGGAATGCACTTTCAACGATAAGAAGCCCTGAGGGATTCAGAATGGAAGCCCTATATGGTTATAAGTTATAAGTTATATGCACCTTTAGAGGATGCTTCAGCTCAGAAGTTTTGGGCTCTTTCGAAGCAGAAACTGGAGCTGTGAGCTTGGAGCTGTTGACTTCATTCAAAAGGCACTCCGCAGCATCATACTTAGAGATTCTTCACAAGCCGACAGACCATGCCTGATGGCGACAAACTTTTGCAAGGGCGCTTCATGTGCCGCTTCGAGAACTTGGGCGCATCGAAAACGAAAAAACGTTCGGCTTCCCGGAAAATTGACTCCGTACACCCCTCTTTTGCTGGACAAAATCCTGGTGCAGGATGCCCCCTTTGCTTGAGATTTGCCGCGGCTTCGGCCAGATGATATTGCTGGGGCCTTAATAATTAAAGTAGGCTTCCTTTCAAGGGTCCCTCTAGAAAGGATCTATAGGGGTTACTACAAGGGTGCTATGATAGAAGGACCTTAATTAGGTGGGTTGAATAGGGTTCTAGGGCCCATTATACTATACTTGTACTAAGGAGCCCCCAACATAGTGTAGTGTAGGTAAAGCCCATGCAGCAGCTCCCACTCGCCTTCGCCCTTTGGGGAGGATCACAGCAGCAATGATTGCCTGCGTAATCCTCAGCTTTTTTTGCAACCGGCGACATGACCGCAAGGCCTGCCCCTCTGCGACATGTTCTGTCGAATGCAGGCTAGAAACTGCCATACACCAGCGGTGCCAAAGAGTATCAGGTAAACTTCCCAACATAAGCCTGTCTTCTGGCTTAACCTTCCTGTGGCGCCACTCGCGAAAGCTGCCGCCAAGGTTGCAGAGTACGTGAAGCTGAATGTGATCGCAAAGAGCGCCCGCTTACACCTAGGACCCGATGCTGCCAGGGTTTGCCGACTCACAGCAAAACCGATAAACAACATCTGGGTGGTGGCCAAAATTATGATCCCTTTTTGGCTCCCTATTATGATATGGCACCATAT
Source organism: Symbiodinium sp. CCMP2592 (assembly GCA_905221615.1). NCBI lineage: Eukaryota > Dinophyceae > Suessiales > Symbiodiniaceae > Symbiodinium > Symbiodinium sp. CCMP2592. The sequence goes on from CAJNDT010005002.1 coordinate 314,476, forward strand.
TCTTTAGGGCACCCAAAAAGGCACCATAATTTTGACAATTACTCATCTGCTTTGAACGGTTGCTGGTCCTGCCTGCGACTTAGCCCTGCTTTCTGTGGCGGTAGTTGCGGAGCATCAGAACCATCTTCCAAGGAATCCAACGAACTAAGGATGTGCTCTGGCTCAGATCTGCAGTTCTTGCATCTTGTGCCCAGCCAAAGTATGAAGGTTCCCAAGACCACCACACTGGCATAAAAAAGAACCATTGCAGAGATATAAAAGTGCATCCGGCCAGAAGAATCTGCAGGAGGCATGCTGTCGATGTACGCAGCATCAGGCAAGAACTTCGGTGGTGCTGTCACGAAAGCCGTCGGGGGCTGCACCTGGCTAACTGCCTGCACATCTTCGACCACGTCCGGCAGCTCAACGTTGGCTTCGGCTGCAATGGCCCATGATAGACATGCCAAGGCAAGGCGGTCTTTGCCGCCCAGAAACGCCACGTACATTGTTTCAACTTCAACAACTGCAACCTCTCGAAACACAACATACCCACACGTCAAAGACAAATGCTGAGTGCCCAATGTCGGATTCCAGTGCAGCCTACGAAACCCAAGACCGTTGCGAACGAACACAACTGCTCAATACAAGCGAATTCAACCGAATCAACAAGCTGTGCCCAGCGAAGCTAGTGCATATGTCAAAAACCAAGCCACATGATTCGAGATAACATCGCTTCTTGCCTTTCGGAGCCGAAGAGTGGTACTTCGAAAACTCAGTAAAGTAGGGCTTTTCTGCATGTGCGATAATGCAGCTGGTAAAAAGCCAACAATGCCCGCAAAACAAAAAAGACGCGGCTCAGAATCACACATAATGTGAAATCGCATGGACCGTTTGGACATGGAAGCACGATACGTCTCCTGGGACTCCGAGATCTTTAGCTCTGACAGCCTGGAAGCATCTTCAACCAAATTTGGCGCATTCTCCGGACTGTTGTTGTTTTACCAAATCATGGATTTACATGGCATTTTGGGCTGCTGAAAAAAAGCTTCAACTTTGTTTGCTCATTCAATCCAAGAACGAACTGGTTGAAATCAGGGAATCCATTTTGCTTCTTCAACTTGGTCTGAGCAGACGTGGACTTCCAGCTGGAACAGCTGGGTTCGACAGGTTTCAAAATTCGAAGCTGGGTTCGATTGGTTCAATTTGAAGCTGGGTTCGAATGGTTCAAAAAACCAAGTTCAAGTTGAAAGCCAGTCAAAGATTGAACAAACCTGCATTGACTTGGGCTCGCAGTTTTCGACTTTTTGCATTTTGTTTTGCGTTTTGATTTTGATTTTTGCTCATCATTCCGTAAAAACGCAAAAACATGTGGTTTCTCTTGTTCTATCTGCCACAGTTCCGCAGTGCACATGATCACACTGGACAACAAGCGGTGTTTGACAAAGCACAAACGAAGCACTCAATGGAAGAGGCGCAATACCACAACAACAGCTGCACAATGGTGGCCGAAAAAATGAAATCTCTCTGCCTGGCGTCTCCAAAGTCTTCTCCAAATCCAATCCGTGAAAACTCCAGCCTTCCCAGTTGTCACAACAGACTGTGCGCTGCCAGCTTTCTTCGTGCAGTGCATTTAAGCTTTGACCATGCAAGTTGATTCCACATTCGAAGAAGGCAGTCTGGAAACGGAACCCGGAGAACTCCGACACCGCACTTTATGTTTTCTGCACGAAGCTGAAACGCCGTCTCTGTCCAAACGCATTTGGCAAGCTGACATGCCAGAACATGGAAGAGCTTGAAAGGGGACTTTCAAGGCTCTCAAGAGGCATTGAAGCTTTGTTCAAGGGCAAGAGACTTCAAAGAGTTTTGAACGAGACTCTCAGAGCCTGTGAAAAGGGTCTTTTTGCGCTTTGAAGGGACTTGGCACAAAGAGGTGGAGTTCAAGCCCCTGAATGCCCCTTCAGGCCTCCTTCAACATGAAGCGATCTCGTGTGGCTTCTTGTTTCGTTTCTTTATTTTTTCTTCTTTTCTCATTTTTCTACAAAGCGATTTCGTTTTCTTCGCCGGGCGCGGCGTTTCGCGCGGTAACTAATTATAATTAAAAAGAAATTAGCGGCGCGCGCGGAGCGCGCGCCGCCAGCGAACAAAAAACGCGTTTTTCCGGTTTTGCTTTCCAACCTCACTCAAACCTGCTTTCTCAAACCCAAAGTCTTTTTCAGTCGAGCGCGACCACATCCCTCATTTCGCCTGCCACCTCTACCTGTACACGAGGTGGGGCAGAGCTTACAAAAGGCTTCTTAAAAGCAGACATGTCTTTCCAAGTGACCCCCCCGCTGTCTCTTTGAGATTTGCGAAGCCAGCCACACACTGAAAACATGTCTTGTCCGCCGAACCAATGCTTCAGCTGGAACAAACGGACGTGAAAACGCATGATCTGTTCCATGCGAGTCTGTCGTCTGAAGAGCCAACTGTGTTGAAGGGACGCTTGCCGACCACTTTGCGGAAGGCAGCGAAAAAGCCATCAACCTTCTGGGTGCCTCCAACCCTTCCTGCTCTTCAAACCCCAGACACGCACCCGCATTCTCTTCGAGAATTCTGGGTGCGGAGGCTTGTGTTTGACACAAGTGTGAGACAAAACGCAAATCACCGTCGTCCAAACACCATCAAGCAAAGGGCTCTTCCAGGTGTTGTTGCCGTCTGTGTGACAGACGGAGCCTAACCCAGCACAGGCTCATCATTTCCTCCAAGGAAAGTGGTCCTCCTCCACCTTGACCTGCCTGAGTGATTCTGTAGCCAAGACGCTGCAGCCACACCAAGCTGGACCCTCGACGCACTGCCGCAATGAAGCTGAACACACAATTCCGTGAGATCTGCCCACAGAACGGAAGGCCACTTCATCAATCACGACATCCATCCCGCACCAACGGTCAAACTGTCGTTCAGCTGCTCGATTAGAGGTGTGAAAAGCTGGTCAAAGGTCTCGAACAAGGAGCGAATGGCCCGACTGTCAACACCAGAACAAGGCTGGCATCATCCGGTGACAGATGCAGTTTAAGTGTGATCCACAGAGCTCCAACAATGGACTTTAAACCCAGACAACGTTCTGGAGCGTAGTGCGACCAGGAACCTCGCTTGCGACCAGGACTCGTCTGTCTGGGCGAGTGTTCGCAGCTCTAGGCTGTGTGAAGACAGGAGGCCTGTCCGAAGGTCCTGCAGAACTCGAGGCAGGTTCTGCAGAAGCTTCGACAGCTTCTGAAGCCTGGACCCCACTTCTTCACCGCTGTCCTCAGCTCTGGCACCAGGATCAAAGGAAAGTCCCTTGAGGTCAGGCAGCATCCGGGACCCTTCACGAAGGGGGCGCTTCAGTTCGCTGAAAGCTTTGAAGCCTTCGAAGGTGAAGGTCGAAGGGGGGCTTCGAAGCCCCTTCGCGCCGAAAGGTCTGAAGCCCTTTCAGCTTCGCAAAAACGAAGGGGGCTTCGAAGGCTTCGAAGGGCAGGACGAAGCCCCTTCGCCTTCGGCTTCGAAGGCTTCGAAGCCCTTCCCCCCTTCGTCCTCCCCTTCAAAGCCTTCGAAGCCCCCTTCGTCCTTGCCCTTCGAAGGCTTCGAAGCCTTTGTTCTTGCCTTCGAAGGCTTGGGTGGGGACGAAGGCTTCGAAGGCTTCGAAGGGTGGGGACGAAGGGGGATTCGAAGGCTTCGAAGGGGGCGGACGAAGGGGGGGGGGCTTCGAAGCCTTCGAAGGGGGCCGTGAAGGCTTTGAAAGATTGGAAGGGGAGGATGAAGGGGCGGAGGCTTCGAAGGGGGCAGATGAAGGGGGGGGGCTTCGAAGCCTTCGAAGGGGGCCGTGAAGGCTCTGAAGCCTTCGAAGGGGAGGATGAAGGGGAGGGGCTTCGAAGGCTTCGAAGGGGGCGGATGAAGGGGGGCAGGCTTCGAAGCCTTCGAAAGGGGAACGCTTTGAAGCCTTCGAAGGGGAGATGGGGGGGAGGCTTCGAAGCCTTCGAAGGGGGCCCCCCCCAACCCGCGGGGGAAACTAAATGAAAAAAAAAATTCAAACTCAAACAAACCGCGATCATGAACACAACAGAAGAAGAAGCCGCGCGAAATCGTTTATGGTGGTTTTTGCGAAGAGAATAAAATGAGAAAAGAAGAGTTGAGGACACAAAACGCAATCAGACACACAAACGCAATCATGAACACAACAGAAGAAGAAGCCACACGAAATCGCTTTATGGGGGGTCTTTGCGAAGAACAAAATGAGAAAAAAAGAGTTAAGGATGCAAAACGCAAGCATACACACACAAAAGAAGAATAATCCACATGAAATCGCTTTTGGTGGTTCTTGCGAAGAAAATAAGCTTTAGGGTGGTTTTTGCGAAGAAAATAAAATGATAAAAAAAGAACTAATGAAACAAAACGCAATCACAAACACAAAAGAAGAAGAAGCCACACGAAATCGCTTTATAATGGCTTTTGCGAAGAAAATAAAATGATAAAAAAAAAAAGTTAATGAAGCAAAACGCAATCAAAGACAAAAAATAGCCACACGAAAAAAAATTCCCCTTCAAGCCAACCCTTCGTCTCCACGCCCTTCCAAAGCTTCAAAGCCTTCGAACCCCTTTCGAAGCCTTCGAAAGCCCCCTCCCTTCATCCTTCCCTTCGAAGGCTTCAAGGCCTTCAAAGCCCCCTTCGAAGGCTTCGAAGCCCCCCCCTCTCCTTCAGCCTCCCTCGAAGGCTTCGAACGTCCCCCCTCGTTTTCCCCTTCGAAGCTTCAAAGCCCCCGCCCCTTCATCCTCCCCTTCGAAGGTTTCAAAGCCTTCACGGCCCCCTTCGAAGGCTTCCAAGCCCCCCCCCCCTCATCTGCCCTCTTCAAAGCCTTCGAAGCCCCCTCATTCTCCCCGTCGAAGGCTTCAAAGCCTAAGGCTTCGAAACCCCCCCTTTATGCGCCCCCTTTCGAAGCCTTCGAAGGCTTCGAAGCCTTCGAAGGTCAGGACGGCTTCTGCGCATCGAAGCCTTCGAAGCCTTCGTCCTCCCCTTCGAAGCCTTCGAAGCCTTCCTCCCTTCGGCGCCTCCGTCCCCCCCCCTTCGACCCTTCAGCTTCGAAGGCTTCATTTTTTTGGAGACAGGAGCTGCGACATACAGACTTGGTCGGCTAAATCGTTCAGCTCGAAGTAGGCACAATCTACCCCCGGATCACTGGCCCTGCTCCCCGTAAGACCTGGGTCGCGCAATGGCCGTCATCAAAATTGCCCGGTTGATGCGCGGAGGCATGGCCACAGAAGATGGTCGAATCGCCCCATGGTGACCTAATCCGAAGACAAAGCACTCCACGGTGTGTGCTGCAAAGAATTGCATGCCCAGCTTCCCTTCAGACGGGGCTCGCAGGCTTCGAAGCCCCCTTCGCCGAAGTCTGCTGCGCAAAACGCCGTAACCACTACAAAGCGTGGCATTTAGCTTGGTCGATTCTGCCGCATTAAACGCTGCGCCCGCCTTTTCTTCTTCACTTTGTTCTCTTCATAAAAAAGGCGCTGTCCGGGTGGTGAGCAGCGAACTCGTGCCCCTTGACGAAATGCTCGGATTTATCTGCAGAAGCGAGACAATGCTGGCTCCCTTGTTCCAGTCGATGCCACCGGTTGTTCACATATCGTGTAGCTGCAGATGGAGAAGTGCTCGCGGCGCAGACGCCTGCAGACCACCGCATCCTGGCTGGCAGACCAAAGGTGACCGAATCGGCATTCTCGCACATACTGACCACATGCACCAAGAGTCGTGATAATGCCCAGCGAAGACCGCAAAGAAAAGTCTTCTCACGCTTCTGCAGGTCCTAGAAGCTCAGAGGCTTTGCTCTTGCAAGCCACACACGTGTTCAAGAGCTCGTAATTTTGTCTGCACGGGCTATTGCGCAACCCGTGTTGAGGCTGCAGAGCAGATAAATGCATGCCATGACCCAATTTTCGGGAAGCGGAGTCCATGAGCCGGCCCGACTGCACTTAATTCATGCTGAACGAATTTTCCGGCGAAGTTTTGTATGTCGCAGCCACCTCGTTTCACTTTGTACAGGGTTTAGTTTGGTCTTTTTGGTTTTCGTGCGTGATTGTGGTTTCTTGCTGGGACCGAGCGCAGCAGCCCGAAGCGAAAACAAAGCACATGGCAGATCAAAGCTGGCAAATGCGGGTTTCTCGCACTTGCTTACCGCAGCAAGCAGCGGCAGCAGCCAAACAAGGATGGTGATCAAAATTTATTTTCTCGCTTAACCCTCTCTAAAGTGTTTTGGCTTGGTCTTTCTTCTTGGAAGAAACTTTTGGGCTTGAGGGCTTTTCTTCTTAAAGAGGGGTTTTATTCAATGTACCGATGGCGTCTTCGTGTTTGCTTTCTTCTTCTCATTGGAAGCTTGCTTTGATTTGGGGTTATTCATTTGCTTTCATCGCTTGAACCCTTTAAGCGTCTTTCTGAAGCTTTCTCCTTCTTTTTGAGGGTTTTATGAAGGGTTTCATCGAATTTTGATCGCTTTAACTCCCTGAAAGCGTCTTCGTGCTTTTTCGTTCTTATTGGAACAAGCTTTTGGGTTTGCAGGGCTTTGAGAAGGGTTTCATTCTATGTAGGCTCGTTGCTCAGGATTATTCATTTGTTTTCTTCGCTTTCAACCCTCTGAAACGTCTTCTGGGAGAAGCTTTTGGACTTGAAGAGCTTTGTAAGGGGTTTCGTTCAATGTTTGCGGCTTGCACCAGCGGCAAGTTTTTTCGAAAAGCAGAGTCTCTTCTGCAAACTTTTAAATTCAGCACGATTGATTGTGGCTTTTGAGAGGAATCGAAACTTGAAGTGGCCAAGCTCGACACATGTGGGTTTGTTTTTTGTCCAGCCTTTAAGTCCTCCCTTCAAGCCCCCTTCAAGTTTCCTTGAAGTCTTTCTTCAAGCCCCCTGTCTCCCTTCAAGCCCCCTTCAAGTCTCCCTTGAAGCCTTTGACCTTTCAACTCCCCCCCCCTCGCAGCCTCCCTTCAAGCTCCCTTTTAAGGGTCCAACCCTTCAAGCTCCCTTCAAGGAGCCGTGAAAGGAGGTGGATCCAGAAGCTAGACGGTCCTATCTTTTGTTTGGCGTGAGCGGGCCTCGTCGACTACGGCTGTAGCACTCGGTCCCTACAAACAACACAAACACACAAAACAACAGAAAACAGCGGTGAAACTTAAGCACAAGAAGTTGGGATTTGTACGCGGACAAGCGGACATGCCCAGCTTCGCAAGGTGGAACTCGCAAGGGCCAACCTGCCAAGGCGGCCCCAAAAGGGCCAGCGCCACGCAACACCACACGACTCCAGCTTCCCACAGTGGCCGTGCAAGACAGTACTTACAGGGGATGTTAGGCGAGTAGAGCCAAGAACAAGCACCCGGCGGTCGTTACCCAGCTTCCCAACTCTGTGGGGGGCAACTGGCGTGCGTCAGCATCGTTCATGGCCGCGGGATGAAGGTCCGTAAGGAGCAGCTGTGCCGTGGGGAACCTAGGCCATCCCCAGGCACGGGTTGCAAGTCAGCCCGAGCCGTTCGAGCGGTCGAACCCTGGAAAAGTCTGTGCCCTCGTCTCAAGTACGTAGGGTTGACAGACATGCGCGAGCACAGGCTCCTGATCGAGTCCTTCGATCACAGTCAGTCCCCTTCTCCCCCCTCCATGGGAGGTGCAAAACACACGCAAATCATTCCACAATCCACAGCTGGGAATCACACGGCAGCAAGATTTAGAAGGCAGGTCAAAGGCATAACCAGTTATCCACCACTTAACATCGTCACTGGGCGTGACTCTGTGCTAGACGGGGAGGCCAAGAATCCAGCAGCGCTGAAACGCTGCATGTTGTTGCCGCAGTGGAAAAGTGGGATTTTGCCTTGTTCACAAAGCTCTTGCAGTCGATGGAAGCCACAGTGGAGCGCATCTAGGTCTTCCTGATGAAGATGCGGCACATTCGTTGCTGATGAACCGGATTTGAATGCCTGGCCCAATGCCACTACTTGCCACGAAGGCCTCCGCTGCCTGCCTCCAACGATCTTGACCCCAGGGGTCCCCTAGTCGAAACCATGCACGGCTGCCACCCAGCATATTCTTGTCGTTCGACTTCTGGATAAGAACCTTCGCCTTCGTGTCCGATGCATCGAAGTGGCAGTGGGCGCATCGCCACAGGCGCACCGGGAAGCAAAAGTCCTTCTTCTGTGGGCCACGTAGCCAACAGACCACCACCGCGCCTTAGATTCCAACCCGAAGAAGTGGTTCACTGCCGGCTGCACTAGGCACAACTGGCCGCTGATCATCGCGTCTCCCTCCCACTGGGGGATCATCGCGGCCCTGGAACTCCATGCCACGCTCCGGCTTAGAAGCCGGAGGAAGAATCTACAAGAGGTCGTCTCGATTGCAACCACCGATTTGCGATTCCTGTGCCTTGGTCGCTTACGACGGACATGCTTCTGCGTGGTGCGGACCTGTGTGCAAAGTGGTCCCATGGGCAACCACTCACCGTGCGTCTCTTTTGGCCAGTGCCCTTATTGGGCTGCTTCATTGCCTCCATCGCCTTTGCGCTCCACCATCGGGGTTCTTCGGACACGGAACAGACGCACGGCGAACGACTGTCAAGGGAAGCTCGAGCTTGGACCCGAATCAGAACACTTTGCTTCACTGTGGCGTTTTCTTGCCAGCTCAATTGCAGCTCTGTCTAGCACTGCCCGAATCAGAAAACGAGACATGGCAAAAAGGTTTTTTTGGCTTGACTGGGCCTCGTCGACTACGGCTGTAGCACTCGGTCCCTACAAACAAGCAGACGACAAACTAACAAAACTACAACAAAGCGGTGAAACAGAAAAGAAGCTCTACGAATGGGCTGCGGCGCACGGGCTTTACCTGTGTTGGCCGTTCAGCGCTAACTACGGAGCCTCAGCGACCGGTCCGGAGCAACAAAGAGCCGTCGCTCTGTGCCGCCCAAAACAACAGGTGGAGCCAAGACCAAGCTCCGGCAGCCGTTCTAGTCTCGCCAGACAACGGACAGCCCCTGTGTTTTGTTCCGTCACGATCGTGCACACCAAAATCCAAAAGTCCAATGCTCCCTGCGGTGAGCGGCTTCCAGACCTGATGCGGTGGCCAGAGTCGTGCAACTCAAAGCCGGCCAGATGCGAACGCACACCGAAGGACGAAACCGAACGATCCTCGGTGTGCAAAACAGTGGCGTCTTGGATGCAATGACCGACGGCCACTAATCGCTGCCACAGCACGTGGCCGGGCAGGATGTAGACCGTGGGGATAACTTGTTGTGCGTCGAAACCCAGTGCAGCGCAAGCGAAGGAACGCCTTAAAGTCCCAAGAATGGGTCGCCCAAGTAGAGCGTGCACCCCGGGCCCAGGTTCCCACGCAGTGGTTGTAGCTCCCACTCAGGAGTAACATGGAGGGAGAAGAACCTCAACGACGTATGTCGTCGGTTACAGCGGCTCCCACAAGAAAGCATTGTCGGTCAGAGACGACCCGACCAACCTTTGGGGGTCCGTCACCACCAGACGACGAAATTGCAAAGTCAACTGAATTGGAAATCAAGCTGTACCGGCTGTGTTCAGGGACAACTGTGGTGCGCCACAACAACCGAAAAGCGCAGCCAAGGCCCCCCCCTCCATCCCCCACTGCAAGGCAAGCAGCGGCCAAAAGCAGCCATCGCGAAAGTGCACACCGTCCCAAACAAGACTCCGGCGGTCGTCGTGCCAGAACAAGAGCAGCAAAGATAATGAATGAACCTCAACGACGTATGTCGTCGGTTGCCGCGGCATCACCTGGAGACTCCTCTAGAGGTGAAGCGACGTGCCTCACGAGGTGCGTCACCACTAAGCTATACCAGACCATTGCCAGGTGTTCTGGCCGCCGAGCCTGCACTATCGGCGTCTATTCGACAAGGCGGCGAGGTCCCGCCAGAAGCCCAGTTGAGCTCGGGCTCGGCCCGGGTCCTGTAGCCCTTGCGTACAGCTGGGAAGGGTATCGACACAACGACGTATGTCGTTAGTCCCACGGTCGTCAAAAGGCGGAGGTCACCTGGAAGAGCCAGCCGCTGCATCCTGCGGCCAGCTGTCGAGCAGTCGTTGCATGTCACGACCGCTCGAAGGAAATTGACTCTCCTTCAGGAGATAGAGCAACTGATAGTTCCTCTCCTTGTAGATTTCCATCAGTCGTGTAAATGAATACTGATGGTTGTCATGGTCTTCGCAATGGAGATGTGGCATTAACTCGGTGGAAATGCAGGGAAGTTGGAGGCCGGGCCCCAGGCCCCCTTCCCTGCGAAACTCCTCCGCTGCAGCCTTCCAACGGTCCTGCGCCCTAGGGTGCCCCAACCTGAACCAGGGGCGTTCGCCATTTGGCAGTGACTGCGCCTGGTTCTCCTCTTGGGCGACTAACCGCTGAAGGAGGACCATCGCTTTGGCCTCAACAGCGTCGAAATGCGCAAAGCGCCATAAGCGGGTCGGAAAGTAAAACTTCTTCTTTTGTGGCCCGCGTATCCAGTAGGCCACGACCGCTCGGAGATCCCAACCTTCGGAGGTTGCCGCAGCACGAAGTCGCCACAGGGCGCTATGAAGTAGGCCCCCAGCCTGAATCGATAGAGACGGTTGAGCTTGTAACCCCAGTGAGATGTCCGCCAGTGGGAAAAGCAATCGAAAGGTGCCGCGATAGGAGCCCGGATACGTGAACATGCATGGGTCAAACTCGCCGCGTCTGGCCGGAAGGAGTCCCTCCTCGAAGCCCGCCATCAGGCGGTCAGCAATGGCAATCTGGGGACGGCCCACCAAGGCAGCCGGAACCTTGCACGTGATTCGCACCTCAATGTGCTGGCCGTCACGGGTTGGGGTAACGTTGGTGAGCTGCAGAAGTGGAGCGGCCGTAGGGTCGTCAGCTAGCGCTCGGGTGAGAAAGAACAGCAGCTGTACTGGCAGCAACACACCGCAGTGCAGCAGTGGTGTTCCCTGCGTCGCCTCAACACTCGTGCTGCCTCCCCCAGTAGTGCGCCGCTGGCTGGAACCAGCGCCCCGCCGGCTATTTGTCGGCTTCATACCAGGAAAGGTCGAAAACCTGTCCTTCAGGCAGGCGCAGGACAGGGTCACAAAACTGAGCCAATGCGACAGACACGGCAAGCAGGGGCGTCAAGCAGACGCGAAAGGCTTCACTATCAGTGCAACGTCGCAACATGAGGGCCCGGTCGGCGAAATCCACCACCTTCACCCCAAAATTCTGAGGGCTGAGTTTGACTTCACAAGCAGGCAGAGACAAGGGGAGAGAAAGCAGGGTCAGGCAGTCGGTGGGGTTGGGCAGCAATTGTTGCAGTGCCCCGGCACATTCTATTCCATCGACAGGCTGCTGTAGTCGGCCCCGAGCTTGGTAGCGCCGAAGGGTGTCATGCTGCTCATCGAATTCGTCTTCGTCTTCTGCCGGTACACACCGGCTGGCAATTGAAGAAACTCCCGGCACAAGACGACAAGGCGGGGTCTCCACTGCGTCCAATAGGGCCGCCACTCGTTGGCTCCATGTAGCGCTAGGTGCAACGGGTAGGGAGACAGCACAGCTTTGACTGCGCAGCTCTGCAGTCAGTGCCGGATCCTCTTTGGCAGGCACTCCCGTGTCTGGGTCAGGGCGGACCTTTCCCGCCGGGTCATAGAGGGCGCGTGGCAGGCCCGTAGTAGCAACCGGCGGCAGCAAGACCGTTTCAGGGCAAGAATGGTGTACCTGCGACGACACGAAGCGCTGCAACCTCCCAAGCAGCGTCGTATTGATCGTATCGGAGGCAATGGCATAAAGGTAAAACGCCCCCGGAACGGCGGTGACCATCGACTCCGATGTGCTCGCTTGGCCCCGCAACACGGTCGCTGGCATCGCGAAAGTCATGTGTGTCCCGATGAGAGACCTGTGGTGAGTGGAGCGGAGTGCACTGTATAGCCTTTTGGGGGGAGGCACACCCTCGCCCTTGTGCTCACGAAGGCGATGGAGACCAAACCTCGGCGGTGTAGTAAACTCCAGCAGTCCGAAGACTGGGCGATCGGTGTCGATTACCGGATAAAACGGACGTGCCGTGATGGATTGGCCACTCGGTCCACTGTGCTCAAAATCCACGCCCCGGAGGAGGAGCTGGACCGGGTAACCATCCATGCCACTGTGTGCAGCAACGGCTGTAGCATCGCAAAGCGGAGGAACACGGTTCACGGACCACCGTTCATAGAACTCCTGGGCGGTCTCCCTATCCGCGCGCGGGGGGCTTGATAGCCCAAGCCTGGCGAGCCCATAAGTTCGGTACAGATCGTCCCATCTGACGTGGGTGTGATGGAGGACGGCATGGAGCTCCAAGGCAGCGACAATGCCCCACCAATGGGAGGGGGAGGCGATGATCAATGGGCTCGTGGGCCGTGTACTGCCTGCCGTGAGCCGTTGGTGGGCGTCTTCGCCCGACATGGTAAAGCGCCCCGCCTTGTCGACAATACAGATGTCGACCGCCCCGGTGGTGCCAGCACACACTGTGGTGGTGAAGAGGTCAACGAAGGCGCCGAGTTCGTTGTGATGGTCATAAAAGAAGGTAAAGAGGGATGAGGCCTGCTCCTGGGTGGTTAGTTGCCCCGGAGGAGGGAGCTCTGGCAGCCATTCCGAAATGAAATCCGCAAAGGAGGTGCCCTCAGCCACGACCCTGTGCGCGTTACCTGTGTCGGCGTTGGCGGGGCGCGCATTGCTGAGGCCAAGACCATGCTTGAGGGAGTCAAAAACCCTAGTGGTTGGTGTGACGACCGTGATTTTCCTTCCGGCCTGGACAGCAAAACGATGCCCGCAGACATTGTAAGCGAGGACCAGAAGGACACAGAGCAATTCCACGAGGCCGCCCTGGTGCATGGCCGAGGATGTCTGCTTGGGTAGTCGGATAAAGTACACTCCCGGCTGATGGGAGCCATCCGCCGCAACTCGCTGAAGTCGCCGTGCAGCGGTATCCGCTGCCAGTTCGCCGATGGTAACCGGGCACGGAGAGACGTCAGAGGCCTTGTGCATGACAATGGATTGTGGGTACCGGACGGCAGTAATAAGCCGATAAAGATCGGCCAGCAGCCTGGTGGAGGCAACCAGGGCCAAGTTCAAGCAAACCCCATTAATAGGGGCTAGGCCCTCAGCCTGCAGAGCTGTATTGGCCGGTGCAAGTATTGCTCCGACGGCCGACAGACGGTTGAGGTAACACAGGATCGCTTCACTATGGGACGCTGACTGGTGGAGGAAATCCACCGCAATAGCCGCTGGCGTGAGGCGGCCGGCCGGGGTGTGGACACAGTCGATCGCCTATTTTGGTGATGCCGGAATAAGGGATGAAGTATTTCAGCCCTTGTCGGGTTACCCGACATCCACGGAGCTCCCGAAGATCCAAGTCAAGACTTACCTCAACTTCGTCCTCAAGTCCAAAGAGGCATTCCGACAACTCCCGGCAGACGGCGAGACTGGTGCCCGGCGGCGGCTCAGCGCCCTGATGGCCATTGTGGCGATGTCCCAGGCTAGTCCACCTGACTGTGTGCAGTGGTCCCAGCGGGGTAGACTGCACCAAGCCTCGAAGTGCCGCGGCGAGTCGCCCCGGAGACACTGGCTGCGGGGCCAGCTGGGCGACTCCACGGATGCCAACGGGCTTGGCGATGAGTCGAGCCAACGTGCGCAGTTGAACCTCACCTTTGCCGCCTCCAGCAGGTTGTCGTGGGTCGCCCGTGCGGATGACAAGCTGGCCAGCTGCATTGGCAAGGATGGCAGCCGATGCAGGCTGTCCCTCCTGTTGCCCCTCATCAATGACGATGACATGCGCGTTGTTGAGGAAAGTCTTAAAACATAACTGTAGGAGGCATATCGCAGCTGCAGCGCGGCCGACCCCTGCGTGAGCAGCAGCATGTGAGCACTACTGACTGAAGGGGAGACGCGCACTGCGCCCCGTTATACTCCCGGCTGAGCCGTGGCAATGTCCCCAAGCCCTGCCGCCTGGTGTTGTAACGTCGAAGCATATGGAAATGTTCAGATATACCAGATTATTAAATTAGGATTAAAATAGGAAATGAATACGAAATGGATACGATTCGAAATAGGAAAATAATAGGAACAAAATACGAAACAAATAGGGAAAAAATAGGACAAAAATAAGACAAAAATAGGATAGAAAATAGGTTCTTTTGGGCCCAAATACTAGGGAAATAAATGCAAAAATAGGAAAATATTAGGAAAATAGGAGAAAATTAGGAAAATATTAGGGGAAAATTAGGAAAATATAGGTATAATAGGAGAAAAGTAATAAAATAATAGGAAATTATTAGGAAATTATTAGGAAAATACTAGAAAATATAGGAGAAAATAGGAAAATAGGCGACAAATAGAAGGGAAATAAGCGAAAAACATACAAGGAAAATAGGAGAAAGAATAGAATATATAGGACAAAGCTGAAAAATAGTGGCAGAATAAGCAGTTCATAGCAATAACAGTTCAGGAAAAATACAACAACAATAGGAACAAGCTGAGAAATAATCGAGAAATAAGCAAGTGACGGGAAATGCTAGGAATAAATTACAGACATTGGAGGGAATTGCAAGAATTTCACAAATCAGGAAATAGATATAGAAATACCACAGACAAACAGAAACGCTCTGGGGCAGTATGAGATTTTATGTAGTGACAAACCAGGCTGAAAATAGCGGCTAACTAGCGCTGTGAGGACAAACCATACGTATACTTATGCCTAACTACACATACACTACATGTTACACGATAGACCGATAGACACTATGTATATATAAATAGATAGTGCGATAGACAGATAGATAGATAAATAGATAGATAGATAGATCGATAAATAGATTCTGTAATCTAGAATATAGAAATATGCACTGCAATCAATAATAGGAGGCTATTATGCTATTCAATATCAATATACAGTAGATCACATGGAAAATGCCAGATCAAATTTGTCGGGACATTGCACACTTTTGCATTTTACAAACACGTAGTTTTTCAATCGAACGGTTTCGGGGATCTCTTGGCTTCCCCCCTCGACAGAGGGGGTACTGAGCCCTTCTACCACGACAAGGTGGATCCCAGCAGAAGGGAAAAAAAAGGGAAGAGCTCCTTGACGACGTCGGCGATGTAGACCTGCACACAGGGGAAGTAGGGTTTGGGGTTTAGGGGCCTAGGGGCCTACACGCCTCCTGCAACACAAGCGTCGGCAAAGCGACGTCGAGTCCATTCGCCTGTCCAGGCACACAGGGCCCACGCATTAAGCTGGGGGCTTAAGTTGCTTTGGTTTTGAAGTTGGGCGGCCGCACATTCAGGGATGGACGCAGAGAATGCGTCGATGAACATGTGGACGAACACGTTGGATGGGCAACATTTCTTATATGTATCTAGACTCTAGACTCTCAGATTGCTATCATTGCTATCCTCAGTAGCAGCATAAGCTGAGTAGGAATGGCCAAGGCACAGAGAGTGCCAGATACACAGTGATGCAAACCATCGATCCAGTAAGAGAATGACTGAGGCTGCGGGGTCCAGGGCGAGAGCTGAGGACCTTAGGATAGCGAGCCTTACTCTAGACAACCCCAGACTCTAGACTCTAGACTCTGTGCACAGCTTGTGCCTCCGGGCAGACGCACACCGGCGTCCCTCCCGGCATCCCTAGTCTACATTCCTGACTCTTTGGGCCTATCAGTACACAGCTGCAGCGTGTGGCCGGCAAGATGGCAGCTCTGTGTTCAGCAGAAGCCAGTTTGTAAAAAAGTGGAGTCGAAATCTCTTGGTAACGGCCACCATCCTAACACAGTGTGTGGAATTGACATCCAGGTCCAGAATCCGGCTTGATTACATTTTTTGTGCTCTCTGCGCCGACGCGGGCAGTGGAAGCGAGGTTTGAGATGATCAAGCAACTTGCAAGCCTTGCATGGCCGACCTCGAGAAGTGCTTAAAAGCCTAAAAGCCAGCCTCACAGCTCGACCGTTTTTTGTGCAGAAGTGTGTCATCAGCAGAGGGGATAGTGGTGTAGCCATACGGGTTAGGGCCGGTTACGCTTAGGGCTTACTTAGAACTAGGACAGGACCAAAGCCCCACAAGACCAAGCAAGAGCAAGTCAAGCGCGATGAAAAGAAGAAATGCGGCAACCTTGCTGCCCTAGCAGCAAGCCTTTCATGCCTCAGTTAAAAGTCGCAATGAGCAGCAGCTAGCAGCTAGCCCAGCACTTGCTATGTACCGGCTTAGAGTACCCCAGCGACCATTAACAGCATCAGTAACAGTAACAAGCAGCCATGCAACCAGGCAGCCATACACTGCTCTATGTCTGAAACTGCTGAGCTGATGTTTGAAAGTCGAAACCTAATTCAAGATCGTGTGAACTGCAGACAGAACACTATCTGACTATGTAACTTATTCATACAATGCGATCCATCGTTATTACACCGAGTGCTGAATCATTCCGAACGACCTAGAACTAAACAATGATTAAGTTCCAAAACATTGCCTGCCTAATATCTGGGTATCTGGTACACTGGTACACTACTACCTCCTCCGACACACCCAAAGGTCAACACGAGCTTGCTGAGCTCACAACTCACAACATGATCCACCCGGCTAGCGGCTAGTCGGCAGCTTCTCACTGCACAAGCTTCTCTGCATGCGAAAGCAACAGTGGATGCACCAGCTCTCGATCCACTCGCTCTGCGGCGAGTTTCTGGAGCTGCTCGTGTGCGGTTGCACGGCCGATCGTCTTGTCTGGGTGCGTGAACGCACTCACAAGCATTGCCTCAGTGTACAGCGCCTGGCTGAACCGCAGCGCTGTTGCTGCACGCTTGGATGCCATAATCAGGAGCTTAACCTCACTCAGCTTCAGGTAGGTGAAGGAGGAGACATACTTCTTTTCGAACATCTTGAAGGCCGTCTCGGCCTAGCATCTGCGCAACAGCAGCAACATGCTCAAAGCTCTCAGAAAGCTTAGGGCCTTAGGGCTTAGAGGCTTAGGGCTAGGGCGGCTAGGGGTTTTCCGGGCTCAAATCACAATGATGTTTCAGGCCAGCTATGAGACTTGTTCGAAAAATGCAGGCAATGTGACTGCTGCTCCGTGCAGTTGTGTTGCAATACAGCACCTACGGGCTACACGGCTACAGCTGCTGGGGCTACGGTCACTACAACGACAACCGCGATGGACCGACAAGGACACTGACACATTCTCATATGGCTCTCCAAACACAGACACGAAACAAGTGTTTTGGGAGGCACACATGGCATGTGTGGGTTTATGTTGTTTACAAGGTGTCACATTCATCGCAGGCACAGTGCAGACATAGCACCAGCACTCACCACTAGCCGAGCCACTAGTCAGTAGTCACTAGTCAGGAGTCTCACTAGACACTAGTCACTAGTCACACAAGGCACTAAGAGACATGAGCGAGAAGTACAGTACAGCTCAAAGCTAAACAACAATAAAGGGAATAAAAACAATCACTCAATCGCAAGTCCTGCAAGTCACAACTGCACTGGGTGGCGGCGGTGCTGACATGTCTCTGGCCTTGAGCAGCTTGGCAATCTCGGCATCGACGGTTTTCGGGTCGATGGTGTTCATGGTGATGGCAGCAGCTGTGAGGACTTTGTTCATGTCGGTCTCATCCGTCGACAAATCCTTCTTCCAACTTGTCTCAGCATGGCATGCCTCATAGCCTTGCCCGACATCTTCGACTCTCTGGGACAAGCTCTCCAGCTCAGTGGTCACCGCTACTGCGTGGGCGGCACTTGCCTCCAGCAACAACTTGCTCCGGGTCACAGTGTTCTTGAAGGCAGCTCCCAGCTGAACGAAGGAAACTGGGCAGAGGTCCTGCAAGGTGCACTGCTTCACAACCTCTGGATTCCCGACCTCCATTTCGTTCGGCAGCTCGCTTTGCTGCTGTTCAGCAGCCTTTTCAGCTTTCTCAAAAGCCAAGCAAGCCCTCAGCATTTTGTCATAGGAACATCTGTTGATGTCCCGTCGGATCCTTTCGTCGAGATTCTGCCCCAGTGCAGAGAAACGCTCCTCGCACTTCCAGAATTCCACGGCAGATCCACACATCTTCAGCAGCGACAGAAACCACTGAGAGAAAGGATGCTCCACTAGCTTCGAAAAGTCACTGGCGACCTCCACCAGGTGGTCCAGCGCCGCCGCCTCCTTCGGGCAAGCCTGTCCATGTAGAATATAGAATCTAGAATCTAGCCAACTATGGTTGACATGTTGAGTCCCCAGGCACATGCACCTTACCTCTGCAAGGCACGGTACAACACACGACATCGTTTCATGCCAGAGCATAAAGTCGCACGCAATGGGCTGAATGTTGATCTGGTCATGGCCCAAGAATCTCTTTGCTCCGGGTTCACCCTAAAAAATAGAGACAACTTGAACACAGCAGGCATGCAACATCTGGGATGCCATGGCCATGGCCATGCAATGTGAGAGCCGTCTTGGGTGTCAGTGTCTAGCAGTCTAGCAATAACAGCTGAAAACATGCACATGAGCACCTGCATGTTAGTCAGTTAGTCAGCGCGCATTTATTGAGTGAAATTTAGAATTTAGAACAGATGGGTTGGCACAGGTATAGGTCCTAGGTCCTAGGTCCTAGGTGTGCATGCACATGCATGCTTTTGCGTTCGTATGAGTGCACCAAGAAGCCATTCATGCACACCTGCATGCGCGACTGAAGGCATGACGTCATGGCAACTTTAGCA
Organism: Symbiodinium sp. CCMP2592; assembly: GCA_905221615.1. Classification (NCBI taxonomy): domain Eukaryota; class Dinophyceae; order Suessiales; family Symbiodiniaceae; genus Symbiodinium; species Symbiodinium sp. CCMP2592. Next base: position 333,175 of record CAJNDT010005002.1, read on the forward strand.
GTTTAGCATGCACAACTGAAGGCATGATACCATGGCCCTGGCAATGCGCTACTCCGCTACTCAAGGCGGTGCAAACGGATGAAACATGGCCACAATTGGATGGTCTTTTGCAGTCACTTCAATCCAACAGATTGTGCCCCACATGCAACGATGCTCGAGTGACTCGAGTGTTGCTCGTCTCGGAGTTTCAAGCGTTGCCGTCAAGCAGCGTCAAAGAATTTTGCGGCTCCATATCACTGTCATTAAATTATAATTAGTGCCACCCTCCTGACCTTTACTATTCATTAGAGCCTACAGTCTCTAAGTCAAGGGTTAGACGGCAAGGGCCCGGCTAGGCAGTATAGGCTTGCTAGGCTAAACGCTCGACAACGATTGATTCTTGACTTGACAGTATGACGACTAATGACTAGTGCTCTGCCAACACATCTCACTCAAAAACAAATCTCAGGGCTAAGCCAACCACTTTTTCACTTACCTATTCGACTCGACTCTACTCTACTCTACTTATTCTTCCTTTCAATGCAAGGGTTCGGTTCAACCAATCACCGAACCTGTCATTCTGAATAAAACCCAACAAGTTGATCCGATGCCATGATGCAATAATTCAGTACATCTCAAAAACTGATAAACAAGAAAACTTCACCTGACACTGGTTAGCCGGTTAGCCGGTTAGCCATGAATGTGATGGAAGCTCAGGATGCAATTGGAAATGCACCACGCAGTATGTTCGTCACAGAATCGGAAAATCTGATAATCACGCTATGGACAGAAGGACCCAGGACTGACTGCACTCGGATCCCACATAGGCACTGGACAAGAATCAACCGCCCAGCGACCTCGGCCAACACCAACATTTTGTTCATCAGGGGGACATACAGCTTCTGGAGGTCGCCATTCATGTCCGCTGGGAACCCGTTCGGGTGCTGGGCCGCCTGGTAGCGCAGCTTTTCCAAGTCGAAGCCTTCGCCGTTGACACTGGCCTCCATCTCCGCTGCAAGCCACTGCCCAAAGGCGGCTTTGTTGATCGCATTCTTTGACTTGTCCTTCCACTGGCTGAGCTGCAAGATCTCCTCGTTCAAGTCGAGATTGGTGCCCTCAAGGTCGGCAATGAAGTCTTGCAGTGGAGCCACCAAATCCTGGAATTCATTCCCAAAGGATTTGACAGCGACAACCTCTGTTGTTAGCAGCACCACTGCATCCTTGATCACTGCCTGCAGCTCAAGCGTTGCACCTTGGCGCAAGCTGTCAACATACCTTGGGACCTGGGTCACAACCTCGCGCAGGGTCGCCAGATTCCCAGCCGAAAGCATCTTCTTGTCCTCCTCTGTGCTCTTGGCCAGCTCCACCATTTTTCTGATGCGCTTCACTGCATCCTGCAACTTCGGCCCGAGCTCCTTGGCTGCACCGGCCTTCAGCGTCAGCTCCTTGCTGAGCTGCTGCCAGAATGCATCCTGCAGCTCGTACTTCAGCATGCAGAGCAAAGGATCTGCATCGTCTTTGAGGGTTGTCACCTCGATCACATCTTTTGCTGAGGAGCCCAAAAAGCATGGCACAGGAACCAGCAATGCCACAATGGCTTTGCAAAACATCTGCACAACCGCCATGCCTGTGATCAGTGGAGCTGGGAGCTCTGCCACCTCAGCCTCGTAGGTCATCTCCAACTGAGTCATCCCTTCGAGCATGGACTGGCAGATGGACACCAGGATTTTCTGGGAGGGCTTTTTGGTCCGGGCTGCCTTCAGGAGGCTGGCAATGTAGTCATTGCCGAAACCATCCACCAACGTCTGCCGAAGAACCTGCTCAAGCTGACTCAAGCAATTCCGGTTCATGACAAGCCGGGGGTGGTTAGCACACAAACAACATCTCATTCACTCCTCACTACTGAACTACTAAACTGAACTGCTGACCATCAAACCTGTACTCTCTATCTGTCTGTGACTGACTCTCACTCTTGCTCCCTCTCTCTCTCTCTCTCTCTCTCTCTTTCTCTCTCTCTCCCCCTCTCTCGCTCTGGCACTATCTGTAAGTCTATAGCGGCCCTCACACTTGCACGACAAAGGTTAGGCTGTTGCTTAGAATGAAAAGTACCAGTAAGTCGTACCAGTTTCTGGCAAAACCTCGCATAGGACCTATAGGACCTATAGGACCTAGGCACCAGTGCACAGAGACAAAACATGTCACAGTCTAGTTGCATCAGACCATGATTCATCAAAACACTAAGCTCTTCATGAAGAGTTAAGCTGGTGCTTCAAAGCCCCGCCTGGTAACAGCGATCCACCCTCTGTGATGCAGCATCCTCTGCGTCCAGCCCGACAGCCTCCGCCTCAGCAGCCGCCGACTCCGGCCCTTCCGGATTCTGGCTGTCTGCACCACCATCAAGCTCAGGGGGCTCTGCCTCCATAACACTTGTGACGAGAGAATGCATGGTTGGCTTGAAGATGTCAAAGTGGTCCTCGGTGTCCGCTCCGTTCCCATCGACCGTGATGGCATCCGTGGCGCTGTTGGTCATTGAGAGCGGCAGCCAAATTTGAAGAAACTCTGTCATCACCTTACTGCTGTTGGCGGCAGCCCATTCATCTGTCCCAAGCTTGCGCATGGTCGTCACACAAACCAACTCAAGGACTCCGGCCTGGATGCTGAGAGGCAACTTGACACAGTCCTGAACCAGCTGGAGGCTCTCATAGATCTTCTGCTCTGGCAAACTCTTGATGCAGCGCTGGTTCTGCTGCAGCAATGTGGCTGCATCACAGACAGCAATGCGCTTCTTCAGGAGAAAGCTTTCCTTGATCTCCTTTGCAACCAGCTGCTCATGGATATCTCTGGCCTTGGTCATCTAGTCTGCAAAATATGGCTCTCTGAAATCATCAGTCCAAACAGCATGAATCTGGTGAGGCAACTATGGAGACTGTCTGTCGAGCAAGGCCAAATTCCCACAACATCAGATTTCAAGCTCGGGTCTGCAGGACAATGGGAAAGCGGTAGAGGCCCACAAGGTCTGTTTTGTTTTGTGCAAAATCTCTTCAGACCCAAGTCCAAAAATATAAAAATGTTTTCTCCAGTATTAGGATTATTAGGTCAGGTTATTAGGAGGGACAAAAATACCGTTGAATGGACTTGTTGTGCCAAACCTCAATTGTCAGCACTGATCGTCAGTCTGCGTTGTCTGTCTTGCAAAACAGGCACAAATTTGAAGCAAGCTTTCAGTTCTTGACAACACAACATACAGGAAACGGTGATCCGACACTGGCCGCCGGGCTTGCTGCACACGGGTACAATAACGGCTGACTTTTTTCGAAACCCACTGAGGCAAATGAGGCCTTGGCTGCTCTCAAAGAGCGACCCAGCCGTTCACCTTTCATGAATCGCTGCGGAACCAGGGAGAGGAAGCTCTCTGGAATCTTTCCCATGCGCATTGCGACACGCTGAAGCTCAGGGTCACCCGGCAGCCGCTTCAGGATCTCGGCCTCAGAAGTTGGCTCACCGACAGCCGCAGAGCCTGTCTTGGCCTCGAAATTGCTCGGGGGCCTCCTTTGGGTGGCACTCGCACTGATGATTGATGGGGCTGGGCTGGGCTCACGGTCACGGCCATCTCGCTCTCCAGGCTTTCGCTTGGGGGCAGCTTTTGCCTTGCCGTCTGCCTTTCGCTGCTTCTTGGCTGGGAGAGCGGGCTCGTCGTCCAAGGAGCCGAGGGCCAAGCCAACAGATCTTTTATGGTCCACTTGCTGATCAGGTTCCACACCAAACCGCCCTGCAGCTTCTGCCTGCTTCCTTTCGTCCTCCACAGCCTGTGCTTTGGCCTGCAGAGAGACCAGTGTGGGCAACGCTTCAAGCTTGCTCAGCGTCAGGGCGGGATTCCGCCTGGACAAAACCTTGGCGGTCGCTGCTTTCTTGACATTTTGCGCTTGTGTTGCATGAAGCTGGCACTCCAAGAGGTTCTCACTAACCGTCAAATTGCGATCCAGTGAGAACTTGACTTTCTTGAGTGACCATATGTCACCGAGCTTCATGGTCGATGGCAAATCTCGCAAGGCGACATAAGCTCCACGCAACACTGACGTCCCGTCCTCACTCACACGGTCGTCCTGCTGCAAGCCGAGGGTCTTGGCTGTGGCTCCTGCCCATCGCAAGAGGTCGGCATCTGTCATGAATGCCACTTCCCACGAAAACGACTCGCTCAAGGAGCTGCTGTTCACCACCCCGGAGCGTGTCTTGATCGGATGTGGAAGCTCCGGGTCATTGCCATATTCCGCTTCCCATTCCTCTTGTGCTATGACATTAGCCTCTGCTTCTTTCCATTTCTTTGTGGTGACAGCCTCTTTCTCCGCAAGGAGTACACAGGCTTGAGACCACTCAAGGCAAAGGATTTGAAAGCATATGCGGAAACATCGAGCACATCCATCACCTATCGGAGCCTTCAAGGTGTTGTATTGCCCCCACCGGACACCCTGGCCAAGGTGTGAATGCAACAAAGAACACAAAGGCAACTACACATCACATCAGGCCGAAACTGTGAGAAGTGAGTACCAGTACCCAATAGCATCACTGATCTTACATGTGCACCGAGTTTGCACTCCAAACAAGCTCTCATTGTAATTCCACCGACCCCGGGCCGGCCTTGTCCCTGGAGCACCGCTTGCAAATCAAGCAGATCAGCTTGGTAGCCCTCCTTGCATTGCTAGCATCAGCATCAGGTCGATCCTGAAGCAGTCCATCCCAAGCATCGTCAGTGGAGGCCCTGCTGGGCTCTTCCGCGGGTGGCCGCTCAGCATTGTCCTGCAAGAATCAGAAAAATGATATAGTCATTAAATGGTATGGTTTGTGCCTGCCTGTGTCTTGTAAAACCCTGCGACCCCCAGAGACTCTTGTAACCCTGCTAAGTAGTAGTAAGTAGTATTGTAGTAACTCGAACATCAATGAACTCTCAGTCCTCCGACCGCCGAGCACTGGGAGCAGTGGTTCTGGCCATTTTGCTCAACGCACCCATGCCGGATTCACGACCCGGCCCTCAAGCAAACACCCAGCACTCCAGAACACAAGACCCCGCTTTCACGGGCAGAAGCTTGAACAAATCCATACAAAGCATGGCAACCTCACAGCTGTTGCCAATTGTGTCACCGTACTAGACAGAAGGAGCATGGAACATTCTGCCTCACACAAGAAACCATGTTTTTCACATCGCAGTCTATCATGCAGTGTCACAGTCACTGGCCGGCCAGTTGTTCACAGTCGCACTCCAATTATCTTTGTGCGCCGTGCGCTTCCTGCTGCACTCGAAACAAAGCAAACAAAGCTATTGGCTTGAGGGCTTCAGGAGTTTTGGCATTTTCAGGTGCTGTAGAACATAAACTGAAATCAAGCTTGGTTGCATAACTGGGCTAGCTGGATATAGAAGTAAGAACTTCAGACTTTGAGCAGAAGGGCATAGCTGCACATCTAAACTCTGGAATCTAGCAGGTTACTCATGGCAAGTGTCTATGAGTCACATGACGACACAGGCCAGAGCCGAGTACGTTCTCCGCACAAAAAACTCAAGCTTGGACTCAATGGCTGCTCATAGTTCTGTCCAAACAGCCACAATCTGCCCTGCCTATAGTGAACCTTGTGGCCCGAGCGAGTCTTATCCGATCCAGCCAGCAGCTGAATCAGCATTGCAGTGTCAGTATGGCGGTATGGCACATCCACAGCTGCCCGATCCGAGGCCACAACATATCACTATATGCCTTAGCAAGTCACCAGATCGCTGCAAGAGAAAGGGTTGAACTTTAGCTGAAGTTTTTACAGATTGCAAAGCACTTTCTGAATCTGTGTGACACTATGTTTGAAAAATATATTCCTATTTACTACTTACTACTCCTCCTTTTGCAGCAACCTGCTTCTTGCCCTTGTACCCGACTTGTGTACAATGTGCAAGGCTTGCAGCTGCAGTGGCAACCAGAACCGAAACCAGCAGCTAGCAGCCCCCACCAGCATATGTATACTAGTTACTACACTGTCTACAGTCTACAGTCTATAGAATCTACACTCCGAACAGCATACAATACAAGTACTCAATGTTCAACAGTAACTCATGTCCTGGTTGCCACTAAAGTTGCCAAGCAAGCACAAGGTCACAGGATCGAATGCAGACTCTGAAAGGAGCAGCCCTTGGCTGCTCAAGCTGCCACACCTTCCCTGACTATGTACAGTGTCCATAGCACAGCTCCCAAGCATGGCAACGCAATGCTGTTACCGAGCATGTCTCTGTACTTCAGGAGAGACACACCAGGCGGAACCTCCACGTCATCGTTCCATCCCAACATGCGTGCCATCTCCTGCGGGTACACATACCTGTCCTGCCCACAGGAGTACATGCATGTGGATGTTGTGAAGCATGGCGACACTTTCAAGCCGGGGCCCTTTGTCCATGGAAGGCGATTGTGACCCTGAGAGACATCCACATAGACATCCTTCACAGTCTCTTTCATGATGCTCTCATCCACAGAAAATCTCACTTTCTTCTTGGACATGTGCCAGGCGACAGCATTGTTCAACAGATCTTTCACACGGTCGTTCAACCGCAAACCCGTGCCCCGGAAGCTCTCTCGATTGGTCCATCGAGCCCAATGCTTTGAAAGCTTCATGGCCCCTCTCATACGATCAGATTGCACCTGCCATTGTTTGATGTCCTCACCCGATCCTGTGTGGCGGTCTTCTGTGCACTCCTGCAAGCAGATCAATTCAGTTGCCAAGCAAAGGGGCCCAAGGTGCCTCTAGACTCTAGATTCTAAATTCTCAGCTCAAACATTCCTTACTCGATATCAGCTCGGCATGGATTTGGGGAAGCTAAGCTAAGACTGATGCATTGCTGCCAGATTTGGCCACCTTTCAGCCTATCACACATGGCAACACATGCGACAATAAATACACAGGGCCGCCTGCGGATAGTCTCTCCAAATAGTGAGCCGATTGGAAGCCAAACCACCCCAAACCCCGACTTCCAAGACACTCTGAGTCAAAGCCGGCCTCCAAGAAGCATCTGTAAATACCCCAGATTTTTAGCACCAAGCCCGGCCGCACTTTCAGCCAGTCAACACCCTTCGGAATTCTATTCTATGCTGCATGTTGTGGGTCAACACCGATCTGAATTCTATGCTGCATGTTGTGTTGTGGGACTGTGGGCATTTGCAAGAAATAGCTGTTTGTTTCTTGCCGGTCAATACCCGTGCAAAGCAAAATCTGCGCTGCGCATTGCATTGTAGGCATGTGCAAGAAATAGCTGATTGTTTGTAGCCGGTCAATGCACATCCGAATTCTATGTTGATGTTGCGTTGTGGGCATTTGCAAGAAATAGCTGATTGCTCTAACTCTAAGCCTCTAAGCCCAACCACTCCAGCGGCTGGCTTCCCAGACACAACTTTAAGGACTCTAAGGCAAACCACAGCCAGCCAAAATGCACCTCCAAGCCAAGCCCTGCCCAACCCCCAGCCACCAAGATGCACCGCTAACCTCAACCCTGCCAGCCAAGACACACCTCTGAGCCAAGCCCCGACCAACCCTTGCCTCCGAGATGCACTTCTAAGTGTAAGCCAAGCCCAAATGCAGAACGATGAACCACACAAGCCAAGCAGGATCCAAAATGCAGCAACATAGCCGGCTTGCAGACAAAAAACAATCTAAGTAGCCGGCTTACACAGAACAACCTTGCACTTTTTTTCTACTGCCAGCTAGGACATCCCATGCACACAGAAGATTTGTACATCCGCTGCATCTTGTCTGACAGGTTTGGGCTTTGTTGCCTGGAACAAATAGTGTCTGGCCTGGCCTGTTTGTGTTCTGACTGTCTTTTTACTGTTCCTATTTTTTCCTATTTGCCGTGCTGTGCCCTTTCAAATTCCTATTTCCCGATCTAATTTTTCCCTATTTTTTACCTATTTCTTATTCTATTTTTTTTGCTGTCCCAAGGCCACATGTCTATTTTTATCCTATTTTTCATCGTATATTTTTCCTATTTTTTCTCTATTTTTTCTCTAATTTCCTTTATTGTCCTATATATTTCTTGTTTTTCTACTGTCTTCCTATTTTTCCTATTATTTTCCTATTATTTTCCTATTTTTTCCTAATAATTTCCTAATATTCTACTATTTTCCTAATATTTTCCTATTTTTTTCCTATTTTTCATCGATTTTCCTAATATTTTTTCTATTTTTCATACTATTTTCCTATTTTTTCTTATTTTCCTATTATTTTCCTACTATTTTCCTAATATTTTCCTAATATTTTCCTATTTTCCTCCTATTTTCCTCCTATTTTCCTAATATTTTCCTATTTTTCTCCTATTTTTCTCTTATTTTCCTATTATTTTCCTATTTTTCCTACTATTTTCCTATTTTTGTCCTATTTTCCTACTATTTTCCTATTATTTTCCTAATATTTTCCTATTTCCTATTATTTTCCTAATATTTTCCTAATTTTTTCTTATTTTTTTCCTATTTTTTCCTATTTTTCTCCTAATTTCCTAATATTCTGCTATTTTCCTTATATTTTCCTATTTTTCCTACTATTTTCCTATTTTCCTACTATTTTTCCTAATATTTTCCTATTATTCTCCTATTTTCCTATGATTTTCCTATTATTTTCCTAATATTTCCTAATATTTTCCTATTTTTCTTAATATTTTCCTATCTTGGCTCTATTTTACTGATATTCTCCTGCTTTTTTGTTTTTTCCTAGTATTTTCCTAATATTTTGGTAATATTTTCCTATTTTTTCCTAATGTTTTCCGATTTTTCTCCTATTTTCTCCGATGTTCCACGCATCAAGAAAATACATGCAAAATAGGATTGAAAATAGGATTGAAAATAGGTCTGGCCCACGGCCTGGCCTGGGCCCTGGGTACGGTGCCAATTATGGCCTCCCTGACACAATATTCTTGCCCTACAAATCTGACCTGGTACTACCTACAGTCTGTTCTTGGGTTGCCAACAATCTCGGTTTGGACATGCGCTGTGCCATCAACACTCCTGGGACCTGGGAGTTATGTTATGTTGGATCATTGATTTCCAAAATCTGTTGGATCAGAAAAGCTGGCCCACAACTACAACATGTCTTCATTTACCCTTGGTTCAATGATTGCATGTCAGCCTACCCAATGCGACATGGTAGCAGCACTGAAACAGTAGGATGTGCAAACCGTTTTGGGGTTCCATTCGGCCACAAACAACAAGAATGCAATCATAACCACAGCATCCTGTCCTGGCGCTGGTCGGCCCAGCCTGCCAACAAACCACTGCTGGGGCTCTCCATGAAGTCAGCCACTGCTTTGGCCGGTGTCATCCGCTGCTTGTCACAAACATCCTTCACAGAAAGGAAATCTTCTCAAAAAGCCAGCAGTCAGAAATCAAGATATTCAAGTACATATTTCCAGACTGTTAGCTCCAGCAAAACAGGTGCACCCTTGTTGAAGCAGCTGAAAAATTGAATCTATTGCCTGGTGGCCTGCGACTTGTTTGTTACTCAATGATTGTTATGTTCTGACTGCAGTTGCAACTTCAAATCCACTCCTGCAGCATTGCAGTCACACACAAAGCCGGACTCCAGTGGAAAGCAACATCCAGAATCCAGCTAATCAATCCCGGCATGTGCCACACCACTAGCGCTACACTAATCTAAAATTTACAAGAAACTGCTCCACATAGAAGCTGCTAGAATCTGCTAGAAGCTGCTAGAATCTAGAAGCCATTGCCGGTCCTCCAGCAGATCTCTCCACAACCTCGCCTGCGACTCATCATAGACGTCCTTCCGCATGAAGCAGACAAAGATCCTGGCAGGACTCGGTTCTTTTCTGAGGCTGCAAACACTCTATGGGTTCAGGCTTCGGCCTAGGCTTCTGGAAAAAAAAAATGGGGCACAGCTACCGAGACACACCAAACCCACATTACAGGGATGAGGGATCTTTGTCATGTTGGGCATTACCGTTTTGGTGGCCCTAAAAGCTTTTGAGCAAGGTCCAATGCTGCCTTCAAGAGACTGAAGAGCACAATCCTTGGAAGCCTAGTGTCTAGGGCGGTGGGTTTGAGGCTCAACTGGGGTTCCAAGGTTTGGGTAGAGGCTTAGGGCTTAGGACCTGGCCTGGATTTTGTTGAAGACTGTGATTCCCTGGGTCTGTATTGTGCATTGCCCCTGACCACCAAAAATCACAAGGAATGCATCTGGACCTTTGCAATCTACAAATCTACAACTCTATATAAGGCCGAATATGGACTTGTTACTCACCATTACTTGTAAAATGCAACTGAAAGTGTGCACTGTGTTTTTTTCGTCATGACAGAAATGCCGGCACACATCCCCATCTGATATCACATGGATACCGCAGGCTCATCATGGTCGTCTTCCCCATCTCGGGCACGCTCGCTCTGCCTGCTGAAATCAGCAGCTCCTTCAAGTTCCATAAAAATCGCCCTGGCCTTCTTGCGATCTGTCAAACTCGGGTTGGCCAAGCTTTGATCATGGATATGAGTGGCAGCACAGTCACAGTCAGTTCCATTCAAGAGCCAATTCATCAAAAAACCAATCGGTCGGCCGCTTTTCCCAAAAGAATATCGGCTCTTCTCCGTCGGCGCCACTGTACGCTGCTTTCGGCAAATGCCCTTCTCATGCCCTGCAATCTCGCAATGAGCTGTCAAGGTAGAGGCTCGACTGTTGTATCTCAGGGACCCATAAAGTTTCCCCTTGTGCTCGATGTAGAAGACCAGTTCCTGGACTTGTTTTTTGCGCGATGCAGCGGTCGCCCTGGTGTGTGGCTCCAGCTCCCTGCCCACAGGCTCTTCAGTCGACCCAGTCGCTGCTGCAGGCTGTGGCAAGTCTGGGCGCGGGGGGCGGGAAGAAGAAGACGCTGCATGCTCAACATTTGCTTCCTTGCGGACTGGTCCAGACGCACCGGCAGCAGTCTTGGCAGTGCTGTCGACATGAGAAGACCACTGTCTGAGATTCTCGTGTGTCTTCTCTGCATTCTCATCATCAATATTACTGTAGTCATCGTCGTCCTCGGCATCGTCATCGGCAGCATCGGTAGCATCGGCCGGCAACAAATCATCCTCTGCAAGGCCTGGGAAATGTTTACAAACCCATGCCGATTCTATCAAACTTCCAACCAATCTTACATCCTTTGTACTATGTTACTATGCCTTATTATAACCGATTATATCCAACAAAAAACGAAAAACAGCTACTTGAACAACAGCCTAGGAACCAGCAGGCAGGTCTGGAGCTTCACTGGCAACCACACCATCCGCATCTTCGATGTTCAAGTCAGAAAAAGCAGCCATAAGACCATCATCATCTGGTTGTGTGCTTGGCCCCCTTCTGCTGGCCTTTGACTTCGGGCCTGGTTTTCCTTTTGGCTTGGCAGCCCTCTTCCGCTTGCTGTTGGCTTCTCGATGAGCTCGGTCCCGCTGCAAAGACTCAGCATCACTGCCATGCCACAACCGCCACACAGGGATTTGTTCCTCTGGCAAGGCACGCACATCGACTGTGTTTGGCACAACATAGTCAGTATCCACAGGCTTGCATGTCGAGTCGATGGCATACCAAGAAGCATTCCATGCTAAGCGAAGCTGCAAAAACTTCTCAAAGGCTTGGAGAGCTGTGTACACACGCACCTGGGCCGGCACTTTCAGTCGTATCACAGGATTCCCCAGGCTGTCCTCACTGACAGTGTGATCCCTCTCGAGGTGCAGCATTGAAAACATGTAGGTTTGCAAGTTGGCATAGGACATGTGCAACCAAACTTCTTCCGGTGGCTGCTCTCTCCGGGCTTCTGCAAGCACCTTGACTTGAGCATCCATCCAAGCTTGATGCATGCCAAAACGCAAAGGTGCCTTCAAAGCCGAAACCACTTCTGGGGGCAGGTGCAGCCGCAACACCAGCAAGGATTTGTCCAAAAGTAGACGGGCTGCTGGCTTTCGGGCCTCTTTCGGGGCAGACGAACCACTCTTTTTGGCCAATGTAAGGCATGGCCTGAGGAGCTTGATGAACTTGCCGTGCAGGTGATAGAGCTCGACACAAGCAGTGCACACACATTGGCCATGCTTCTGGCAAGGTGTGCTTGTCTGCTGGCTTTTGAACTCTTTTGGGAGGCCAGCATCAGTCTTCATGGTAGTGGCCTCTTCCCAGTGCTTGAACAGCATAGACTTCAAGTGATACCGTCTGCCAGCCCAAGCCTCTTCATCTCTCGCCAGGGCTGCCTGTGGCAAAATGACAGGAGCTTGTGAACATGCATGCGCAATGCTTTAACCTTCGAACCTGACAGCCTGTCTGAAGAAGGAAAAGGTGCTGTTTCAATTCGATAGCTTCATGGCATGACCTCAAAATGAGATGTCACGAAAAAAAGGGAAATGAAAAACAACTGGAAGTTTAAGCCAGCAAACTGACAACAATCCACAACAGACCCAGCCAGATCTAGAATCTGGCTCCTGAGCGGTTACGTGGTGCAACAGAAACACCCCCGAACCCCGGAACCTCTCTGGGAAGCACTGTCGGAAATTCTACATTTCAGAACAACCACACTGGGAATCTTACAAGGCTTACGGCTTACAAGACTTGCAAGACATTAGCTGCAAGAGCTCACTCTGAGGGCCAAGTCCACCCTGAATTCTCAGCATCTAATCATCTAATCACTAATCAGAACTTCCTCAGAGACTGCCTATGGGCCTGAAAGCCTCCAGCCCAGAGCAACCACTGCAAAAAAATCTGAGGCTGCCAGCCTTCGACATACCCACAACATCAGGGCACCATCGACCGACATGCAACTGCCCAGGCTCCAGCGTAGCCTCTGCCTGATGCGAAAACGGAGCTTCGGCCCTGAAGGTGTCGAGGGCCTGGTACCCCTCGAAAGCATTCTGACTCTGAAACTCTTGCAACTCCACACCTTCTGCTTGCTCCCTTGAGAAAGCTAAGCGTTGCAACGTCCGGGCTTTCTTCTCGGCAGCTTTGATATTGGACAAGGCCAGCTGCTCCTGCTGATTGGCTGGGACGATTTCCAGGCAAGGAGCTGAAACAGCCAGGCCACGTGTTGACCCTCCACGCACTGTGGAAGCTGGGGCGAATGCAGTTCCACCCTGCCGAGCTGCCAATGTAGCCATTTCACCCAGCTCCTGGTAATACTTCCACTCGTCTTCGGACAAGTTGTTGTAATCACGGTTGATTTGCTTGAAAAGATGCTTTCTTTCCTTCCTCTGCTCTTTTGTGGCAAGAGACAAACGCTCATGAAAGTAGGCCCGCTGAGCACCACCAGGCCGAGTCTCGACACGATCCAAGCGTTTTCGGCCCTTCGGATTCCCACTCAGTGTCTTCTTTTTGCGTTTCGACTGCCGCGCCTTTTTTTTCTTCTGAGCTGTCCTGCTTTTCCGGGCAACACTTGCAGGAACAGCGTGTTGCATGTCCGTCCGCGCCATGCGGCAATAGTGCTCTGATGCCAAGTCAGCAAATGTGGGGCTCCAGGTTTGTTGTCTCGCCACCAGGAGCCGTCTGGCTGCTGCATGTCTTGTCTCTATACTGACCACATCAAGCTCTGACATCAGAGCACATGCTTCAAGTGTGGCTTTGGCAGCCGCGCTCGTGAGTTTGCTTGGCGAGGCAAATCGAGTCAGAATGGCATCCGAAGCAGGGTCCCGAAGACATGGTGGGGAGGCAAGGAGCTCCTCAGCAATTTGGGCCTGGGCCGCACTGTCCTCTGAGCTCAACAAAGAAAACAGTTTGTAGGGAAACTGAGATCTAGGTAACCGTATCAGCATGTGCAATGCCCCAGCCATCCTTGCAATCAGTCTGAAGGCAAGCACTTGAAGTGCATTGGTTCTTGCGCTGAGCGGAAGTGCAACAATGGGATCATGAAAACTCTGCTCCAGTGTCGAATATGCTGCAGAAACATCTGCCCCATTCCATGCCTCGACCACGCGGTAGGACCTCTTCTGCCCACGTGCTGCTTGCAGCTGCTCACGCTTCTCCCAGGAGGCACTCGCAATATGAAGGAACTTCCGCATGAGGCGCACAGAAGCTCTCATGGCCGTACGAACAATGACGAGCACTGGTCCAGGCTTGGAGACGACCCATGCAGTGACCATTCGTCTCATATTCTGCTTCACTTCCTTCCAATCCACATCTCCAGCAGACCCAGCAGCTGCTGGTGGCTGTGGCTCAGCTGGTTGCCCCGTACCATCTTGGCCCACAGGTCCAGCTGGAGTCTCAGCGACACAGTTGTCAACTGCCAACAACTCACCAGGGTCTATATCCTGCATGTCTGTGGCAAGTGTGTCCAGCAAACTTGGACCAACATCTGGAAGCTGCTCAAGATGACCATCCACATCTGCAGATGGTGCAGCCACTGGTGGCACTGAAGCGGGAACTGGCCTGCCTTCTAAGAATTTAACAAGGGCTGCACCTCCGATATTGTGAACAGCAAAAAGCAATCCGGCCTCGTCGATGGCTGTTTCACCCCCGTGCCATCGATTACGTGGGAACATCGATATGGCATTGGGAAGCAGTGCACAAAGAACATATTTATCGAACAGTTTCAGGGCTTCCTCGCGAGGGATCGGGGCTGTGGTGTAAAACGAGATCGTGTCCGACTCCCAGTCTCCATTACAGAAGAAGTTGAGGGTTGCCCTTTGCCGAGCCCGCTTGGCCGCCTGCTTCTCTTCTTTCTTTGTCAGCTCCCCTCCCAAAAACAGTTTCAGGACTGCCTTGCGGTGATCAGCAATTTGACCGGTGGGAGCGGCAGAATACTCAACTCTCAAACGCTCATGGATCACAGAAGATATGCAGCTGTGCAGCTCGGCAGTTGCACCGGCCTCTCGCATCAAGAGGGACAAGCCAATGACACCACTGATGTGACTTGACACTGCTGCGAGCTGCCATGTCTTGCAGGTGCTCAAACGATGCACATCACACCATAAATGGAGTCGCGACTGGTCTGGGCTGTCATGATGCCTTGATTGTTTTTGTAGTACATTGTAGAAGTACTGGTTACTAAATATGAGTTAGGAAATTACCAATGAATGCCCAAAAAACACCACCACTGCAGATGAACAAGTTAAGAAGTTTCCCGATAGCAACCTTGATTCATGGCTTGTTCGGCCACCTCATTTGCAGCATACCTGTCTGTCGTGGTCAGCTGCAGCGTCATGTCGAAGGCTTTAGAAATGCTGCTGAGGCCTGGTATGCTTGCTTCGACAGCACACTGGGCCTGATACAGATCTGCAGCCCTGGTTCGGCGTATGACCTGGAGTGGTGTGACCACCAGGCCGTGGACCATGAAAAAGCTTTTGCTCGCCAGGTGTTCGCACAGCATTCCAAGGGAAAAGCGTGTCTGCAACGTCTTCGCCACGCAATGTGTGTTCTCTTCAGATGTTTTCGAGCTGTCTGCAACCTTTACACGCAATTTCAAAGGAGTCTCATCATACACACGCTTCTTCACCAGAAGATGACCTCGGATCAATCCTGATTGTATCATGGCCACCATTCGCTGCAGGGTGCAACTCCAGGAAACGCTGTATGCCTGACAAAGAGCTGCAGCTAGGCTGTGCTTGTGCCGGCCAAGCGTGGACCGAGCCATCCCCAGATCTTCGGCAAGGGCTGAGAGTGACTTCACATGGTTGTTTGATGACAATCCAAAGGAATGCTCCAAGACAGCTGACATACCTTCTGCATCAGGCTCCTCCGCACTTCCCTGCTGCCCCGGACACTGGATCTGGTCCTGGCCCTCACATGATTCTTGCACCGGCTGGCCACCGACTCTAGACAAGGCCAGTGTAGCCAGATGAGCAAAAGTCTTGTGCAGCAGTGAGGCAGCGGCTTTCGTCAGCAACCTTGCAGCAGTTGCAAAAGGTTGCAATGGAGAGTCCGAATTCCTGGCCACAATCAAAGGCGCATCTGAGGAACTGGAAGCAGCTGAACCATGTGAAAACGGTGCAGGCTGCTCTGCCCCAGAACTGGCAGAACGCCATTGCATATCTGGATTCTCTGCCATGACCTCACGATGAATTCGACTCCCATATGGCCGTCCCCGCTTCTTTTTTCGAACAGCAGAGCTTGAAGCTGCTGCAGGTTCGGCAGGAGTTTCAGATCTCTCAGGCACACGGCTGCCACACCAGTCATGCCATGGAGATGACATGTTAACATTGCAATGCACTTCCGAACCTAGTGCACCATTATCAACAGGACCAACAGTACTTCACCAAACGAGCCTGGGTAATTTCATAGTCATAGTCATAGCACTGCTGCAGCTATGTTTGCTGCGGCTGCAAGTCACCTAGTCAACCTAGTCACCTAGTCATTAGTCACTTGTTTGAAAATACATCCTGGACTGGCACAACTGTGTTCATGCAATGCCACGCGATACAAAGTCACCCAGTCTCGGGACACTCAGAGAATCCTTGAGTCCTTGATGGTCGCTGTGGCAAGGAGTCACAACTGCAACGGTTCAGCAGCAGAATCCACACATGTGCACATCCTATGAAAACATGCCTCAAGCAGGGTTTGCTGGGTGGTTAGGGTGTGGTTTGTGCGTGGTGGTGCATGGTGGTGCAGGGTGGCTTGTGCTCTGAAGTTGAGTGGCGTGAATGGGTGTGGTGACAGTGGGGGGTGTGTTTTGTGGTGTGCGTTGAGTGGCCGGGGTGTGGTGGGGTGTGGACTCCAGCTAGGACTTCTAGGACCCCAAAGTGCTTTGCACCCGGTCCTTGGCCGGCTCACGCAGACCCAATCCTGCAAGTCGAGCACCACAGTGAAAATGTGGTAGCCACCGTGCTCCCACTGGGCCAGGTCCATGGCCTCCATAAGCCTGCAAACTGCCATAGTAAGTCAACACACAAAGCACTGCCGGGTCAGTGGAAAAAGTGACAAGGTGTTCAGTCTAGTCACTAGTCTATAGAGTCTGCAGATTTACAAGGTGCAAGGGCAGCGCTGCTACAGCACTAAACTCACTACGACTAGCTACAGCCGACTGCTGCATCCACGGATTCGTTCTATCACGATTCTATCAGATAGCTGTATCAAACAAAGTGCGCGTGCAACAAAAGTGGGAACCCAATCAGGCCCTGGGTCCTAGGCCGTAGGCCTCTCGGCCACTGATTCATTCACTTGTATGAGGATCCACCAGGTAATCATAATCACACTTTCCAAGGGTACCCCCTACCTCGCCCTACCTTGTGGTTGGGCTTACTACCCTACCTAGCAGGGAAATTTATTTTGTTGGGCCCTAGAGTCCTTGAGCCCTCGGGTCACGGGTCCTAGAAGGGTGCAAATCACTGAAACACCAGTTTTGACGGACCGGCCAAGGATGGCAACACTTAGACTTAGTGACTTAATGGCAAGCTCACAAGACCGAATGCGCCCATACCAAACCCTCCTACACCTGTCCAGGCGAAAACACAATAACTAACAGTAACTAACACTAAACGGCCTGAAGCCACTTCACTACACTCATCCATACAAACAAAAAACATGAACAATACACTCACCCCATCCAGACCACAAGGGAAACCCTCCTACACCTGTCGGCAAGAAACCCATGGCCCCATGACATACCCGAACCCCCAGAACCCTGAGTGATTTCGGGCCGGTCTTTCTCTTTGCAAAGGATAGCCAATTGCTGGACCCTATGCCCGAGGCCCTACACAAGGCCCTATACTACTCAACTACTCACTATACTATTCACTATTCTGCTCACACCACCTCCGCGGCCTGTCCAATGGCGAGGACTTCTCTGCAATGTCCGTGGCATGCATGAAGCCGACAACCTGTTCCAAACAGCCAGCTTTAGGTTCGAACGCTTGGATCCAGCCGACGATCTCTTCTGTGGCGGTGTAAGCAGGATGGCTCTTCACAGAACCCATGGCATACCGCTTGGCTCGGTGCTTGCTGAATGGCGGGCAAGGGGTCCCTACCTGAAAGAAATCAACAGCCCCAAACTCGGAAGTGTGGCATGCTCCAGCAGAAGGATGCAACAGGCACTGTTCTTGACGCTTCTGGCTGGCACAATCTGCATAAACATGGATCGGAGCAAAGTTGGCCCGGGCAAACGACTGGCAATTTGCATCCGGGTCGGAGATGCTGAGGCACTCGTAGGGGATCCGCAACATCTGCGCAGAGCGGCTACACACTTGCAGCACTTGCAAAGACAAGAAATCTCAAGACTCAAGACTCGTACACAGCCTCACTGCCAAACAGTTGTACGGCTCAATCTGAAATGGTCAGCTCTCTGCTGGTCACTAACTGCTGCCTAGACAGTTCACGCAAATCCTCAGCTTATATACTGCAGCATCACAAGAGCAGCGATTATTTGCGCAGATATCATGTGCTGGACTGACACAAAATGTGCCACATGCTACAACATTCATACTTTTCTTTGAAGGGCCCTATAGAATATAGAAGGCCCCCTTATCCCTATCAGATTTCGACTGCTCTTGCAAACAGCAACCGTCAGCCATCCTAGTTCTACATCAATGCAGTCATCGAAGCCTGAGCCTCTAATCCTCTAAACCCAATATACTAAAAAATTGAAAGTGTGAGAACCAAAGATAAAACCCTGTCGGAAACTCATCATAAGTCATATAAGTCACAAAACATAAGAGACGAATCAGAACAGCAGCCAAAAACATGTGCTGGAAGTCCTGCGACTCCTGAGACCTGGGATTGAACTACGCTGCAAACCAAAAAGCTCTGCTCTGAACCTCTCCCTCCCGGTCTCGCCCCCCTCGAGCACTGTGGGCAGTGCTGGGCAGTGCTGTCACTCCCCCCTGCCCTTCCCCTGTTGCTGTGCTGTCACTCCCTCACCCGTGCCCCATCCCTCCAAGAACTTGAAACTTGTGCACTTTGCTACACTACTATACTACACTACACTACACCATTGGCCCCTGCAGCTTACCATGACCCGGCCTCAAGCACTTTGGCCTCTGACACCATGCCAGAGCAACCAGACAGGAGTTTCAGAGGAGGCTTGCGGGCAAGGACTCCGACATTGATGGCAGCTGTGTGCTCCTTCAATGCCCTCACCCACCACAACTCTTCACAGGGGACAAAGCATTCGACATCGATGCAGTCTGCAAGTGGAAAGGCAAGCCCGAAAACTGGCAAAGGAGCCAGGGTCTCAGAAGCAGCACTTCTCGATGCTGTCTCATCCTTGAGAGCATCGGCTTCCATGATCTCCTCTGAACTTTTCTGGGACAGGATCACCTCATCTGCAGCTGCCTCGTGCCACTTGGTCAAAGACGCAGGGATCGCCACCCCGCTGACAGCTGCCATCATCCACACTGAAGGCTCTAAGTCGACTCTAGAGAGTCTAGGCCAAAGTTCTGGCCTTACACCTTACACCCTGGCCATGTGAAGGAAAAAACCAAAAAAACATGTGGTGCACTGCGCTCCTGCTGGCGCCTTAAAGACATACAATGTCTCGTGTGCTGCTCGGGCCGGTATAGTTGACGGTGCAAGACCAATATGCTCGGGAAATTCCACTGCATCATGAAATTGCCAAGCCTCTAAATTGACTCTAAATACTCTAAATTGAAAACTGCAACACAAGACTTCTGCAAGACGAGCTTGTTGTAATGCAGCATGCAAAAATGAAAACCACATCATGTTGGGCCGCCCTATCCTTGATTTGCGACGGACGAAACAGGATGAAGCTCAGGCACAGTGCAACTGTCCCACATGCACTTTTTGCCATGGTTGCCATGGCAGTCACAAAGTCATGATCCAACAGCTATCAGCTATCAATGCAAACCTACCTGCATCGTTCACTGTTTTACGGGGAAGCTGTCGGCTTCAGTGTGCTTGCGTGAGCGGCAAGAAAGAGAGAGAGAGAGAGAGAGAGAGAGAGAGAGAGAGAGAGATAATGTAGAATGTAGAGAAACAGGAACAGACAGAGCGACTGGGAAATACTCAGAGAGACAGATGGAAGCAGAATCAAACACTGGGAGACAAAGGGAGACAGAGGAAAAACGATGAAGTCAGGAAGAAGCAGAGAGGGAGAGGCAGCCGAAGAACCAATAAGTCGTCTATCTGTCAACCACGAGTTGAATCACACAAGGCCCAAAGCCTTCTGGATCCTGAGACAGAGACGTCTTGAACGCAACAAATTGATGGACTTGTCTGATCGCGATGCTTCATTTCTTCTCAAGCCAGTGGTGCCACTGGACAACTTCAGGGCACAGCTGCGCACACAACTGATGAGTGAACCTGTTTGGTTTTCCAATGCTGCTACGGGGATTGTTTGCTACAGCATCGGTTTTGACGGTTATGATTGATGACTGTGGTGCTATGACTGCTATGAGGGTGAGTAGTGACGGGTAGTGGGCCTAACTGCACTGCCGCACTGCCTGGGTGGCACCCCACTGCTGTGAATGACCTGTAGAACTCCAAAATCCCAAAGAATCGACAGACTGACATCAATAATCAAGAGAAAAATATTTGTTCAGGTGATTCATGGGTATCCCACACAGGCCAGCGGCCAGAAGTTCCTGGGTCCCAGTTTCCAATGTAATACACACAACCAGGTGCCCATGGCTTGCAGTTGCAGCCAACTACTCGACCACACACTCCACAAAGCCTTGTTTTGACAGAAATCCACTGCCAGTCAGAGAAAATGAATAAAGGATAACACAAAACTCGACACGTGTGCGTTCAGCCCGACAATACCTGGCCCCAGTGTGGCCGCAACGAAAAACTTGTCGTGAAATGATGCATTTGTTGCCACGTGTGCTGCAAATGTTGTTGTTTGCATTTTTCTTCTATATTCCTCATTGAAAAAACAGACCTCTACGTGAACAGCTGGAGTTTGGTGTCTGGGTATGAACTTGGTAGCTGTGCTGACAGATGCTGCTACTAAATGTGTTTTGTAAAACCTTGGTATTTTCTGAATTGGCTGCATTTGTTTCGGAACTTCAAAACTAAGTATGTGCTAGTGCTTCAATGATTTGGCTTCATTTTCCCTATGAGTTGTTTCTTATATCAAGCCTAGTAGCCTCCTGTTTGTCCAGTATCTTTTTATGTATTTCCATTTATCTTATTTTCCATGCGTTTTCTGTGGTTATTTCTATGTTTTGTGCTTTGCTTTGCTCTGTTATTTGCTAATTATTTCCTAATTATTTCCTAATTATTTCCTAATATCCTAATTATCTCCTAATTATTTCCTAATTTTTTCCTAATTATTTCCTAATTCCCTAATTATTTCCTAATTATTTCCTAATTATGTCCTAATTTTTTCCTAATTATTTCCTAATTATTTTCTATTTCCTATTTTGGCCTTTGCTTCTGACCTAATTTCAATCCTAATTTTTCCTTATTTTTTTCCTATCTGTTTGCTATTTCCCATCCTAATTTTTTCCTATTTATCCACACAACCCTATTTTCAATCGTATTTGTTTCCTATTCAAAACCTATTTTGTCCCTAATTTAATTAAATGGATGTATCCCCTACATTTCCAATGGTCGAACGTTACAAGCCTGGTGCTCAGCAGCCTCAGTGAAGGGCACATGGTCAAAGGACGGGTCGATCATTTCCGCATCGCCAGAGACCCTCCGCACAACAACGAGCGGGCGCAGCCAAGCTGGGACATCGGCTAAGAGGTTGGAAGCGATACGCCGATACGCACGACCGCGATGAGCGCTGAATGCTGCTGTGCTGTCCAAAACACAGTTTGCTCCAAGGCGCACCACAGGGAGAAAGTTTTGGAAGATCGCGCACCCCAAGATGCTAAGCGAGCTGCGTCCTTGTGCCCGGGCGGCCAGGATGGCCGATATGTGTCCACACAGGAGTCCATCCGGACTGTTGAGTAACTCGTCGATGTGGCGGCAAAATGTTTGTCCCATTAGAGCGGCCAAGATGTGCAACTCCGCTGGGATCAATGTCGCAGGCAAGCGCCAGTGCTTGCAAAAAGGATCCCGAGGATTGCTGCGTTTAGCCACTGGATGAAGGGCAAGGATGCGCTTCTTGAGCGCTACAAACTTGGCCGGCTTGAAATTTGGGGCAGCTGGAAAGTGAGGGGCGCGGGCAGCCGACTCCACCGCTTGGAGGAACGACAACACAAGGTGCACCTCAGAAGCGAAATGGGACCGAGGCCTCGGCGCAGGCTGGGTGCATGGTCGGATGGGCATGCCAATGGCCAGGGGAACACGCGCCTCAGGCATTTTGAGCACTTGCAGAAATACATCTAGAGCCGCTAGAGCCCCCCTACTTTAATGCACGACAGACTGCAAAGGGAAAGATCCCAGCTGCAAACGTGATCAGGCTGTGGAGGGGCCCCAAGAAAAGAAGGCCACTGGCGGATGAGCAGGAGGGCAGCCGTGGGGTTAAGGCGGTTTTGGCGCCGCTCGACCTTGCGTTGCTCGCGGGTTTTTCACGGAGCCGGTCAGGGACTACCAGTTCAACAAAGACCGCCGGAGTTGCCCTCGGCGAAACTCTAACCGCAGAAGACAACTCTCGGAAGGCGGCCGGTTACCGCTTTGGCGACGCGAGAACCAGCCAGCGTTCTCCGATGGTGTAAAGCCATTGGGACACGACAAAGCTGAGACAGTCCTCCACCTTCAGCACAACCGGTAGTGCCTGGGTGAAGCGTCGGGTGGTGTCCTGGTGCGACATCCGCCGGTTCTCCTGCCCAGTATCCTCGAGAGCAGCGCCCTGGCTGTAAACATGAAAGTGTAGAAAATCCACAACCCGCCCGAGCGACAGCTCACCGAGAGACGTTTGCACCGGTGCAGGCAAGGTAGGTTGACCGCCTTATCCTCTTCATAGCATCTAAGCCTGACTTCCTGAATGATCCAGGAGCGCAGTGCTGCAACACAGTGTGGGGGAGGCTGCTGTGACGGTGCGGACTGCCTTGAGGAGGCGTTGCGGCAGGCGTTGTGCAGTGTATGGGAGAGGGGCCTACGTTCACAAAAGGTGCGTTCCCGCCCCTCGGCTCTCTCAGCGGCTGGCATACGCCATCTGCCTTTTTGCATTTCTTGCTTGTCAGGTTCCTGGCTGCGAGGCAGGGAGGCTGTGCCCCTTCCACATCAGCCTCTGCGATTGCTGTGTCCACCTGCTAGGTGGTGCGGGGACAGGCCTACGTGGCCCAGTCCCTTCTGCAATGGACATGAGACAGTGGTCGCTCAACCTCCGCTGTTCGCTGGAGGTGTTGGCTGCCGAGCGTCTGGTGGTCGCTCGCCCCTGGGCGCCTTACCCAGCGGGTATTGATCTGCCTTGCTAGTTGCTATGAACCGCTCCGCCTCATGCATCTGTCGCCTTCCGGCTAGCAGTCAGGAGGGTAGCCTGCGACATACGTCGCTCGCAATTTACCGCCACATGGAGGCACCTCCCACTTCGACGGCTGAGCGCACAACAAGGCACACTGCTGTCAATCTTGCGGAGCTCCCGTCGGAGCCGGAGTCCGACGGAGAGCCTACGGCTTATCCTGGTGCGGGTCCCTGGTGGCCACCGCACGGTCCACCGGCCCCAGTGCCAGCCAACGAGCAGACTGGAGAGCGCATCCATAGAGAGGCAACGACCTGTACCACCGTATGGTCTCCCAGGAAGTCTCCTGTGCAGTCGCGGACACTCTGGCGCGGTATTTTCATGAATCTGGCGGTCACCCGTGTCGAGCCCACCGCTGTTGCTCAAGGATCTATGGCTATCTATGTCCGCCCGCTTGCGCCGCTGGAGGGTGAGCACCCCTGGACTGGAAAAGTGAACCAAGACTTGGGTACCGGGCCTTCAGCACCTCCGGAGGGCTCGAGCCGGTCGGTCCGCTTGCGAGGTGGACGGCGTTGGGCCCGGCTACCTCACAGGGAGCACTCGGGAGGCAGTGACGTTGAGGAACTATTGGCGAATGATGGCCCGGCGAATGCCACCGCTGACTTGGGCACCGGCACGACACTCAGCCAGCTGCCCCCGCGCCCAAGCCGAAGTCCCGGCGGAAACGACTACGGCCGGCCTAGTGCGGCGGGACTGGATGGAAGCCGCCTCATCAGGTCACTAGCTAGCAGTGCGTGCCCGGGTAGCCCGCCCGCCCCTTTGGCTTGTGTTATTTTTGAAAACGACAGCTTGGTGATGCAAACATGTGTGCCCACCTTCTTTGCAGCCGCGGACCTTAGGGACCTTTGCCTGCTCCGGTGAGTTTAGGGCGGTCGTGCTTCGATCAGCTGGGCGGGTGCCTCAGAGGGCTTCCGGCGTGCTATCGCTGGAATTTCGCTCATGTTTTGACTGCCGCAGCCCCTTGCCTCGAACTTGAAGGGTTACGGGGCGGCGACATACGTCGCTAGCCGGGTAATGGCCTGCGCCAATGGAGTGCCTGCAAGTGGCCGCTTCGGCGAGCAGGACCTCCGACTACCTGCGCGCCCGAGCCGCGGTCCTCGGACCAGTCGCAAAGCACATCGGGATCAGGTACCGTATGTGTGCTGCACCCCAGGGTGTCATCGCTCTTTTCACAAGGGCCGGCACCGGCATTGCTGCTCCCTCTGCAGCATAGGCCAGCACACTGACAGATGCGAACGGCACTATGCACGGCTGCTTAACCGGACACGGCGTTCGGTCCTGTCTGCCTGCTGTATTCCGAGCTGCCCTAGAGTCGCTGGCTATGCGCACACTCGATGCTGTGCTCTCTGCGGAAGCACTAATGGAGAGGTACATACCCCACAATGTGAGCAGCGCGCGCCATGTGCCCGGTCGGGGCGCAAGCAACCCAGCGCACTTGCCCGGCGCCGGTGAGAGCGACCGTTCTTTGTGCGGCGGGGACCTGATACCTACGGCGGTCTGGGAGTCGCCCTATGCTGCCCATGAGACCGCAATCCCGAGCTTGTCTGCAGCCGAGGCGGCGCCCACGGCCGGGATATGCACAGTGTGTCCCGGAGGAGAGGTTTCCCCAGCGGCACCATCGACAATGGCTCGTGGCGATTTCGTCACCGATAGTGGACCACCGCTGCAGACCTTCTACCCGGTGACGCCCGCCTCCGCCAGGCTTCGTCACGCTGCGGCCTCTGCTAGCTCCGTTGATTTAGAGGAATTAGATTGAGACCCGGCACATCGGCGCAACGGAAACGAGTCAGCTACGTTCCTCGCACGCTGGACACCTAGTTCCCTGCCTAGCACTCTCGGAATGTGCCGAGGTCCCTTTTGCCACTGCCTCGCACGGGCCTCAGGTTTTCCCAGTCGTTGCAGTTCAAGCGTCCTCTGGTGGTTGGAGTCAGCCTTATCTGCGCTATGCGCTGAGATAGCCCCTCGCCCCATGCCTGTAGGTCGGAGGCCCAGCTGCTGCTTGCGGATGGAATGCTCCGGCTAACAAAAGGGGGGGGTGGGAGCGGCTGCCTGTGCATTTCACTTTACTCATCGGGCTATGCGCACGACCTTGTGCCGTATGGGCTGCCAGCACGTCGACATACGTCGATGTACCTTTGTGATCCCTGAGCGCCCCCTCCCGGCTCGCCCCCATGGCTAGTGTGTGGAGTGAGATGCCTGCCAACGTCAACATCCCAGGCTATGACATGTTTCAGATTACCTCATCAGTTGACATCGACCCGCTCTTTGCTCCTTGCTAAGCGGAGCGTAGCTGTGTCATGGCCCGGCGGGAACTTGCTCGAATCCGAGTTGGCAGCAACCCCTCGGAGCTGTGCAATGCCTTGCTTCAGGGGTTGTCTAACTGGTTCTGGACCATGCCAGTTTTAGCGTATGCCTCGCCACCTATTGCCAATTGCCACTTCAGCAGATGAAGTCTTACGCAAGGTTGGCTTAGCATTCGGCACGGCCTCGGTGTTCCTGGAGCTCAGAGACTCTGCCGGGCAAGTTATGGAAGCGGTTTTCGGCCCCAGCATCGTTTTTGTCCACGCAGTTCTGCCCAACCTCTCGCCCTTGCGATGGGTCATTGCAGTCGACCTCTATCTCGATCGAGGCGACGAACAGGCAGCTCTGGAGGTACTGATGCATCCGACTATCCCTCCGCTTGAGGATGACATATGGGACGATACGCCGATGTATACTGGAGGAACACTTTGCGTTATTCGCCGCCCTTGTTCGTCGTGGTCGCCTCTCGGCGCATCGCTTCCTGCCGAATCGGGAGGATATTACTTATCGTGCGCCACTGGTGGCGCATGTGATTGATCTTCCATCAAGCTGTCTGGCAGCGTTGCTCGCCCTCCGGGCCACTAATTCCCGACATGCGGGGGCATACGCCTCTAGCATTTTCAGTGCTGGCTAATGCTCATTCGTGCACTGTCCTTCTCCTGCAGGCGAGGGCGGTGATAGATCCCCCAACTGGTTACAGCTCCCTGCTTTTAGCTGTCGTTCGGAGCCATCTTATTTGGTGAATGTCCTGCTCAATGCACAAGCGTGCCCTCACTCTGTGGCACGTCATGGCAGTTTGCGCGGGCTTTCACCTTTTGATCTAGCTTGCCAATGGGTGGATGAAGAAGTCCTGCGGTATGAAGTTCCTCGTGCTGCAGACGATACCCACCACTACTAACGGTGCGTTTTGCCCTTAGCGGCTGCGTAATTCGACAACCATCATCTACAGGTTCAGCCGGCCTTCACAGGAGCGCTCATCGCCTCCATGCTCGCGGAGCGCTCATCGCCTCCATGCTCGCTTAGCGGCTGACGTACGTCATCTGCTTATTTGCATTTGCTGTTTGTCAGGCACTTTGCTGCGCGGCGCGGCGCCTGGCATCCCTTCTCCAGCTAACTTGTGCAGCTGCTGTGCTCACACTGTCAGGCGATGCGGTTTCAGACCTTGAAGTACCTAGCTTCTTCTGCACTGGCCAGTGGAGCAGTTGCTGCCCCTCCTCGCGGTGTGCCGTAGGCCTTGATGGTGGGAACCGCCGAGCCTTCTGCTGGTCGCTGGCCCCTTGGTGCCGCCTTTCAGTCGTTGGTTAGCCTTGCTAGTTGCTTTACGTCCACTTTGCCACCTGCATAGCGGCCTCCAGACTTGGATTCCAGAGGGTAGCTTGTGACATACGTCGCTCGCAATTCTTCGCTTCATGGCAACACCTCCAGCGTCATCGGCCGGGCGCACACGAAGGCAGGTCCTCGCTATCAATCTTGCGGAGCTTCCTTCTGAGCCGGATTCAAAAGGAGAGCTAGCGGCTTATCCTGGTGCCGGCCCCTGGTGGCCGCCACACGGCCTCCCAGCGCCGGTTCCCGTCAATGAGCCGCCCGGGGAGCGCATCCATAGGGAGGCCACTGACATGTATCACCGCATGGTCTCCCAGAAAGTCTCCTGCGCAGTCGCAGATACCTTTGCAAGACGCGGCATTTTTATGAACCTAGCTGTCACCTGTGTCGAACCTGATGCATTTGCCCAGGGGTCCATGGCCATCTATGTCCGCCCACTTGCGCCTCGGGAAGGCGATCCCTGGACGGTCAACGTCAGTTTGGACGTAGCAGACGAAGGCGGCGGCCGAGGAAGTCAGCGAGGATGCTGGGCATGGGGCAGCTTCTGAGGGCTCGAGGCGCTCGGTCTCACCTCTTTTTGTTTTTTTTTTGGCGGCCCGTCCGTCCGTGCGGTCAGCACCCAGCAGCCTTCGACCTCCAAGCTGGAGGCAAAAAGCAGCCTCGACTGATGAGCAACCAAGGCCGCGGCCAATCACTGTCATCACCTCTTAGATTCGGTTAGGTTATTTCCTGACTATTATCCATATCCCAAAAAATAGACTAATAGTCAGAATAGAATAACCTATATCTCAGGAGATAGGTTATTTAAATAATCTAAGAGAAAAGGTTATTTGAAAGAATAGACTATGAGTTCCAAAGGTTATTTGAAAGAATAAACTATGATATTTTGTTTTTTGTTAGCAGGAGCAGGCACCCTAAGTAGCATTTGTTGTGCGGAACTCTTTTTTTTTCCAGAACCTAGGTAACATGTGCAGGATTGCTGGCATGTTTTGCAAGACCTAAGTAACATTTGCGACATCTAAGTAGCATGTCCCCTGTCAGGTTTTTATGATTTGTGTGCAGCATGGCAGACTTGAATGCTGTTCCGTTGCGGATTGCAGGCTGAAAACATAGCAAGAAGCACAGGTATGGCATGGTGCCAGAGGAAAATCTTGCGAGCAGACAATAGGAAAACTGTGTGGGCACATGTGGGCTTGAAACTCATGCGACTCATGTCTATGTAGAGATTTTCTAGAGCCCTGCTGCAGCATGGCGCAGTCAAAGTATGAAACCACCCGAGTGAAAGTGGATCCGACGATAGGCGTCATTGATCTGCAAAAGGTTTTGAAGAAGCATGTGGACAATGCCCAAGACAAGGATATTTGGAATATTCTGAAGCATCCCACCGGTGCTCCCTTCTCTTGGAAGACGGCGGTATGTATTCCGTGGATCGCTCAGGCAGCCTATCTCCTCGTAGATTTCCTCCAGGTAGCCCCGAACTGCGTTCTGCCTGCGGCGAAGCTTCGCACGAGTTTGAAGCGGTTGGTGGTTGATGGTACGGAGAAAACCAAGAAAGTGAACCGCACGAACTATGCTACAGATGATTTCGTGGACCAGATCGACAGCAGAATTCGCATCCTGCTAAGCCAAGTCCGGTGTTTGAAGAAGCAGGACGAGTACGTGAGAGCAGTACGGACAGCCACGGAGTCGGAAAAGGCAAGGATCGACATGGTGTTGTCTCATGTGTTCTCCGAGAAGGAGAACACGGTTGGGGCAAGCTCCAGCGGCCAAACGACTGGTCTGGAGATAGTTCCTTATAGACCTCCAGAGATGCGGAGCGAGGGCATTTTTGGAAGAATCTTGGCGAAGCAGGATAGCAGCCCACGGCCCTTGAAGAAAGCTAGCCTGGTGATGGGGCCTGGAAGTCCCGTCAAGATTTGGAGGGGAGCCGCGAAGATCTGCAGTCCGAAAGCTTCTGCGAGGGCGGCTGAGCACCCCACGGTGTTCGGGAGGCCTTTGATGGTTGGAGATTTGGGAAGCAGCTCCAGCGAGGAAGGTGCTTCACAAGCTGCTGCCTCCAGCTCTAGCAGGCCGGTCAAGAAGGTGGCCCCAAAGGCAGAGGCTCTGGTGAAGCCTTTGGTGTCAGAAGCTGCCTCGTATGGCTTGGATGCTGGAGATCTGGACATCATGAAGCAGGCGAACCTCCACAGAGTGGTGAACAACAAGAAGTCTTTCAAGAAGCCGGCAGCGGCCGTGGGCAACAGTAAGAAGAAGCACGAGAGTGCTTCGAAGGCCGCGAGTGCTTCGAAGCCCGCCGATGTTTCGAAGCCCGCCAGTGCTTCGAAGCCCGCGAAGGGCGCTTACAAGTGCAGTTTCAAGAAACGAAAGACCTCCGCTGTCTACCATAAGGAGCACACACTGAGGCTCAGGTTGGGCGACTCCCCGCAGACTGCGAAGAAGAAGGCCAGAGCTGCCATGGCAGAGGTTGCATCCAAGATAGATGCCGGTATCATCACTGAGCATGGCTCCTAGATCTCAGCACAGTTTTCGCGGCACGAAGGCTGACGAGGTTCCAGCGAAAGCAAAATAAGGTCGGCATTGTTGCAGCTCTCGACTGTCTAAGTAGCATTGTTTGGCAGCGCTTTTTTTGGAAGGCTAAGTCACATCTGCATGTCTGCATGGCATCCAGGAAGAGTGGCGGCCTGCTAGGAAGCTTTGCTCAGCCGTGCCTTTTGTTCCTCTAGTACGGAGGCTCTATGCATGGTTAAATAGCACGAGTGTTGCAGTGAAGGTTTTTGCCATCGACCACAGATATTTTTTCTCAAGTCACAAGCATTGTTCCAGTTTGCCTGCAAACCGGTGAGCGAGAGCCATCTATGGCATTGTGTGCAAGCCTTTGCTGCGGCCAGTGCAACGAGGTATTCGTCGGATCGCATTCCAAGCGATGCAACAGGTCGCATCCAGAGATTATGGCCACTATCCGAGTTTGTGCCCGGCCAGGTTGCGAGCTCTTGTCAAAGGGCACAAGGAGATGGTGGGAGGCATGAAGCTGTGGCGGCCCAAGCTGCTTCTTGGCTTGGCTTGGTGGCAGGCTGTTCCAGTGCTGATTCCAAACGGCTGGCAGTAAGTTGCAGAATCACTGATTCTGCAACTTACTGCCAGCCGGTTGTGCTGCTCCTGGATCCAAACGGCTGGCAGTAAGTTGCAGAATCACTGATTCTGCAACTTACTGCCAGCCGGTTGTGCTGCTCCTGGATCCAAACGGCTGGCAGTAAGTTGCAGAATCACTGATTCTGCAACTTACTGCCAGCCGGTTGTGCTGCTCCTGGATCCAAACGGCTGGCAGTAAGTTGCAGAATCACTGATTCTGCAACTTACTGCCAGCCGGTTGTGCTGCTCCTGGAGCCTGAGGCTGGTTCTGCATGCGGCTGCGAAGAATGGAGAAAGGCGAAAGGACCAAGCTGGCAGCAGATACAAGGGAGCCGATTCCGTTCTTGGATCAGATGGACTAGGGCTTTCTATATTGACCACATAGCCAGGCCGCGACCTCGCACGAGAAAAAAAGCCAGTCCAAGAAGACCCCAAACCCCAGAAGTGATTGATGTTTTCTACTCCAAAAAAAAAATTCCGCCAAACTTAGGACAAACAAACTAGGGCCTGAGACGTTAAATACCGATAGAATGTGTTTTGGTTTTCACCAGCGACCCCAAACCCCAGAAGTGACTGATGTTTTCTACTGAAAAGAAACCTTGGCAAAGCATGGGGAAAGAACAAGGGCCTGAGACGTTATAGGTACCGGTAGAATGTGTGTGGTTTTTTCAAAAGCACCGGAAACAAGGTAACATGTTTTTCACCGTGAAACGAGAGACTATGTAACATGCCTTTTCCCCCTCTAGGTAACATTGGCAATCCCGCAGTCCTTGACCCCCTCTAAGTAACATTGGTCAACTAGGCAACATGTTGTCGCCATCAAACCAAGAGCCAAAGCAAGACTAGGTAACATGCCTCTTCCCCCTCTAGGTAACATTTTGGCAATGTCGCAGTCCTTCACCCCCTCTAAGTAACATTGGCCGACTACATGTCTTGCCCCTCTAAGTAACATTGCTCGCCTTGCAACTAGGTAACATGCCAGTCTGGACATGCAGCATGCAGCAGAGAGTGCGGGAGTGAAATTGTGCTCCCCGGCAGACCGGCTCCACAGAGTAGCTCTTGAGAGCAGACACTCTGTGAGCAGCCACACAGCACGACGGCACAGCTTAGAGGCACAGCCACAACACACACACGTGCACACACACAGCACAGAGCACACAGCACACAGCAAGCACAGCAGAGAGCAAACACAGCACAGACAGCACAGACAAGACAACAGAAGAAACAGAGCCAGCCATGACCACTACTGGTCTGTGGCTGGGCGGGCTGCCATGGTGGACGACAACCGCTGGCCTGTTGGAATGGCTGGACAAGGCTGGGGCTCCACGTCCGCAAAACATACAATGGCTGCCGACAAAAGCTGAAGCTACCCTGTCTGCCGCTGTACTACACTACGACACCACGGCAGCGAGGGACACAGCTTTGGAGCTGGTGCCCCTTAGCTACAAGGGACACAGAGTGTCGCGAAAACAGCAGCGGCAACAGCCCAAAGCAAAAGCAGCAGCAGCAGCACAGCAGCCGGCAGCAGCAGCAGCACACCAGCCGCAGCAGCAGCGGCAGCCTGCAGCTGCAGAGCAGCCGCAGCAGCAGCAGGTGCCGGCAGCACAGCAGCCGGCTGCAGCTGCAGCACACCAGCCGCAGCAGCAGCGGCAGCCTGCAGCTGCAGAGCAGCCGCAGCAGCAGCAGGTGCCGGCAGCACAGCAGCCGGCAGCAGCTGCAGCACACCAGCCGCAGCAGCAGCGGCAGCCTGCAGCTGCAGAGCAGCCGCAGCAGCAGCAGGTGCCGGAGGAGCCGCAGCAGCAGCAGCAACCGCCGGCAGCAGCAGCAGAGCAGCGGCGGCAGCAGCAGGAACCGGGCTTTGATGATGGGTCCACTCCGAAGATGCCGCAGGCAGTGCCACCGTGGAGAAGGCTTTCTGCTGGTGCAATGGGGTCTGGAGTGCCTTTGCCTGGTACAATGCGGCCTGGAGTGCCTTTGCCTGGTACAATGCGGCCTGGAGTGCCTTTGCCTGGTGCAATGGGCCCTGGAGCGGCCAACCTTGGAATGCCTTTCTTGCCTGGTACAATGGGCCCTGGAGCGGCCGGGCTTGGAGTGCCTTTAATGCCTGATGGGCCCTGGAGCGGCCGGGTTTGGAGTGCCTTTGGTGCCTGGTACAATGGGCCCTGGAGCGGCCGGGCTTGGAGTGCCCTTTCCTGGTTTTCCGCCAATGCCAGCAGCACCTGCTTTTCCGCCAGTGCCAGCACCTGCATTTCCGCCAGCAGCACCTGTTTTTCCGCCTTTGGTGCCGCCGCCTATCCAGTTGCCTCCTGGGTTTGTCTGGCGGGCAGTGGCAACTGGAGATGGAAGCCGCTGTGCTCAAAGCAGGTTTTCTTTCCGTCTATAAGCATGGGCACAGATGTTTCTTTTGGTTTTTTTAAACACACCTACCAATAAAATCAGAGACCTCAGGAGCAGAGGCTCCAGCAGAGCCGCCGGCTCCGCCGGCTTCGCCAACTGTTGCTGGGGACACGACAGAGGAGGAGGATGACAACAAGACCATCATCCCGGAGACACAAGACAGAAAGAAGTATCTTTTTTTGTTCTGGTGTACTTATGAGGATGTTGGTAAGGAAGAGACTTTAAACCTTAAAACACCCGCATCCAAGGCACAGCTCTCCCGTTTCGCCTGCACGGCTGGAGGAGGTGGAGGAGGCATCTTCGTCAGCTGCGGCTCCACAGCCACATGGCAGGAATTACGGTTTTGCTGCTTCCTCGAGGATGCTAAGTAACATTGATGTCGCTCCTCACATAGAGCTCCCTAGCTAACATTCTAAGTCACATTGGTTCCTAGCCTCAGGCCGTGTTTCCAAGAAACATTCTAAGTAGCATTGCCGGTTGTGGACAAGGGCATGCTCACTCATTTTAGTCTGATGCCTTTTGCTGCCCCCGCTACGTAATATTTCTGAGTTTCTAAGTAACATTCCAAGTAGCATTGTCGCTAAGTCCTGTTGCCCCCTCTACGTAACATTGCCGAGCTTCTAAGTCGCATTCTAAGTAGCATTGTCGCTGTGCCCTGCTGCCCCCTCTAAGTAACATTGCTGAGTTTCTAAGTCACATTCCAAGTAGCATTGTCGCTAAGACCTGTTGCCCCCTCTAAGTAACATTGCCGAGCTTCTAAGTCGCATTCTAAGTAGCATTGTCGCTGTGCCCTGCTGCCCCCTCTAAGTAACATTGCTGAGTTTCTAAGTCACATTCTAAGTAGCATTGTCGCTAAGACCTGTGCCCCCTCTAAGTAACATTGCCGAGTTTCTAAGTCGCATTCTAAGTAGCATTGTCGCTGTGCCCTGCTGCCCCCTCTAAGTAACATTGAGTTTCTAAGTAGCTTTGCCCCCACTAAGTAACATTGCTCAGTTTCTAAGTAACATTCTAAGTAGCATTGTCGCTGTGCCCTGCTGCCCCCTCTAAGTAACATGTTTCAGAGTTTTCTAAGTATCGTCCCAGGCCCAGGGTCAAGGAGGAGGAGTTTGAAAGGCCTCCGTCCGTGGAGGTGGAGGCCATCAGCAGGCCGGTATTGGGTTGTGGCCATGAGCAAACTCCCCAAGAACCTCTTTGCACTCTTGGATTTGTGGGACTCCTCAAGATTTCCCGGCCTCTAGAAGACCAAGTACTAATCGCCTGCGAGGATCACTCGTCCTCGCGATCCTCGACGGCGATCTCCAGCAAGCACTCTCGATTCCAGGCAGCAAAACATCCCAGCTTTAGACAGGAAGCCAGCCTGATTTGAGGATAAAGCCCCGGGGTTCTGGAATAAAATGCCGCAGCTCAGGAGCCGATCCCTTCTGAGAAGCGGCGGCGAAAGAGCTTGCCCCAGCCGCCGGGGGAGAAGCGGCCGCAGTGAGATCGCGGTCGGTGCAAAGAGGATCAGGGTCGGGTTTTTCTAAAGGTTTGAAACCCGAAAGCCTCCAGCCTAAATCCTTTTGCCCTAAACCCCGAACCCTGAAGCCTCAAGCCTAAACCCAAATCGAGAACACCGAACCCAATACCCTGAACCCTAAACCCTGACTCCGTCTCTAAGTAACATGGACAGCAATAGCCCCCCCCCAAGCGGCTACGTAACATGTTTCTTTTGGGACCTGCTAAGTATCGAGGACACAAAGCCCCAGCTAAAGGCAAGAGCCGCTAAGTAACATGGACACCAAGACTTCAGCAGAAGCGGCTACGTAACATGTTTCTGTTGGGCTTCTGGAATATTTCTGTTTGTTTAACTTACGAAGCCATTTTCACAGTCGTATTCGAAAACACATGTGTTGAGGCTCTGCTTGCCTTTAAAGCGAAACCCTGAAACCCATCCCCCAAAACCTAAGCCAGCAACCGCACTCTGCACCCTGGACTACAATCATAAGCACAAAGCAGTAGATGCTAAGTAACATTGTCAGATAGGGTCACGAGCTGCTAAGTAACATTGAAAGACATTGTCGGGTAGGGTCAGGAGCTGCTAAGTAACATTCACATATGCCACCCCACCCCCGCCCCCCCCAAAAAAAAGCGCCGCGAGCTGCTAAGTATCATTGACAGAAGCCCCGTCCCCCCTAGGGCCACGAGCTGCTAAGTAACATTGACACAAACCCCCCACTCCGCCCCCACTTAGGAACAGTGACACCAAGCCCCCCCAACGGTTACGTAACATCCCTCTGTTGCACTAAAACAGAACAAGAAGTGATGTACTCATTCCATCGAGATAGGAGTTTTCTCGTTTTGCAGAAAGCATGAAAACCGCCGGCAGGCACAGACCAAAGCAGGAAAACCCAAGCCCAACAGGAGCCGAACCAGCACAAAAATTAAACAAAATAACACCATTACAGGGAGTCGTCGGGAGTCCTCGGGTACCACCTCCCCTGGGTTTCACGTGAATGAGACGAGTCCAACGGCAGAGTCAAGCCGTTGGACTCACCTGTGCCAGACGAAAACCGACGACAACACATCCCCAAAACACCAAACCGACACAAAAGTGACACAAAACTGACACAAAAGTGACACAAAAGTGACACTAATCTGACACTAAAGTGACACTAAACTGACACTAAACTGACACTAAACTAACAGTTCAAAGGCAAAACTAACACAAAAGTAACACAACCGATATGTACTATTGTTAGTTTGGTAAAACTAACCCATGGAATTGTTACTTTAGTGTTACTTTTGCTGTGGGAGTGTTACTTTAGTGTCACTTTAGTGTCACTTTAGTGTCACTTTTGTGTCACTTTTGTGTCACTTTTGTGTCACTTTTGTGTCACTTTTGTGTGAGTTTGCTATCCCTGGAGCTTTTTCTGTGCTGTTTTCTTCCTGCTGCCCTTGATTCGTCTGGTTTCCGGCCTGTGATTTCAGGTGTTTCGAAACCGATCCGAGGACTTTCGCCTGGAAAAGAGAACTGTGCATCAGAGTTTTCCAATAATCTGGAATATCGTGCTCAAAACCATAACTAGGTGAAATCTTGCTTCGGCTTTCGAGCTATGGTGCTGAATACAAAACTAGGTAACATGCTCCTGTCAACATAGGCAGCTTGCTGCTGGCCCGACAAGAGGCAACATGGTCTCTAATGTTTCTAAGTAACAGTGCACGAGGAAACTTAGTCTTAAGTAACAGTGTGCAGGCAAACCTAGGTAACAAGTTACTTAGAGAGCTGTGTATGTAACATGTACTGCTGTTGTCTAGTTCCACCCGTTGTGGTCGTTGACAAATCTGCACCCCGATCCGTGCTCGAATTCAAAAAGGCTAGTGGTGATTGGGAGTATGAAGTCCCGGGCACATGTCGTGACATGCTAAAACACCAGATTTTCATGCATGATGAGAAGAAGACTTTCCGAGAAGACTGATCCAGCCATGGCTGTTAAGGGTAGTGGTTCCCTGAAGAGAAAGGGAGCTCAGCTTGACCTCGACGGCGAACCGTTGACGGAAGCAGAGGCCGCCCCAGAACAGGAGCAGGAGGCACAGGAGAAGGAGGAGCAGAAGAGCCCCAAGCCAAAGAGCCCAGCCAAGCCCAAGAGCAAGAGCAAGCCGAGCAAGCCGCAGACCTCCCCCAAAGCAAAGGCGAAGGGAAAGGCCAAAGCAAAAGCAAAAGGCGAGAGCAAGCCCCCAGCAAAAACACCCAAGGCCAAGAGCACAGCCAAAGCTACCCCCCAGCCGAAGGCCAAGAAAACTAAGCCGGGGAAGCAGCTCAAGGAGGGGGACAACAACAACAAGAACGTGACCAGACAGGAAAGCTTCGCTGACAAGGCTTTGCAGTGGAAGCTTGCAGCCGAGGACAAAGCCGAGGCCCAGGAGAAGCCTAAGGAGGAGCCCGAGGCAGAGGAGCAGGACGGCGACGAGGAGGACAACCAGGGCGGCGAAAAGAGGGACCTCGCCAAGGCCAGGAAATTCAAGAGAATGTCCGATGCCGGTGCAATCCCGGAACACATTCAGGAGGTTCTGAGCAAAGCGAAGACCCGTGCTGCCAAGACGGAGCTGATCAACGAGCTGTTCGACAAGAACGACAAAGGCAAGCTGATCATGAAATCGGACAAGCCCGTGTTCGAGACCACGAAGCAGGCCAAGCATCAGAAGTTTGGTCGAGATGAAACCATGGGGGCACCAAAGGATGTGGTTTTGCACCGGGACTACCATGGCGATGAAAAGGCTTTGGATGCTTCCATTGCAAGGGGCACGGTGATGGTGTGGCTGCAGGATGGGGTAGAGTTCGCGGGCTATCGGCAAACCGTTGCCGGGATTGGCAAGACGGTGGAGGACAAGCACCAAGCGAAGAGTGGTGCCAAGGAGATCACCGACGAGACCTTTCAGGCCCTCGACAAGGCCTTCCGAGCCATGACCTTTTCGTTTGATCAAGATGACCAGCCCCGCCAGGCTATCGCAGCAGAGGCAGCAAGCTCGAAGGAGCCCCCCGTCCTCAAGCAGTTCACGGAGTCCCAGCAAGCTTTGCTGGAGGAGGCCAAAGGAGCGATGGAGCGGCTTCATAGTGCTGCTATGAGGATGATTTCAAAATGCTCGCAAGCGAAGGACAAAGAGAGCTTCAAGCCGCACATGCTTGCTATGAAATCATGGATGGACAGGGACGACCACCTGTTGCTATGGAAAGAGTTCCCAGACTCAGAGCGGCCCCTCACCGCTGCAACCTTCAAGGACTACATGTGTGAGCATTCCGAAACGGCGGTTTCCTTGAACGAGGAGTGCGAGAAATTCAAAGCCCTTTTGAAAGCAAGGAAGGAGCTGTGATTCCATCCCGAGTCTTGCTCATCATGTGCATTTTGATATGAAGAGAAACGTGCTAAGTAACATACTCGGTACTAGGTTTCATTCCGGTTATCAATTGTTTTCTAGCAACTAAGTAACAATGTTGTTGTTCAGCATTGGCACCCTGGCCATGAAGACATGTTGTCGGCGAGACACGTAGCCATGTCTGTAGTTTTGCTTCTGTTGCAGCAAATCCTTTGCTATAGATGCCACGGTTTTCGGGTTCACTAAGATGTTAATAACATAGAGGGTTTCACATTGGAGGTTCGGGGTGCCCGTTTGTGGATGTTCTAGAGGGGTATGGTTTATGACAGTTTATGATACCATTTTGGGATCGAAGGGTTTGCTCTGTGGCCCTGGCATTGGAGCTCTGCTGCGATAGTTTTCTTAGCATCCTCAGAAGCTGCCGGGCAGCCTGGGGTATAGAAGCCTCGAGTTCCGGGGGTGGGGTGTGTGCAACGTTTCATAGTGGCATAGCACGAGGCTTGTTATTTGCAGCTGATGTTCTCGCCCACAGGCCCTCTTGTCATATGAACAGCACAAACTGGAGTCCGAATTTCCGAGAACATCGTGTTGCGGGGGTCCAAGTTTTGTGGGCTCTGTGAAACATGTGCCGCTTCACCTGGTTGCACCATTGGCAGCAAGATCCGAAAACAATGTATGCTGCTGGGTTGCTGCTCAGCAGTGTTATGTTGGTTGGGGTTTCTGAGCGCTCAGGGTTTCAGTGTGCATACATAAAAAATGTGGTTGAGGTTTTATTTGTGTTCCTAGAGTCAAAACCTCTGTCTATGCCCCCCCGGCCTGACAGTCCCAGCGAAACCCCGCTGGAGCCCAACACTTGATTCTAAGTAACATTGTGTCAGCATGCATAAAAATTGTTGTTGAGGTATGCTTCGTGCTCTTAGAGTCAAAACCTCTGTGTATGCCCCCGGCATGAAAGTCCCAATCAACATTTGCTGAAGCCCAACACTTTATTCTAAGTAACATTGTGTGTGCATGCATAAAAATTGTTGTTGAGGTATGCTTCGTGCTCGTAGAGTCAAAACCTGTGTGTATGCCCCCGGCATCAAAGTCCCAGTGAAAATTTGCTGAAGCCCAACACATAATTCTAAGTAACATTGTGAGCATGCATAAAAATTGTTGTTGAGGTATGCTTCGTGCTCTTAGAGTCAAAACCTCTGTGTATGCCCCCGGCATGAAAGTCCCAATCAACATTTGCTGAAGCCCAACACTTTATTCTAAGTAACATTGTGTGTGCATGCATAAAAATTGTTGTTGAGGTATGCTTCGTGCTCGTAGAGTCAAAACCTGTGTGTATGCCCCCGGCATCAAAGTCCCAGTCAAAATTTGCTGAAGCCCAACACATAATTCTAAGTAACATTGTGAGCATGCATAAAAATTGTTGTTGAGGTATGCTTCGTGTTCCTAAAGTGAAAACCTCTGTGTATGCCCCCGGCATCAAAGTCCCAGTCAAAATTTGCTGAAGCCCAACACATAATTCTAAGTAACATTGTGAGCATGCATAAAAATTGTTGTTGAGGTATGCTTCGTATTCCTAAAGTGAAAACCTCTGTGTATGCCCCCGGCATCAAAGTCCCAGTCAAACCCCGCTGAAGCCCAACACATAATCTAAGTAACATGCTGTGCATGCATAAAACTTGTTGTTGAGGTTTGCTTGGTGTTGCTACTCACAAAACCTTTTAGTATGCCCCCGGCATCAGAGTCCCACTCAAACCCAGCTGAAGGTCAACTCAGAATTCTAAGTAACATTGTGTGCATACATTCGGTTGAGGTTTGCTCGGTGGTCCTAGTCACACAACCTTTTAGTATGCCCCCCGCATCAAAGTCCCAGTCTAAGCCCGCTGAAGCCCAACACACAATTCTGTGTGGTGCCTCAGAAAATGACCCATCGAGTTGTGTGTTGATGTCGATAATCACAAAACCTTTTTGTATGCCGTCGTCGCAGCTTCGCTTGTGGCAAGAGAATAGAACACTGCTGTCCCAATGTTACTTAGATGGCACACATGATTAAATATGTGCTGACACATGTTACTTAAAGTTGATCTATTATGCAACACATGTCACAGGAAAGATCTAGTGTTTGGATTATGGTGCCATACAGCTACTTAGAGCACATGCTACCTAATTTTGATTGATGCCATACCGCATGTTGCCTAGATTTCTTCGATGTCACATGTTACCTAAAGCATATGTTACCTAGATTTCTTCGATGCCAGATGTTACCTAAAGCACATGTTACCTAGATTTCCTTGATACCACATGCTACCTAGAGCACATGTTACCTAGGGCAGGCCATGAAAACAACATGCCATTATATATTTCTAAGCCACACGAAGTCTCGGTAGAATCTATGCGGTGCCGGAATGGAAGAGGAGCCCCCTCCAAAGCGGTTGAGGCGAGGTGGAGTGCAGCAGAGGCTCCAAAGAGTTGAAGCCAGAAATGATGCAGCTCCTGTTGCGAGCAATCTGGCACATGAGCTGTTGGAGCGATGGTCGTGGGGCGAAGTGAGCCCTCAGGTGGTCCAAAAGCTGGCAGCTGCCTCCCAAAGGGACTTTCAAGCTGTCGGAGCGACGCCGCCCAGCGAAATCGCTGCTTTAGCTGGCTTGGGATCTGCTGGTCTGTATCCGAATAATATGCACAAGGAGATTCTGAAAATCGCAAACAAGAACAATGCTTTTTCGAAGCCCTTCGCTGTCAAAATGAACCTCAGGGATACTTATAACCTTTTGTTTTTGTAGTTTGCTGGGTATAGTATCTCTAAGCCCTGAGAAAGAAATCCAAATTATAATTCCTGCCAGGGTTTCCCTATCTTCCAGCCAGGAGCTTCAAGCCACCCTGGGACAAACTGCTTCAGACGATGCTTCTTCCACATGTGGTATTTTCTGATCTCTACCACTCTTACCCAGCCGCCTTTGCAAAGTTCATGATGCCTTCTGGAGGTATTTCGAAACTTAAGGAATTCTGGCGCCTTCAGAAGGCGGGTCACCCCGCTTGGCGAAACCACCCGATCGTCAGCAAGAGGTCCTTCGATGCCGAGCATACCCTGCCTTTACAGCTACACGGGGACGGCACCCCTGTGGTGGGGATAGGGAAAATCTGGAGCA
The DNA here is from genome assembly GCA_905221615.1 of Symbiodinium sp. CCMP2592. Lineage (NCBI taxonomy): Eukaryota > Dinophyceae > Suessiales > Symbiodiniaceae > Symbiodinium > Symbiodinium sp. CCMP2592. Next base: position 373,573 of record CAJNDT010005002.1, read on the forward strand.
GGCAGCTGACCTCCTACACGTGGAACAGCCTGCTGGCGGAGGGGTGGACAAAGGACAGTATGATGCCATCGTGGTTTTGCTTCGATGAGACCGAGGCTGGAAGAGAAACGACAGATGAATTTTTCCGAATCATCTGTTGGTCGTTTGCCTGCCTTGCCAGTGGAGTCTGGCCAGCAGCCAACCACTTGGGTGCAAAGCAACTGTGCAAGTCCACTCATTCAAGCTTTTGCTGTCCGTTTTGGTTTCTGTCTATACACATTATATAACGTGTATCCTAAGTCTTCAAGGATTGAGGGGTGAAGCTCTGTGATAAATCTTGTTTGCAGATAGAATTCGTGGAATCAATTTTGGTTGCATTCCCAAGTTGCAGACCCTACTACCCCAGAACATGTGAAGGCAAAATAGGGCCCTTACATAGTTTCATTGACTTTTCTTTTCGGAGGTCACTCCTATTCTTTTAAAGACAAACAACCAGCAACGACTGTCGCCAGGCAGTCCTAAAGTCCCAGAGAAAAAACCTTCGAGGTATCCCGCCGGTACCGTGGAAGCCCGTCGAGCCGGGACGCCGCTGGCGAATGGACTGCGAGGCATCATCTGGAGTTTGAATGGCGATGCCGAATATTTGGTGCAAAAGCTGCAGTTGCCCCATTACGGATCGAAATCATCCCCATGTGCCCTTTGCAGGTGCAGAGGCGACAATTCCGATTCGAGCTGGCATGATTGCCGAACAAGTGCTCGGTGGCTCACGTTGGGATGGACAAGGGAATCATGGTTGGCATACCCGGAGCGATCATCGAGCGCCATCTTCTCCAATGCCACTGGTCTCACCCCATTGAACGTGCACTACGATTACATGCACTGCAAGTATTTGGGGGCAGACCAGATCAGCTTCGGGTCGGTCCTTGATTTGTTGGTGAGTCACCTCATGGCAGACTCACCACTAACAAATCTGGGACAATGCTGGGACAAAATCGTTACCTCGTACAAGAGACTGGGAATCTCCGAGAGGTATAGAGGCTTCCGCAAGCTGACAATGTTCCAGAGGAAAAAAAAATGCCCCAAGCTGAAAGGCAGGGCGGGCCAGATTGCTGCTTTTGGCGAGCCCCTGTTGGAACTTTGGGAGGAGCACATGCATCCTGATCTTGCTGTGCACTGCAAGATCAGGACGTACTTGCGACTGAACATCGCCATGGAGAAGATCATGAAGGAGTGCCGAGCCGAGACTGCTTTCCCGGAGCCCCAGGCGACCAACTTCATCGAATATGCCTTCGCTATGTGCAATCTTCATATGGAGTTGGGGGCACACTTCGAGGCCGAAGGCCTCAAGCTTTTCAGCCCTTTACCCAAGCTGCATCTGCTTTTGCACACGGTTTTGCTTTGCCGCCACATCAACCCGAGACTCACTTGGTGCTACAAAGGCGAGGACCTTCAAAAGGTCAGCAGGAGTTTGGCCGCCAGCTGTGCCCGAGGACTCAGAGGACCGGCGGTGACGGTGAAAATGGTGAGCAAGCTCAGGGCGGCTTGGAACCTGAGGCTGAGCAAAGTCTCTGCAGACTGAGAAGCTCGGGGCGCACCTGAGACTGAGCAGAGACCGAGTGTGAAAAAAATCTGCTGCTGCCGCCGCCAGTTCAGTTCAGGCAAGAAGGGAAGCAGCTGTCCCAGCACCATGAAACATGATCGCTACGTAACATTCTTTAAGTAACATGTGTGCTCTATAAGTAACATGTTCTGGTCTGACGACCAAGGAAAAAAGCTGTCTAAGCAGCATGTGGAACATGATCCCTAGGTAACATTCTCTAAGTAACATGTGCTCGTTTGGAAAAACAAGTTTGGCCTGCTCCTGCTTTTTCCCAAGCTTTTCAAGTTTTCCGCAACAAAATTTCAATGCCATCTGACAAATAACCTTCGGTTATTTTGGTAAATAGACTCGAATTTGCTAGGGTATTTAATCAAATAGACTATATCCTATTTTCTAAATAAACTATTTTCAAGGTTATTCAAAATAGGATAATAGTCAAAAGATAACCTACAAACCCCAAATAGGATAATAGTTAGGAAATAACCTAACCGAATCTAAGAGGCACTCCCGACCGCAACGGAAGGGCAAACCTGAGGCCCGTGCGACGAACGCCGCATAAAGGGACCCCACAAGTCGCAGCACAGGCGATGGCCTAAGCATGCAGCAGGAGTAGGCAAAAGTCACCGCGAGTCCGCCGCTCCTACCGAATATGGTCACTTGTTTGCGCCGCGCAGGCGAGCGGTGCACCAAACGAGCACTGGCACACAAGGAGAGCGAGCCACCCGGACACCACACCGCCATCGCAAAAGAAGGGATCAGTGACGCTAGATAGGTGGCCTTCGGGACCTGGGCCAGTCGCATCAAGCCGGTTGCGACCGTTTCTGTCTGGTCTTCGGCTTGGATGCGGGAATAGCGGGCTGAACGTCGGAGCCTGTTCCCGTGGCCCTAGTGGCGTGCGAGGAACCATCAGCCGTCAAAGACTCATCGACGTCACCGGCCCCCGAGAGTTCCCGTCCAGGAAGTCGGGCCCGACGTCGACCGCTTCGCACGCGTCCGCTTGTGCATCGACACTTACTCCTTGGACTATGCGAGAGATGTGCGTCGTGTTGGCTGCCAGCACGTCGACACACGTCGACGTCCGTTTTGTGACCCCTTGTCGTCACTCCCCTGCTTTTGCCCCATGGCGAGTGCGTGGAATGAACTGCCGGCCAACGTCAATGTCCCAGGCTATGACATGTTCCAGATTACCTCTTCTAACGACATCGACCCGCTCTTTGTCACCTTCGCGCTGACTCTGGCATCCCTGCGAGGTGCGAACTGTGTTCGAGGGACGCATTCGACGGGCATGGGTCAAATTTCTTCCAGACGATCCCAGGCGTGCGGATGCCGTGTCCCGCACGAGACGATGAAGCCATGAGGCATGGCTACACGGCTACAGGCCTTCTTTTGCGACGGCACCGAGTGAGAGGCTGCAGGCCACCGGCTTGCTCGGGATGGTTTTTTAAAACTAGGACACAGTGCCTCGTCACCGAACCCAAAGCCATGACTGTTCTCTGGCACGCAAAAAGCTCGCTGCCTGCTTGGCCCTTGGCTCGCAAGGTTTTCAGCCAGTGCACTTGCATATCACTGGGGCTCAGACTTGCGGCGACATACGTCGCTAGCACCTTCACTCCGTGTCCCACGGCCGCTCCAATTCCTCTCTTTCGCGATGGCGGCCCCTGCCTTGCCCTTGGTGTGGATCAGCATATCAACGTTCGCTGGCAGCGGTTGGCATGCATGCCAACTTGGTTGTGATCGAACTGCACCATTACTGGCAGGAGGCGGGATATGAGACTGTGAGGGTGTGGTTTAAGTCCCCGGCGAGAGGCCAGGAAGGTCTCCAGGAGAGCATTGGCTATCTCCGGGGAGGGTCGTTCCACCTGAGTGAGGCCATCTCGCAGCTGCTGAGTTACTGTCACCATAATTCGGTGATTGTTCAGGTCAGTGATGTTCCCATCACAGTCTGAGATCAGACTGGGAAAGGGCGTGTAACCAGCTGACTGAAGAACTTTGATCGCAGCTTCCGTGTTTGGGTCCCCCGAGGGAGGATCTCCACTCTTGGCCTTTGCTGCTGGGGGAGTATCTCCACCCTCGCCTTGCCCTGTACTTCTTTTCTTGGAAGGAGGAGGAGGGGGAGTGACTCCACCCTTTCCGCTTCCCAGCTCTTCCTGTCCACCAGTACCTTTAGAGACTCCTTTATATGCAGGATAGCTTTCGCCGTGAGCACGAGCGGAGCGCCTCCACTGGCGCAGGAAATTGCGATACGTGACATGCGGAAGTTGTTCACGTATCCGTCGCTGGCAGAATTCCTCGTACTCCGCTTGAAACGAGGGATCCTGTGTTGACTCAGGTCTGGACATGATGCTGAGTCTTGAGAAAAAGCTGCGGTTGTTGGCTCAAGCTAGCTTCTAAGCAGGCAGCTGGGCTTAGGCCACTGAGCTCCAGACCACCACGAGGAGACCTGCATCTCGGATGGTGGATTGCTGTTGGCTCAGTGTAGCTCAGTGCAGGCAGAATTATTGCAGGCAGCGACTCAAAGCTTTTAAAAACCCCTAGGGAGAGACTCCGCCAGCTGTACACCCCTCGTTGGGGGAGAAGCTCCACCAACTAGGGGAGAAGCTCCACCTGTGACTCTTTAGTTCAAAAACCCCTGGGGAGTAGCTCCACCAGCTCTACGCCTAACGAGGGAGAAACTCCTCTCTTTGTTACAGGAGCTCTTGCTTAGGGAGCATCTCCTCTTCTCACTTGGCTCAGGAAGTGGCGGCCATGAGGTGATTGTAAGATACCTCCCACGTCGCCGAGGCCAGGTTAAGTCTGCCGTCTTCAGCAAAAAACTGAGACCTCAACGTCTGCACATCAGCTTGATAGGCCTCTTGGTATTCAGCAGGGAGATATTTGGCGATGTATCCCGTGATATGGGATTCTCGTTCCATTGTCTCCAAGTCGTACCGGTGGTAACCGAGGCTTGTTGGGGAAATCAGGTCTCCAGCATGGATGCGAACCAAAGAGAGGTACTGCATCCCCTGTTCGACCAGGGCTCTTCGTCTTCTGTGCCGGATTTGTCCCCATTCATCGATTCCCGATATGGAGTGGAGGTGTGTGAGCACCTTTCGAATCCCACCTTCCGGGAGTATCTCCACGGCAAGGTTCAGGATCTCATCCTTAGTGATGAGCCCAAGCCCCTTCACTCTCTCTAGCAGCTCTGTGAGCACGGCCCAGGGGAGTATCTCCACACCTTGGGACTTCTGGTGCAGAAAGTGCACCGCTGCTATCGTCGGGAGCAGCATCATGGCCAGTCGAGTTGGCGTCTGATCATACATGGTCGAGGAGTTGAACCACGGTCTAATTGATTAGCTTTTGAGCCTGAGAGCTTCGTCATGGAGGAACATGTGCAGCAATTCAAGCGGTGCCAACATGAGTGCAGTGCTCCGCGGGAGGGCCTCCTCGCCAATCGTCGAAGACGCTTCAATCTCCTCACGAGCATGAGCATGCTAGGGCAAGGGGCTAGGTGGGAGCAACTCCTCTTCGTGAGATTTGCTTCGCTTCTACTGAGCTCTTGGTTCCAGTCCTCCAAGAAGGAGCCAGGCATCATCGTCCTCTTCACAACAAGATCTACCAAGATCAAGGTCCAGACCTCAAAGAACCAATATTGTTGACAAGCTCAACATGTCTTTGGAAGAGCTGGATGGACTAGAAGAAGAACCGTCACCAACAAAAAGTGACATCGAAGAACACGAAAGAGAAACATCAAACTTGATGTCTGCTCAGAGAGATGAAGAGGAACAAGAGGACGAATCCTCCAGCCGGAGGAGAAGAAGGAAGGCATCACGCCCACCGTCTGCTCCGAGCGGCAAGGCACTCAGAACAGCTGCCACAGCAGCGGGGTTGTCGGGCTGGTTCGGACACCGTAATCAAGGCGGTGCAAACGCAGAGTCTATCAAGACTGATGAACCTTCACTTCCAAACTCACTAACCAGTGAGCAAGACTTCTCCGTCTTCAGCATCGCGTGGAATGTGTTTCTGCTGCTAATGGGCCTACACTGGATGTGGAAGCAGCTCACCAGGGCTCCCATCAGATGTATGGACCGCCAACAATCAAATGCAAAAGCAGCAGCGAAACGACCACCACCATTTCTCGAACCCGAGAATGAACCACAGACGCGTGAACCTTTAGGACCCAACAGGGTCAATTCTGGAGAAACAACGGATTTGCGACCTGTGTGGCACACTTCCCGAAGCGAAGTCTACCATCTTTCAGACAGCTGTTACCAGCTCAAGCAAGCAAAAGATGTTTCAAGGAAGGTGCTGTGTAAAACCTGCCTCCAGGCAGTACAAGTTGCGGAGATTCGCAGGAACGATCCTTTTCAAAGAGGTGATACACGATCACGTGGCACCGAAAGGGACATTGAACGGTTTCAAACCTATGACGATGCAAGTACTACTCCTCATATGAGGCAATTATTCAGTGATGCATTGCATTCACAAATGGCCGAAGAAGCCATGCAGATTACCTATACATCAATCCCTAAGGGATCCTCGGCAAGAGCCAGAGGTACATCTGCACTCGCAAGTGCCTCATCGTCGTCAGTGCCCAAGGCAATGCCACCAGTGCCTAACAAGGCAAACATGTCACCTCCACCTAAGACTCCTCCGCCAAGGGCGAAAGGAACAGTACCTTCAGATCCTCCGAGACCAAAAGGTCCTACCAGAAGAGGAGGTCAAAATCGGCGCATTCAACGAAAAGCAGCTAGAGAAGCCCATAACAGTGGACTCTGCAACCATGCAGACGCTGCACTTGGCGAAGCCAATCAAGGCCAGGCCATTAACACTATGTGCCGAAACATGGCAGTAAGACACGTCAGCTCTATCGATGCAACGGTAGAAGCAGCCGAGCAGTTTACACAACGCGTGCAACAGCACGTAGAAACATATGATGAAGAGGAACCGTGGAGCACGGAGTTTCTACCAGTCGTGGAAGTCCTATTCAGGAACTTGAGCAGCGACGAAACAACTGTCATACATGACAATCATACGGTAACTATGCCTATTGAGAAATATCTCGACCTCCTCAGAATCGCACAATCATTGCGAAACTCTATCCAGAGAGACAAGGAGGAAAGAAAGGATCATCTTGACACCATCCAAGATACTCTATCCAGAGTGGAAATCCTTCTAACAGCACTGAAGGACTCAAAAACAGTCTTCAATCAATTGGTCCATTCCTCACTAGAGATAGAGCGAAGACATAAAAACCTCAAAAATGTCCTTGAGACACTTTTTGACGACCAAAGCTCTGAGGAAGACCAGTCAGAATCTGACCATGAAGAAGTCCTAACTCCTTCTGCAGCACAGTACTGGAACAGCCTTCATGCCCACGCCTTATCTCCCTCAGGAGATGAAAGTGAAAGATCATGGGCGTCCTCAGACGGACAGCTTGAAAGAAGAAGGGCCGAACGGGCAAAGGCTAAGCAGCCACAACCGGCTAAAGCCGAGGCAACTCCAATCAGCTCACAAGCTGCACCAAAGGCCGAGCCAAAGGCGACTACATCCAACCATGGATATGACACTGCAGACGCCGCCTTCACCAGGGCTGAGAACAGATTACTCGGAATCTTTTCAAGTTCCGAAGAAGATCACTCAGACCCGGATGAACCACATCCGAACGTCTATGCTCGAGCCTATGATCCAAACCTGGATCCAAATCTGAGATAAGAAAATTCTCAGAGTTTCACAACAGTGACTCACAAAGCTCTAACAAGAGCACAGTGAAGGGCTGCATAATTCGATAGAAGAACATCACCAGACCTGATCTTGTACAGATGATCTCTCTGACCAATGTGCATGAAAGAGTTCAAAAGGAGTGACTTCAACAGTGTACTTCAGTGCTATACCTAGCATAAACAATATGCTGTTTTTATCATGAGTCCAAACTCCGCAACTGTGACAGTGGGCATAATAGTATATGTGTGAATGTGCGGCCATGCTTCCGGTAAAAGAAAATTAGTGTCTGTTTGTTTGCGTAAACCTCTAAAGGGGTAGCTCTAACAGGTACCTACAGCAATGGCTGCATGCTCATACATATACATTCCGCTGCCCATTGGCTCACAGTGGTTTTACCGTATTGAGACAAGACAAGCTCTCCTTGCGTAGCAAGACAAAACAACTACTGTCCGTGTGCAGGGCGCTGCCCTTTGATCCTTAGGGAATAAACTGGTCATACACCTCCTAACAAGGAGCATTTCCTTGTGGGTACAAAGGTGTCGCCCATAGCTTCCACTTGCAAAACACATTCGCAAGCAGTCACCGTCTCCTACGGAAACCTTGTTACGACATCGGGTTCATGAAACTTTGTGCAACGTCCAGAAGCTGAGCAGTACCTCAATACGAATAATGATTCACCGGACCACTCAATCGATAAGCCACGGGCGGTGTGTACACATGGCAGGGACGTAATCAGCACGAGCTGAGGACTTGCCATCTCAGGCAAGACTGCAAACTCGTTGAGCGCATCAGTGTAGCGCACGTGCAGCCCAAGACATCTGAGAGCATCACAGACCTGTTCCTGCCTCAAACTGCCGTGCGTCAGACACACAAAGTCTCTCTAAGAAGTTTACACATGGCAGGGACGTAATCGGCTCACCCCCCCCGCTTAGGGAAGACCCCTTTAAAGGGGGCTTTAAAGGGGCTTAAAGGGGGGCTTAAAGGGGGGCTTAAGCCCCCCCTTTGTCAAAGGGGGTGGGGCCCATCCTCCGCGCGATGCAGGGACCGGACCAACCAGGTGACCCCGTAGTTTTTCTGTTGGCGGACCCTTGCCATATGTCGTAGTGTCGCCGCCCTTCCTGACATGTGCATGGCTGTTCGATCCTGGCGGGAGCCGGGCTCAAGTGGGCGAGCTAGCGGAATCTGTTGTTGTTCCAACACCACAGCGACAGGGGAAGCTTGGCAGTCAGTACGCCTGACATTCGCACAGGGTGGATAGGCTGCGACCGACCTTGCAAGGCGCGTTCTTTTGCCCTTGGACGAGATGTCATTATCTCGCTGCCTGACGACATACGTCGTTGAGGTCCTTTATTATCTCTGCTGCCTTTGTCAGACAGGACAGGCTGTGCACTGTAAAACGCGACTGATCCTGCTAGACTCAGCCGGGCCGTCACTGTCTCTTCACCAAGGGACTTGCATGGGTTTTCCTTCGACGCTGGCTCCGCTCCATGGCCGGTGTTGGGTCAGCACTTGTGCCATGCATCATGGCTAATCGCCGTTGCTTGCAACATACGTTGCTTGCCGTCACCTCCCGTTTTGACTACGCCTCCAACGGCGCTTCCTCTCTTACCATGGCTGCCCGACGACCACACGAGGCTGGGGCAGCGTGCGACCTGCCCGTCAATGTTCGCTGCGTGGTCTCTACCGGCCTTTGTGGCCGACCCAGGGTTCCAGCGCATGGCTGGTGCATGGATGCGGTTGGAGCACAGGCTTTGCCATTTCAGTGTTGGGCTAGCAGCTTGGCCGAGAATTGGGTCCACGCCGTCTGGCAGTGTCGCGAACGGGTTGATTCTCGCGCTTGTCACGCCAAGGGTCCTGGGTTTTCCTCTTGGTGGGTTGAAATTATGAAAGCGTGTGCTGGAGCGAGCTGCTGCCTGCGGCGCTGGCCATTACACTCCTTTTCTGCAGCTGGGTCGTCACTGTCCGCCGTCGCCTGCAACATACGTTGCTCGCCCTTCACTTCCTTGTGTGGATCTTGCCCAGTGGCGTTTCTAGCTTGCCATGGCCGATAAACGGTCACACGAGACTGTGGAAGAGTGAGACTCGCATGTAATGCCTGCCACGGTGATCTCTGCCGGCCCTTGCAGTCGACTCAGGGTTCCAGCATGGCTGGGGGCATCGATGTGGTCTTGGCGGCAGCGGATTTGCCATCTCCGTGTTGTGGTCGAGCATCCTGGCGTTGTTCATGTCTGCTGTCGAGGGAGTCGGATTTGTCCCTCGGGGTGGGATTGCTTCCTTCGCTGGTTTGGGTAGGCACACCTGTGCCTCGCATCATGGCTGGCTTCAGCCATTGCCTGCAACATACGTTGCTCGCCCTTCACTTCCTCGCATGGACTTCGCCTTCAGGCGTTTCTAGCCTGCCATGCCCGCTATGCGGTCACACCAGGCTGTGGAAGTGTGAGACCCGCAAGTCAATGTCGTCACGGTGATCTGCCAGCCCTTGCAGATCCAGGCTTCCAGCTCACGCTGGGGACATTGATGTGGTTGTTGGCGGCAGTGGACTTGCCATCTCTGTGTCGAGGCGAGCACCCTGTTGTTATTCATGCCAGCAATTTTGCCAAGAGCGTGTGGCCCACGCCGTTTGTCGCAGACGGACCGCGTCTCGCGTTTGTCACGCCATGGGCCCTTTGGTTTTGAGGTGTGCCGGAGCGGGGCTGCTTGCCTGCGGCACTCCTTGCACTCCATTTCCATCTGCCACCTACGCCATGGCCGTGGACCTTTTGGATTTTGGTGTGCACGATCGTGATGGAACAAAGCGCAGCGGCTGTCCGTTGTTTGGCGAGACTAGAATCAGAACGGCTGCCGGAGCTTGGTTTTTGGCTCCACCTGTTGCTTTGGGCGGCTCAGGGCGACGGCCCTTTGTTGCCCCAGACCGGTCGCTGAGGCTCCGTAGTTTGCTGAACGGCTACCACCGGCAAAGCCTGTGCGCCGCAGCCCTTGTAGAGTTTCGCCTCTGTTTCACCGTTTTGTCGAGTTTTTTGTCTAGTTGGTAGTTTGTTAGTTTGTCGGGACCGAGTGCTACAGCCGTAGTCGACGAGGCCCAGTCAAGCCAAAAAAAAAAGGAGGCGTTGCGGCAGGGAGTCCACGGTGCCTAGCCGCTTAAGCGACTCCTCACTGTCTACGAGTTTCCGACTACGGTAAAAGTGAAGAGAGTGGAAGGCCCACTCCAATTCTTTCTCCAGGCTGCGCAAGGGGAGGAAAGCACGGGCGGCGGTAACATCCACCTGGGCCGGCAGGGCGGGGCTAGTGCGTAGGAGCAGGTGGGAGTAGTTGTGGCACTGAGGCTCGAAGAGCTCTGCCGGTGCATTGATCAACCAATGCATACCGCCTACACGTATACCTGCGGCTGCCCGTATGGCGGCCCGCGCAAACTCGGTCGGCACCTAAGGGCACAAAAAGTCCTTGTCGGCATGGATGATGCGCAATCGACACGGGAGGCTCAGAAGTTCCGCGAAGAGCCAATCTGGCATGCCAACGGCCCCAATCTCCACGGCTGCTGGCGTCGCAATATCAGCCGCCACGCCACCGCACCCAGGAGTTGCGACCATGCCAAGCGGCAACGATCAAGCAACGCAGACTTGCTGCCAGGACCGTATGGCGATGCTCTCAGCCCGCCCACCTGACCTCCGTGGCCGTTGCAGTGTTTTCTTCCACAGGCCACGATGCCTTTTCTTACCGAGGTTGCAGTTGCAAGCGGGTGAACGCTGCCTGCCTTCCCGCTGCTTCTTCCATCTTTGGCCTGCCATGTGCCTTGTTTTCCCTGCTTCGAGCGGTGCCCTTCTACCGGATTGCAAGGTTGCAGTGAGTTTGAGTGAGAACGCTGCTTCTCTTACTCCCTTTGGGTTCGGACTCCCGGTTCGCTCTGTCTTGGACTTTGGTCAAACGCAGAAAGCGGAGACGCTCGATGTCCGATCTTGGGGTCGTTGCTTCTTCTATTTCTGTTTGTCGCTGAGTGCTTCTTTCTGCTTTCTTGCTTGTTTTGGAAACCGAGCGCAGCAGCCGCCATCACTGAGGCTAAGGCTGTTCCATCAGACCGCAAGATCGGAGCATGCACAGCAAGTCAGTGGACTTTCCTTTTGCTCACAAGCGGAAACTCAGTGGGAAGCTTTTTGCAAGTAGCAGCATTCAGCACAAGAGGCATCACTTGCAATAGGCGCCTCAAGAGAACAGGCATGCTGATACTCATGCTGCACCATCCTTTGGTGATCTCTGTCACGAAAGTACCACTTGGGAACAGTGCAGAAGGAATGTAGGCAGGTCAAACTCCAACAAGGCAACTGGAAACAGGTGTTTGTTGTATCGTCTCTTCACTTCTTTGGAATGGATGTTGGGTCCAAGCTTTTATGTGAAAGAAGGCGTCTGTTCAGGTTCATTTGTTGATTTTTCGCTTGCTTTGGGTTGTGGATATGGTGTCGACAACTGTTTCTTGCTTGAGTCGCTGAGCGTGGCTTCTTTTTGACTTCACTGAATAGCTTCTGCCTTGGTCTGCATGATGCGTAGCCATGTTCGCCCTTTCTGGTTTTACTGCTGTTTTCTTGTGTTTTGTGTTCGTTCAACCATCGTTGACGGGGAATGAGTGCTGCTGTCGTGGCCGACGAGTCTGCCGAGAACTCAGAGTTGGAACATATGTGTTCCATCAAACTCGGAGGTCGAACTTTACTTGAACTCGGAGTTGAACTTGTTTCGGAACTTCCAAAACTCAGAGTTGAACTCGAGTTCTCGCTCCAGATCAGAATGTTCAAACTCCAAGTTCGAACACTGATGCTCGAATTCTGAGTTCGAACACCGGTGTTCAAACTCTGAGTTCGAACACCAGTGTTCGAACCCAGAGTTCAAATATTGGTGTTCGAAGCTGAGTTCGAACATCAGTGTTTCTTCGCATGTGACCCACTTGAACATTCCTTGCCGTTCTTGAACAAGTGCTAATGCCAGCAAAATTTGATCCTTGGAACCAACGCCTCTGCTTGGGAGAGTCAAGCTATCGTCTCGTTGGCTGTCCAAACCTTCAGAGAGAGATGGAACCTACGTTGGAAACCCCACGTATTTTATCATGATTTGCTTTGCAGTATTTCATGCACTCTTTTGGTTTCACGCGTGACTGCGCTATCCTCCGCAAGCGTCGTTGAGCTTTTTCAGAAACCTTTTCATTTTGTCGTTTTCTGTCATCGCACCTCATCGACTTGACTTTTCTTCACCGACTTGACCGCACTCTTTCGCTCATTCCCTGTTTCACTGAACAATTCGCTTGCCCGGCCTGTGGCTTTCTGAGCGTGTCATGAGTGTAGTACAAGTGGGTTGACTTTTCCTACCGTCTACAGCGTCAGGCGTCGAAACATGAAGAATGAAGTTGTCGTTTCAAACTTGTGTCGCGCAGACAACAGGTGCATGACAGCAAGAGCAAGCGCTGCCAATTTTGTTCAATTGTTGTAGGATCTCGGAATTGTCAAAAGACGATATTTGCGCCATACCACATCCCACACAATGCCGCGGCCCCACTCATAATGGTTTGGTTAGCGGTAACTTGGTGCGAGGTTGCAAGCATGTGTTCACGCAGTCAGGAAACCTAACGAGACAACAAACAAGTCGGAGCAGAACCCAGCTCCAGTATTGATTTCGGCTGCATGTCCATGCTTATGGGCATGTCTCTGGGTGTTTTGCTGCTGGGGTTGGCACTGGCTGAAGTCAGCAGCGACAACCCTTGCCTTGGTAATCATTGCAGTGTTGGTTGTACGAAAGGGTATTGCAACTCTCCAGCTGCAGGCCAACCCAAATGTCAGTCGGGATGGTGGGGCCTGGACTTGTGCAAGAAGGCCTGCTTTTGAACACAGGCATTGCGCCAACAGCAGCGGTTGCACATTGGGCGAGGGTTACTGCTTGGGCACGCAGCCTGGCATGCCACTCTGTCAACCTGGATGGTGGCATCCAGCTACATGCGATCGAGCTTGTGATTTCGAACATAGGCACTGCGCGAATCGCAGCGGTTGCTCCTTAGACGAGGGCTATTGTTTGGGTGTGCAATCTGGGATGCCACTTTGTCAGCCTGGCTGGTGGCATCCAGCTACATGCGATCAACCTTGTGATTTCGAGCACAGGCACTGTGCCAACCGCAGCGGTTGCTCCTTAGACGAGGGCTACTGCCTGGACATGCAGCTTGGGATGCCACTATGTCAACCTGGCTGGTGGCATCCTGCTACATGCGATCGGGCCTGTCCTGGAAGGTGTGCCGAGAGCAACTGCTCTTTGGCCATTGGCGCTTGTAAGTGCCAAGATGGCTGGACTGGTCAGACGTGTTCGGTGCCAGCAGGCAGCTCTGAGAAACTGAAGGAGCTGGCGGAACACTTCCGGGAACTCGTGTTCGATCGTCTCAAAGACGAGCTGCCAGGTGTCTTTCGGTGCATCTACGACGCAGTGTCTTTCATCGAAAGCTTCAACGAGGGGTTGGATTCAATGAAGCAGACCGTGGCAAGCACTGCCGATGCCACGGAGAAGACGTACAAGGAGATCAAGTATGCGCATGATGTGGCCGCATCTTTTATGGACTCCTTCAAGGACTGCTCTGGGGGCGGCGCTGCTTTGCAGAGAGGGCTGGCAAAGGTAGGGTCGGCGGTGGACCGCATGGAGACTGCAGCGAAGATGGCGTGGGAGGAGTTTTCTCAGAAGTGGCGCAAGTTGTCACCGGTCTCGAAAGCTGCTTGGACCACTGCCGGTGCAGCATTCCTTGCGCTTGCAGCACTTCCCTTGGAGCCTGCCGTGGCACTCGCTAGCCTCGCTTCGGCCATGGCCGAGGCTCTTGAAGCGGCAGCCGGGCTCCCACCACTGGCTCTCACATCGACAAGCACCGAGCATGCTGTTGGGCGCCCCGAGCTGCTGCATGTTTGACTAGCTTAGTCTTCAAGCAGGAAGTGTCATTCTGATGCATCACAGGCGGGGCTGTTTATGCCTGCTCTTATGGCGGTTGTGATTTCAAAAGTTGCAGGAAGCGCATGCTTGAGTCATTGACAAGTCATTGTTGAAAGTCTGCAAGCGTTGTCATGGCTGCCGAAATTCGCCAAGCCGGGAAAGTGCTGTGAATCTTCTAGGAGTTGTCGTTGAGTCTGAAGTGAGGAGGTTTTGACCGGTCGCTCGTCGCTTGACAGCTCGCCACCCTTCGGCCTCAAGCTCGTGCATTCGTTGCGCTTTCGTTGCATCTTGCAGCAGTGAGCTCGGACAGAGTAGAACCTCCGGCGGGGACATCCGGAATCACCCTGAAAGCGGCGGGCCGCGGGTCCCGGCATGAGGATTTGCATCGCAGCGTTTAGCATCGTTTTGGGTGGGATCTCTTCTGGGGTTCTTCTGCAGAGAAGGTGAACTGGTGAGGTGCCCTTCAGCCAGTGAAGACTTTTCAGCTTCTCTTGGGGTAGTTACTTATTCTTGTTCTTGACCTTGATCGTTTGATAGCCCGGAAGGGAACCTACACATGGCACATAATTTTGTGAATCTCCCCACCTTCAACCGTGGCGAGCAGCGAACCAAAACGAAGCGAGTGCTGCCAAGGTTGATCATGCTCGGTCCTTTCACTCTCCGTTTTCACAATGCCAGAATGGAGAAGTTGGCCAACAGGCCGACATATGCCGACATGAAGGAGTATCAAGTCTGTTGACCGGAGCTTTATGTCATTCACGGACCTTGAAGCAGCCTTTTGACATGGTTTGGTTGGGCCAGGATAAATCATGGAGGGTTTGGAGGGTTAGCCAACCGCTCCGAAGAAGGAGAGGTCGTCTCTCGCACAACAACGACATAGTTGCATGAAAGTGCTGTGTTCGATCACTGAGCAAGTTAAGCTGAGCTTGCAAGAACGATGCATGAACGATGCATGGCGTGCGGCATGCGCGTGCTGTACCAGTAACGACAGAATACGAGCATGACAGTCCCACACCCGAAGTGTGCTCGAGCACCAAGCCGAGCACACTTGTGGTGCAAGTAAGCGAAAGCATCCTTGACATGATTCTTTGCAGAAAGGGTCATCTGCCTCGCCGGCACCGCGATGGTATTGGTTGTCCTCCGCAGTGCGCCCGGCACCCAGGTGTAGAAAAGACAGATGAGGAACGACGTGCATGTTCACTGGTGGTTTGTTAAGGCTGTCGGAAATACAGAAAGTGGCGTCCAGAAACCAGTTGTGTGCTTTGTAGGGAAACAGGATGCTTTGCAGCAGTTGTGCTGTTCTTGAAGATGGGGCTGATCGGCTGTGGATGCTGAAATAGCAGCTGCGCAGAGTCTTCGGTGAACTGGCAGAGGCTCTTGCCTGCCTCTTGATGTCGCCAGGTGCTTCTTCATGACCAAGTGGAATGTGCCACAGGACACGCGAACCTTTCTGGGGCCAAGTCACTGTTCACGTCCACATGGGGGGGGAGAGAGATTTATAAGATCGGCAACTCCGTGTCTGACCAGATCCAGCTGCTTGTGATTGAAATATGTGCTGAGATTCGCATCATACAGTGGACATTATATCGACATTTAGCATTTGTAAAAGATGGAGCTCTGCAATTCTCAATCGCCTCTAGAAATGCCATGCTTTGTGTTTGGTTTAGGGCTGCCAAATGCCCAGAGTTTCTGTGTAATACAGCAAGCAAGACACCACACAAAACCAATCAAAGTGTCACATAAATCCTTTATCGTTAGTTTTTGACGTGCGGGAACTGTCTGTCTTCCCAGCAGAAACAGTGCGGTAAAGGGCAGTGCTGCAGGTCTCCTTGTGGTTGCGAGGCTTGAGATTGTGGTGCGCAGTTGATGATTGATACTGTCTCATCGGGGCTGGTGATGTTACCCTGCCGTCCTGAGCAGAAGCGAGGTGTCAGTTGAAGGCAGTTTCTTGAGCCTGGAATCTCCAGGAGTTTCATGCTGACTCGACCAGCGCGGGGCGAGTCCAAAGCCGCTTGCAAAGTGTTGCCTGGTGTTCTTGTCCATGTAGAGTCTGTCCGTGTCAACAAGCAGTTGAATTGGCCACTCCGCCTTGAGACAACGTGCTCTGCAGTGTTCCCTGCGCACCAGCACATGTGACCGGCAAGGTCTAAATTCACCAGCTGGAATGATCGGCTTTGGCATCTTCACCATGCTGTCCCAGCCTTGAGGGCTTGGGACAGGGTGCTGACTGCGCGAACTGCATGATTTCCATTAAGCATGTTTGGCCGCTCGCTTGCGTCTCTTGTCATTCATTGACATTGAAGTCAGAGAAACCAAAACGAAGGCAAAGATATTGTACTGCTTCCCCCGGTGACGAAAGCCTGGTTCCCTGGTGCACTGTCGAGGCACGCAGAGTTGACGGCTGAATGACTGGGCATATTGGAGTTTCCCAAAGAGTGATGATGCCACGGTCAACGGACCAGTGACTAGCGTTCCTGCAGCCGCTGGGCGGAGCCTCTGATGTACCTTTATCCAAACTCGCTAAGTTGATTGCCCAGCCAAAGATGGTACTTCCCATCTCGCCATTGAGGCTTTCGCTGGTGGTGCCCTGCTGTGGCTATCTGGGCAACTTTGCTTGATTGGACATATGGATATCGACAGCGAGACTGGCAGCACTCTCAAGCCTCGTTTCGAACACGAATAGTGTTGCAACATCGCCAAATCCACCTCCAGTCTGCGTCGACAACAGCTGAAGTGTGTTTGATCTGTAGGCTTGTGTCTCTCGTTCTCCCTCTGTGAATCTTGACTTGCCGAGGTGCCAAGAACAACAATAGATCGTGTGTCTGTTGCTTCGCCTGGTGCAACTGCCTCGGAGGCTGCCTGCAGGCATGCCCTTTAGCTTTGCAGTGGGGCAGCTGGGTATTTAGACTGAACAAGTGTGCTGGGCCGTAGTGGCTGGACTAGTCCGTCTCTTGACAGCCTGCAATTTCGTTGTGCTTGCACGTGTCCGCATTCTACAAAGAAGGTGTTCGCACTTCATACTCGAACAGCTGCTCAGAGCTACTGTAGCTGCGGCAACATTGACTGTTTTGTAATCGTGTCTTGTTCGATTCCTACTGGTTTTGAGGGCGGATGTTGCAGAGAATGAAGTGTTTTTGTTCTGAGTATGACGGGAGCTTAACAGATCTCAGGACGTAAACGTCAATGATGAACACTTAAGCTGGAGCTATTTCCAGCTTACAGTTGATGCGAGGGTTTGAGGCCCTGGGATCGGAGCTGACAGGGACAAGATGGCTGAGTATCCCTGCAGTCTTCCACAGCTTCGGCCAGTTGTTGTACTGCGTGCTCATCATCCTCTTCTTTGCAGTGCTCGGAGGTCGGGCTGGGCCCTGTAGAGCTGAAGCCCGTAGCCAAACATGCCGGAACCTCCGGCCCAGAGTTGGGAAGTTAAGCACTCTCTTGGCAAATCTGCCTGGATTGTCAGCTCCCACCGGATCCCCGTTCGAGCAGTGGAGCAGTGTGAAGTGAAGCCTCTGCTTGAAACACTTGTGACTCGGCCTTGCGCCAGACCTAAACCAAACTTGGAGCCTCACTGATGGGAGCTTGGAGCGCGAAGTACTTTTGGTTTGTATAGCCTTGCTTTATGCCCGGAGCCCAAACCAAGAAAAGCAAACCTTTCGCTTCTGACCGCAGTTATGCAAGAGACCTGCAAGCCGTTGCCCGGTGTTCCAGACACTCGGCTGTGTTCAAAGCATCGAGATCTGGCCTTGCGTCCTTCAGTCCTAGTGGATTCTTGTTCCAACGCAACTCTTTCACTGGCTGGTATGATTCTTTGGGGTATAAGTGTCCAAAGTGTCAACAGGCGGAATGCCTTATCCTATCAAACGTCTCTTCAATTTGCTGAAGTGACATATACTGATGGAAAGGGCACCCCCAGCCCTGCCTCCAACGTGCTGCCTTACTGCAGCTGTACACGGTTCGCGCTCGCAGATATTTGACATATTTGTTCCAAGAACTTGTGTTCTAAGACCAGGCCTGGAACGTGCCAAGCCCAGGCTTGCTAACAGTGGCAGAGTGTCGGTATCTATGTCCATCTATCTACCTACCTACTGTACCTACCTACCCACCTGCATAACCACCTACCCGGTATCTAATCCGCCTCTCTATCTGCTGGCCTATTTCTCTAGGTTTGCACAATCTAGCTATGTATCCATTCATCCGTACTGTCTGCTTATGTGTCTGTCTACCCATTTGTATATGCATGTGTATGTATGTATGTATGTATGTATGTATCAAACACTGTGAACTTTTCTAAACTGCCGGCATTCATCCCTCATCCACTGAATGAGTCGTCCGACACTCTAGTCATTTGGGTTTGTTTCATTGTTGTGAGGGAAAAGGCCACTGAACCGTTCATATGTCTGTGCACATGTCAAAAACGTTTTCAAGAACATCTGGATGACCAGTCGAAACATTTCAGGGGTCGCTCTGCTGGACACGGTTAGCACCACAACGCTTGGTCCGCATGCTGTAGCTGCTTTCTCGAGCACTAACTGCGCATGAACAACCGGTTCAAAGATCCCATCAGACAGGTAGTGGTAGTGCTTGGACCGAAGTCAATAGCCGCGCATCTGTAGTGGTACACACGCGCAAGCATACATGCGTACATTCCGACAGGTATGCTTACGGGCGCACGAACCAACCAACCAATCCACCTGCCCATCACCGCTGGCACATTCTGAGATCAGACAGGTTGAGCAGCAGAAGTGCCCAGGCATCGTGAAGGGCTGTGCAGCTCGGTTGCCATTCGATGTATCCTCTGTCGGTGCTGCCTTGAGCCGTGGTGCCAAGGGAAGATTGAAAATGCCGCCCAGGAATCGATGAACAGTCCGGACTATGACCTCTCCAAGTATGAAGGATGTTACGACTACATGCAGCCGGCCGGCAGTCAGCGAAACCGCGCAAACAAAGCTGGAGGGTTTGTGGTGCTGAGTGACGAAGCCAGGGTGCCATGTTTCAACAACTTGGAGTTGTCATCGTGTCCCATTTGTTCTGTTTCCTTGCGGCTCTTTTACTTCTCCTCTGCTTTCTGCTGTTTCCTTTTTCTCTTTCGGTATGTTCTTTTCTTTCCCGTCTGTTGGATGCTTTATCATTCTGTGTGTCTGTGTCTTGCCCTTTCTGACTCTCTTTCTCTCTGCCTTTGTCTCTTTCCTTCTGCCTTTGTCTGTCCTTTAACTCCAGTTGTCAAGGCTGTAATGTGATTTGTTCTCATTGATGCTTAGACTTTAGCTCGATATTTGCCTCCGCTGTTGCAGTCTGAGGGTGGAGATGCTTCCTGCAATGTACGCCGGCTTGGGCATAGCACGCGCCCTAGCTTTCCTGACTGAAACTGCCACGCACGGGAATTCTACGCCGAACTGGTGATGACATATGACGATGCAACTTAAAGCCATGGCCCTGTCACTGTTGCTAAAGTGCAGGGGGAGCAGACTGAAATTTTCGACGGTAAGGTGAGCTTGGTTGGTGCTCGGTGCTACCTCATTGCCAAACTAGAGAGGTCTTTTTTTCATCTGCCTTGCACACGCGAGGGTGTGTTTTGTGTTTATAAGAAGCTGAACTGACGTGCCTCCGTTGCAGCGTCAGTTTGAGCCTTTGTGTTGCCAGCAATGGCGTGGTCGTGCTGTAAGCAACATCCCAGTGCAGATCCGTAACGAGTTGTCATACTCGAAGTCTCACTGGAGAAGCTTTGCCACTTTCTACACCTGTTGCACCAATGCAGTTTTGGAGCCGATGGAGCAGCCTCGGCAGTGCACGGGAAGTCAGAGGTAGCGAACTTTCTCCCTGCGTGTTTCCGTTCAATCGTCGAGTGGCCCCCCCTCGCATTAAAGTGAGTCTGCGGCCGTAGTAGGTCTCGTCTTGGGAAGTTGCTTGCCGTGGCCCTGCGGCCCTCGCTGAGGTCCTTGGCTTCTCCTGCTGCGTCATGTCCTTGCAATGCGCCAGCTGCTACTGGGGCCGGGACCTTTATACGGAGCTGGACAGAGAGGCCCCCTCCTGTGTCTGCAGACAGAAAGATACATAGAGGGAAGGACACGCCCGCCCGCACACACTGAAGAGTTTTAAATCGTTTATCTGCATGTCTATTTCTAATTTATGTATTCCAGCAGCTGTCTATTTGTCTATCTCTCTGTCTGTCTCTGTACACGCATCTGTTCTTGACTGTCGATCTTACCCGAACATTCAGTCTGCGACTCTGTCGCACCTCGCTGTTTATCTTGTCTTTTTTATCTCTTTCTGTCTCTCTCTCTCTCTCTCTGTTTTCTCTTGTCGCCCACTCTCGGCTCATGCTCATCCCTAGGTTCCTGTCTGCCTCCACTCTCTCCTCATGGATGAATCTGCAATCACATAGTACCCTCCCTGTCCGTTCGTCTGTCCATGCGCGTCCTTCCCTCTCTTTTGCCACCCTCGCACTTGTCATGACAGGCGGAGAGGCCACTTCCTGCGTCACAGATCAGAGCATTTCATATTTAGCTTTAGCCGCACGCCTCGGTGGAAATGTGAAATTCACGGCGAGCTTTCGGCAGGACCTCTGCATTGGATCTGATTCTGATGGTCCTTGAAGGCACTGCTTGAGTAGTTTCGGGCTTTGATTGAGCTGCTAATCGCATCAGGAATCTTCGGCTTTCCTAAACTGGCGGATTCTGCTCGCGAGATGCGCACAAGCCCAGGGCACGTCACAATTGGCTTCAAAGTTAATCTTTCAGGGCACCGCCCCAATTCATAAGTTCATCGCCGGTAGCTGACGCCGCTGACGAAACAGACCTGGCCTCACCTTCCAGGATCGCAGCGAGCATTCGCAGCCGCTTGACGTGGCTCCAGCATCGAGGGCAGGGCTCGACCTTCAAAGGCAAATGCTCAGGCCGGTGTTTGCGAAAGTTTGCGATCAATTACACACTTGGCCGCGGTCTGAACAGGCAGCCAGGCCAGGATGGCGTGGCGAGCTCTTTGAGATTCCTGTTTCGACATGCTACAAAGTTGGCATCTCTTTTCGTTTCAGACCACGTTATTGGCAGCGCAGGCATCGCCTAGGGATATGAGCTCAAAAGATTGGTGCGCTACTGTCAGTGCAGGACTTGTGTAACGGTGTCTATTAGTTTGAAGGGAAGCCCAGACCGGCATACTGAAAGATGCTCGTGAACTACAGCCGGACTGTTGTTCATAATCATGTATTATATGAAGAGTCATCTAGCGGCACTTACAAGCACACAAGAAACGACAGCAGATAGATAGCACAACCAGCTCGGGCTGTGTAATGCTTTGAACATGAGCTGTCATGTGGCACTGGATTTTGCAGAGAGGCGCCGTCACAAGCCCCGAATCGACGGTAGCTGAGTTTACGCGGCTAAACAGGCTCGTACTAGTTCAGAAGAAAACGGTTGATGCACGTGGTCTCTGCTGCACAGGAGTTCGGATGCTCACATCCACTTCCAGCCACCACTTCGTAGATTGTGTCGACAGCGTCAGCAAGGTGATTTGCGCCAATACGTGTAGTGCATTGTCATACGTGTACGCGAATAAATACGTACATATATATATATATATATACGTATATATGTATATATATATAACTATACATACATACATACATACATCTCGCATTTTCTCGCATTTGGGGCGTAGTGTCCAATTCGGGCGCGGCCCTTTGGCATTCATCTAATTAGGGAATCCTCGCGCAGAAATCTGGACACGTACCAGTATGCACCAAGGCTGGGAATCAGATGTGCGAGGATTTAATTGGCGCCTAAGGCAGAAAGGCCATCCCTGATCACATGCAAAATCAAAGCTAGAACAGAGCCAACGTCAAAGTTAAAGCAGCACTCCTGCAGACCTTCAGGCATTGCCAAAGAAGGCCATCGCGACAGAGACCCAACCACATGCAAGTACCAAGGGCAAAACAAGAACTTCAGCCTGAGCCTATTCTTCAAGGGGGGAGGGTGAGGCAAACTGCAAGCTGTACACCACACACAGCTGACATTCAAACGCAGCTGTGCCCATCCAACACGACCATGCGCGGTGACTGCATATACACATGGAGTTTAGTAGCTAAACACAACCAGACCGAAATGAAACTTGACATCTGGTTGCCTTGTCATTGATAGCCCTCTTGGCCATCGCCATTAGAAAGGGTCGTATTCCAATCCACATTCCAGCTCGCTATGGCCCTTTCAGATTTTTTAGAAAGGGACTAGCCGCCTCATTGTACTGCCTCAGCATTAGAGATGACAATCAGCAGCTTGACGAGCATCCGCATTCCACCACCATATCTGGCTCCACATTCCACCGTCTTGGACTCCTGCGTAGCAGCCTGGAAATGATATCGTTGCATCAAGTTGCATCCATGGGTCACGATGTACCGCTCCCACACCCAAAAGTCGAGGTGTGCGTTGATGTCTTTGACCGTTTGTTCAAGGAAAAGTCTTGCAGCCATTGTAGCCTTCGCCACTTGCCGGCGCACCATCTACAGAACCGCGCTGAGTACCAAGAAAGGTGCCTTCATCCCCCACGTGGTAGACACAAGCAGTCATGTCCTGTCCGATTTTTGCCTTCCATTGCCTGCACTGGAAGTAGGCCTGGAAGAACCCCTCGTGCCACGGTATCTGGCTGGCTACCTGCAACAGACATGCCGGAAGAAAACGAGCGGCATGATATGCCTCGCTGCAGTCGCTGCCAGGCTGTTCTTAACGTAACCTGTTCCCATAGCGGCTCTTGGACGACGCTACCGCGCCTGGGGTTCTAGCAATGTGGCCGGCTCCTGGGCTCACTCGATCCAGAACCCTTACTTACATACATACATACATACATACATATAGTGTACAGATTTATGTCCACCTGTCAAGGGTCAATACGTCAAGTGCGAATGCAATAGGAGACCCAGATCTACAGGCTGTGCGACACGGAAGCGCTCCTTCCTAGCAGTGCAGACGCAACACCATCTCGGTTTGGGCTTCCGGCTCGGGGATCTGCGAACATGCCACATCGGCTGTCGAAGTTCAGCCATTTGCATCATTGAACGGTCGTAGTCATTGAGGATTTCTTCGTGCATCGATTTCATCAGAAGCTCAGACTGGAGTTCTTGTGCTACTTGTAGTCCCGTTGAGCTGCTTCACAGTCTCTTTGAAGTCCATGGAGATAGCTTCCGCGCGGCGAATAGCCAGGCCCGCGAGCCCAGCGTCTTGCAAGTCAAGACTTGTCCTCAACTTCGCAAGCCTCAGGAGAGACTCAGAGCCATAGCCCGGCATCTTGACTGCCAGGCTTCTGGGACAATTGCGGCCAGCAGCGCTTACATGGGCCAGGGTATCAGTACTTTGAGCCATGTGGTGCACTGATAGGATCGCTAAGAATTGTCGGCTGGTCCCCCACGCTCCGGCTGTAAAGTGGTTATTATGCAAGCTTGTCGAAGCTGTTGCGCCATGTCGCCCAACCAGTTGCTGTGGACATCGCACGTTTAGCAAGTGTGACCAGGTCTCACCTGTCGCAGCGTCTGCTAAGCCAAGGCGGGCTTTCGTCAGGGTTGGAGTCCAGGGTCAAGCAGAACTGGGAGTCGTTCTTTTTCTTCAGTTCATCCCGCGTAGTGCTTGCGTGGTAGGAACGGAGTTTGCCGGCTTCCGGAGGTCAAGCAGACACGGGCAGAGAACGTAGGGTTGTGCACAGACTTTGCGTCGCCAAGTCGCAGGAGCTTTGCTACCCAGCGGCGGCCGAACGGCCTTCAGCTTCCCTTCTCCAAGGTCTTCGCACGGGTAGTTTAAGATGGCCTTTGGTGGCTCTGGTCTTGCGGTGCAGGTGCTCATTGCAAATCGTGGTGAAATCGCCGTCCGGATTGCTCGGGTCCACCGCTTGGGGCTGTCGTGCTTTCAGGGCTTGCCTTCGTTTCTATTGCAACCAAGGCTTGCCAGGAGGAAGGTTTGGCAACTGCCTGGAGCCCCAGATCATTGAGTCATCTTTAGTCGAAGTCATCCAGAGTCTCACGTGCAAGTCTCAGCACTGAGCCTTTCTCAAGTCTCAGGTGGGTATCTACGCCGAGGAAGACAAGGGTTCCTTGCATGTGCAACGCGTGCAGGAAGCAATTCGGGTCTCTTCCCCAGCGTTTCGATGTGAGATGAACAGATGAGGTGTAGCACGGAAAATGCTCCTCCGGATAGTGGTGATTGTGTTCCTAAGCCAACCTGCTCCAGAAGAGACCATCCAATCTCATCCAAATACATTATTAATCCTATCCACACTTTGCAGAGCAGGTTCACAAATTTTGCGCTGGGAGGGAGGGGGTTTCAAGCTTAGGGCAAATTACGTCTATAGCTAAACATCAAATTGACAGGATGAGGGACGTTCAAGGCTGAATTTTGTAGAGGCATGCCGTACAAGTGTGAGTTCATAAGCCTTTCATGTTGTTTTCGT
The DNA here is from genome assembly GCA_905221615.1 of Symbiodinium sp. CCMP2592. Classification (NCBI taxonomy): domain Eukaryota; class Dinophyceae; order Suessiales; family Symbiodiniaceae; genus Symbiodinium; species Symbiodinium sp. CCMP2592. Next base: position 398,219 of record CAJNDT010005002.1, read on the forward strand.
CTGTTGCAGTCCCTTCTGCCCCTGCGATTTCGCTTGATTTGCTCTTTGCTGCACTCGATGCAGTTCGGTTCTCGACAGCAGTTGCAAACTTCGAGCCAGATACATTCGTTTAGTGACACCCGCTACATTGCGAGAAAGCAGCATGCCTTCGCTATCGCATCACTGTCACTTTCGATTCCATGTCTCGCTTTTTTCTGGATTGGTCAGCATAGAAGGGCCACCTCAGTACAGAGAACGAGCACACAAGACTGCTACGGAAGCATTACGGTTCCCTTCTTCATTGCCGTTTCTTTTTGCCAGTCCGTGCCCATCTTGTGTTGGAGAGATTGCAACGGATCCGGGGCAGCACATGAGTTTTTTCCGGCTGGCTCAGTAGTTTGGATCTACAACGGCTGACCCTTTCGTTTTTGCTATGGAAAGGTCATTGTTAGGTATGCTGTGAACTTAGCACGTCACTTGGTCTAGGTTTTTCTAAAGAAAAAGGACAAGTGAAGGGCCATCTTGTTTGGGCTTTGCCACAAGGCAGGACGGCTCCCGCGGAGACTCAACCCATGACCCGCAGCAGTCGTGCAAAGTTCCATAGCCTGGCCCTCTAAGAGCGAGCCCAGGTGACCTCCAAGAATCCAGGCCCGATCGCACCATACCTGGACGTACAGAGTGTAGTTGAGGCGGCAAAGCCTCGACCTGAGCTTATTCCTTCAAGAAAATTATCTTCGGCACAGGGTCCACCAAAAAGCATTAAGCCACGATACGTAGAGCTACCCTAAGATGTTCCATGCGAGCGCTGACCGAAATCACTGACAGATGCAGCATGAGCTGAAGCTCCCAGGCCCAGCAGGGCATAAATGACAACATTTGTTTCCTTGTTCCAAAGGCAGACAGGTGCCCAAGCGGTCCATCCGGGCTACGGCTTCCTCAGTGAGAGTGCAGAGTTCGCCGCAGCCTGTGAGGCGGATCGCAATGAGCGTGTAGAGCCTGCAGTGCCTGCAAAGCTTTAGAACGCCTCTCGGGGCAATTGCAGTTGCTCCGCCGAACGCAGGCCGCGGGCATCGTCTTCATCGGTCCCCGTCCAGAGACCATTGCTCTCCTCGGGGACAAGGCCAGGCAGTAACAAGATGTAGCAAGCCTGGAAGGCGGACTGCAAGCTGGCGGCGCAACTAGCGCTCACTCTGTTCGGCTATGTTCAGCTTCAGCTGCCGATCTCAAGACGCGAACAAGCGGACAAGGCGAGGTGAGGCTCTGCGCTTGGGTTCGCATCGGTCGGCAGGTCCGGGCCCGGGAGCTGGCAATGTCCAGCAACGTTCCGGCCGGTGGCCCAGTGGCCCAGCACGGCTCCGTTCTGTCTCCGGTCTTTTGGTTCTTGGAACCCCAGAGTCTTCTTGTCTCCTGGGGGATGGTTGGAGAATGTTGGAGAGCCCGCACTGCATGTGCACGATGCTAAAAGCACTAAGCTCAAGCTAAGCCTTCAGCCTTGCCCGAGGTTTTAAAGGGCTCACCGTTCCTCGACTCCTCACAACATGCGCGAGACTTCTTGGCAAGCCGGCATCTTGGAGGGTTTTGAATCTGCTTCACTTCTGGACCACAACATATGTACATGTCGGAAGATGCAGTTGCGCTGAGAGATTTTGGACACCGTTTTTAATACTGAGACGGATGGTTTCAACTGCAAGCCTCAAAGCTTGAGAACCCTTCACAGACGAAACGCATCGGAGAAGGACAGCACTATCTCAAGCGTGCCCGAGGGTAGGCAATGCTTTCACCCGATCAAAAGCTGCAGGACGTATAGGCTTAGGAAGTGTCACCGAGGCAATACTACCACTACCATAAAGGAAAAACTGCTGTGAAAAGTTTGCCGAGGCGTTCCCTTTTCACGAAGCTGACAGGATCGATTGAGTACTACTGTTGCTTTTGCTACAAATATCAATAGTGCTACAACAACAACAATAATCACAACAACGACGACAACAACTACTCCTCCTCCTCCTGCTGCTGCTGCTACCACAACTACTGCTACTGTTTCTACCACTACACTACGGATGATTCGTTGAAGACTGCTTGGCAAGGATTATTGGCCGTGTTTGCATCTCAACATGCATGCTAATAGTGGTAGTAGTAGTGGTAGTGGTGGTGTGATAGTCTCAGGATTGGTAGAACCGTAACAGCAACAGTAGGTTGGGGTCAGGCCTGACGTCCTGCAGTTTGCAGTATTGGGCACGTGTCACTGAGAATCGAAAGGGCACACGCGAAGCCTCTCAGATTCTCGCAAGTTCGAAGAGTCTACTTGTACTCGTATCAGGTGAGCGCCTGCCGCTGCCGATTATCTTCAAGGCGGCATTCGGTGGTGGTGGCCGTGGCATGCGCCGCCCGGCAGAAGTATTTCATGTTCAAGGACATTGAGCTCGCCTTCTGTTCGGGGTGAGAGGGTGCAGGGCGGCGGTTCCCGAAGAACGAACGATCGCATGTGGGGCTCCGAGTATGCATGTGACAGCACGTTTGCAGCCTCAAGCTTCCGCTGTCATGCCGAGACTTGAGCCTGCAGCATACTGCAGTTGAAGGCAGGAAAGCGACGGGCAAGAGCTGATCTAAAGCTGCAGAAAGCATCGGATAGCCCAACTGGGGTATGCGATATGCAGCACAGAGCATCTTCAACCGGTGAATGTAACTACTGAGGACTCGTTCGCCAAGATGGTGAGCTCAACGAGGCATTTGAGCGCGAAGCTTAGCTTTCGCTGTTCAAGGGTTCGCACAGACCCGTCGTCCGTTATGTCCGTCATGCTTTTTCATTTGTGGGCTCTACAACCTTGTGATCGAGCCCCGGTCTAAATCTGGCAGAGAACTCGTAAGGTTGTCTTAGTCGCGGACCGCAACACCTCTCAAAGCAAGACCCCGAAGCTGCGCAGTGCTTTCCACCTCCAGGCGCTGCACCAGTGAGGCCAAGACGGCCTTCGGGAACGGCTCCGCCGCCTGGCAGAAACAACAAGAGCAAGAGCACGAGGGGGTTGCCAGGACTAGGACACCACGCGCTTTGGCTTCTGCTCCACGTTTGCCAAAGGTAACTTGTCAGGAGTACATCCTGCATCAGCAGTGCCGCATGGTGCCGCACACCTCACGAGAATATCGGAACATCGGTCTCAGGTCTTTCTGGAGGAATTTCTTGATGATGCTCGACACATCGAGGTTGAGTTGTTTTTGTGGATTTGAAGGTTCTGGGTTGATGCCCTGGCAGGGAGGGATTCTTGGAGAATGCAGTGAGTGTCATGCAGTTCGACGAGTGAAGAGGTTGCTGATTCATCCTGTGTTCGCATTTGTGTTTGCTCAGGTTTCACCTGTCATGCCTCCAGCGATGCACAGCCGCAAGCATTCCTGTGTTATTTACCGACAGCTTGGTATTAACTTCAAAGGCCAAAGGCCACGGGAGGCAAGCAGCACAGACTGTAACGGTGCATTTACTCCAACAGGCATGAGTGTATGTAGAGTGGTATATCTGGCGTTATGGCAACACAGGAACACAGCTGCATAGGCGGATGCACTTGCGTGTGCACATGTGTTCCTGCACCCGGTGCAGCAAAGAGGCTGAGCCTCTCGCGCAGGTCCAAGTTCTTGCAGACGGCCAGGGAGGTTGTGCACACCTTTACGAGCGTGACTGCAGTGTGCAGCTCCGAAACCAGAAGGCACGTTGTGGGGGAGCTGACCGGGCAGTGCACGTCCTCTGTCCACGGGATTCTGTTTGTTGATGTCCTGATGATGAAGCTTATCTTTGCATTGGCTGCTGACGAAGGACGCTTCACACCCGAACTAGTATCGTTTGTCGACCTGCAGGTGGCTTCTGATTTTGCACACTTCTTCCCCCAAGACAGAAAAGTGACATCGAACCAACCGTCGGTTTGCTGCATGGTCACCTCTCGCACCTGGCTTCGCAGAGCCATGGCAGACGAATGTACTCAAGGTTCGGGTTTGAGTATGATTTTTCGCACGACGCAGCACTCGTATGCAATAGTAATTTGAACTTATAGCCCTATAGCACGGGAAGAGGCTAACATTGAAAGGTGTTGCACTCAGGTTCAGGATTTCGGGTTACGATCTCTAGCACGGTATGGCCGGCGTTCCCCCGTGAATTGCAGACAGGCAAAGTGGCTAAGTTGCAAAGCCCATGAGAAAGTATCTGCGGAAGGTGGTAGAAGTTGCGCCGGCCCGCATCCATCCCGGGCGTGGTGCTCAGGACTTGTCTGAACGCTGTGTTAGAACGGCCGTTGCACGCGTCTAGCTCCGCTTTCAGAGTTGTTCATGTCTTGGTGTTCGAGCTGCGCACGCACGAAACTCCATTGTTTGCTGCTGTTGGCAAGAACTCTTGATTGCCCACCGGCAAACTTCACCAACTTCAGGCCGCTGTCTGTCGGCTCTCCGCCTGTCTACCTCTTTTGTCAATCCCTGTCTCTCGTGTCCGTCTCTCTGTCCCCCTGCCTCCTTTTTTGACTGTGTGGTACGTGGTTGAGTATGAAAGTACGTAAGCAGGTAGGTGGGTAGGTCGGTAGGTAAGGAAGTAAATACAGTAACTCAGTAGGTGATTGAGTCAGTGACCAAGAGAGCAATAGTAACGAAGCGACGGAAGACGATGAGTAGGTAGGTGGGGGAGTTCTGTAGGTAGGTATGTATAGCAGGTAAGTAGGTAAGTAAGTAAGTGGAAGGAGTAAATAGGTCAGTAAGCGGTCAACAGTACAATAAACGAGCCAACGAACAAAGGAAAGAAAGCAAGTACGTCTATGTGTAAGTGCTGTATGTGTGCCTGTATGCATGTATGCGATTCATGAATGTGTGTGTATTTTCCCAGTTGCACAGAACTATGTGTTCATGGTTAGCTTTATGACGCATGCATCGATGCGTGTGCGCCTGTGGGCATTTACGTCTGGTGTGTTGCAAGTTTTCCCTGTAAGTATTCAGGTGGTGTGCACTTTGGTTTGAAGGTCCCTGCTTTCGAAGGTTTAGGCGGGCATACGTGAGTAGTACATTGCAACCGTCTTTGAGTTTTAACCTTCATTGAACTCTGTCTATCTCTCTTTCTTTCTCTCTCTGTCTCAGTCTCTGTTTCTTTCTGAGTTGTCATCTGCACATCCTTACATCGAGTGGAGCTGCTGCGAGAAGAAATGCACGGTCTTTTCCAGACGTTACGTTGAGCTGCGCTGCCGAACATCGGAGTAGTCACCCTCAAGCTCCAAAGGTTGAGAGCTCGCATCACCGACTGTGCCGTGCGCCTCCTCCTGAACTGCAATTATCGAGGAGTCACAGCCCAAGGCTAACGTTGCCGCGGTTCTGTGTAGGGTGGGAGAATCTCCTGAGGAAGCTCGGCTTGTGTTGCACAGGGCCGAGGCTTGCCTCGGGGGGAGTTTACGAGGGAAAGCTGAAAAAGCTGAAAGCCTGTCTTGTGGGACGCGTGGGACACGAGGTTGCTGAGGGTGTTGACTGGCTTGACACCGCGGAGTTGCAGAGACATCATGCAGTGTGCATAACAGGGGCGCCTGAGGTTGGTACTGTTGAATTCATGGTTGCTGGGGGCCTCGACGATCCAGAAGCCCGTTTCGTATTCATGGAGGCTGGACGGGTCCGAGAAACAGTAGTGGTTCACGTGGGATTCTGTCGGGTGTTGCATGTGTGACGTCGGGGCAGACCATCACTTGCCAGGTTCTCTCCAGTGCAATCAGAACGGTCAAGTGTTGATAGAGTCTGAGTAACCTGTCCTGCATGGCATGTCCTCAGTCTTAGCATAGGAATGATGCCAGGTCAATCCACGAGTCCAGGTCGAGCACACCATCACCGAAGAGGCGCCTAGCCCCAGCATTGGGTCGAAAAGCTCGTTGTTTGTGTGCGGCCCCATCCACTTCAGCTTCGATGCTAGCGATACGTAGGCACTGCATCTTAACATGGAGCAGGGCTTAGTGCAGATCGCCGACAAGTCGTCTGAGGCCACCGATGTGGACATCGTGAAGACACAGCTTGGCATTGCGAGTCCTGCCCTCATCATGGATTTCAGTTTTGCCACAAATTTAGCTTGCATATGTCAGATACCCAGACAGACCCCACAGAAGTGAGCAAGCCAACATCAACATCGTCTGTAATCTGGCAGTGGCTTTCTCGACTTGCTTCACTTGCACGAAGTTCATTCATTGCATCTCGTCGCACTTGCGAGCCACTGTAGCACCGGCAACCGCACAACATCTGCATGTGCACAGGCGCATGTAGCATGATTCAAGGCTCGACATAGATGGTTAAGTCACTAAGTTACGCACTCTCATGTCTTCATTCCTACAGCAGGTCGGCAGGCACCAGTAGGTCGGCATGGAAGGTTCCGCCCCCTTCCTTTGGGGGGTGGTAGCAGCACATGGCACCACCGCTTGGGACCCCGCAGGTGGCAAGAAGCTTGACGAGCTGGGACTTCCGGGAGGCAGGCACGAACCTTGGCTCTCGGGTGTGGCAGTACGCATGATCTGCTGTTGATTTTTCGTTTGAATCCTAAATTCAGTTCTGCAGCGCGCAGCGCTTGTTGCCTGCGAAGGTATTCCGCACAGAATGCGCTCTCACAATCGTAGACATTATCATTTCGGTGTGCATGCTTTCTCCGTCCCCTCAGCAATCAAAGCCAAGAGGGCCACCACGAATCCACATTTCCGCAACATCGAGGAAACAAGCACCGGCTAATGCCAGAATGGTCACCCGAGAACCAAACGCATGCATCGACCATCGCATTCCACATGCATGCATGTGTACGTCTGCCAGTCTGTCTGTCTGTACGTTTGCATGTCTGTAGGTCTGTCTGTTTGTCTGTCTGCCCGCATTCATGCATGCGTACATGCATGAATGGATGTCTGTGTGTCAGTGGGTGTCTGTCTCTCCGTCCGTCCGTCTGTCTGACCATTTGTCTGCAGGCACGCAGGCATGCATGCATGCATGGATGCATGGATGGATGTCCGCATGCCTGTATGTCTGTGCGGCTGTGTGTTTGTATGTCTGTATGTCCGTATGTTTGTATGTCTGCATGCGTGGCTGCCTGCCTGGGTGGCTGGCTGACTGCCTGTCTGTATGTATGGTTTGTATGTATGTATGTATGTATGTATGTCACCTTGGTCTATGTCTCTGTCTGCCTGTCCTCTGCTGTTCGCCACAATCTGCGTGCCGACCTGCTTGCCGGTCTGTCTGTTTGCCTGTCTGACTGCTTGTTTGTGTCATGTGCGTGCCTGCCTAATGTGCAGCAATCCGCACGTGCGGGTTCTGCATGCATGATCATGTGTGCATGATTGTACGTGAGTGCTTGATTGCAGGCTCCGGACAAATAATATGCCGTTGGACAGTTACATTGTGGCAGCGCATGCCACTGCCTTGCTTCTTAATTCTGGGCTTCAAACCGATGCAAGTATAACATGATCCTGTGGATATTTTGCGTCGGCGTGTCAGACTCCCTACCGGCGGCCTGGCCCAACATTCTGACATTGCAGGCCCCGGGCATGCAGCTTCGACATTGCGCGGCTTTGCCATCCAGGTGCCTGCTCTGCCGGGACTTTCGGGCGCAGGAGCTTGGAAGCAGAAGGAGCGCACCACGACCGTAGCCGCAAAAAAGGGAGCAGCCGGAAGGCAGGTCCTGTGCGTGCTCTGTATGCGGTGCTCCTTCTTGGCAGGCCCGAGTCTCCCTGGCACCCGGAGGCACACCTGGGCCAGAGCTCGAGTTTTTTCTGCAACCAAACAACGCGAGAGCAAAGCTCCACTCGAGGTGGCAGCGAAGTGTCGGCCTACAGCGAGCCGAGTGGCGAGGGCGTTCGTGTGGATGCGGCCCTTTATGCCGGTGGAAAGCCGAGCATGCACTACGCAACGCCGGCCCCGTCTTCACTGGTGTTGAGACATGGCACCTTCAATGAAGTTCATCTGTTCCCATATCGATCCGAGTTCTGGAGTCGGTGTTGGAATGAATCGAAGAGTCGAAGAGACTTCTCGAGTTCGCTCGCAGCAGCGGCGTAACCAGACCTTGCACCAAAATGCAACCACACTCCACTGCTGATCGGCTCACATTTGCCAGGACCCGTTGGTTGGCAAGCTGATCTGCTATGCCCCTGGTGAAGGTGCGGAAGAGACATCACTGAGGGCTTCCCGCAACTTGCGCTCTCTTTGCAGATCTTGAGCGTGAACCGGCCAGCAACCGCAAGCTGTTTCCAAACTGCAGATGCTTGGCGCGAAACACACTGTCCAGAGATCTTCCCAGTTTGGTGCAATGCTACGGATTGCAAGGTTCCGCAATGTCATAGAGACCGAGTACACTGTCAATCTTCCTCTAGCACATAGTGCATCGGAACAGCTGTATGAAAGGTTCAGAAGGGTAATGCCCAAGCTTCTTGTCGATCCTGAACCCTCAACCCTAAAGTTCTCTTTGAAGGCCCGAAATGTTCATCTTGAGCTTGGCAGGTGACGAGGCCTTCCAGGCCTGCCGGGAGCGGACTATCGCGGCTTTGGACTCCTACGTCATCGACGGGGCTTCCGGACTGCAGCGAGTTGAGGAAGCCTTCCGGGGCGAGAAAATTTCGTGTTATGTTGGATTAGAGAAAGGCTCATATCCTCCTATGATCAGCCGCTTGGCAGTGCTCTTTGCCGAATTGCCGGTGCTGACATTTCGTACCATGCTTGAGGTTAACACCAACAAGCCTGTGTTGCGTGGAATTCTGCGGCATCCTGAATTCATCAAGAACGAGGCCTGCAGGGGTCCGATCCGAGTGGAATTTGGAGATTTGCAGAGCCTGCCGCCTACGGGAGGTACTCCTCTCCTTCATGGCCCGGCATGGCCCAACCCTCGCCGGCAGCGCCGATGCCGCTGCGAGCACAAGTGGCCCGGCTAGTGCAGATTTTACACGTTTCTTATTGGAGGTACCGGCTTCGTTACCCAGCTTCCTCCAGGCCCGAGTACCTTCGAACCTTCCGAGGTGTAAGTCAACGGATTCAAGTGTCAGTCTCATGATAGCATACAGTAACTGTCAGTATCCCTCCCAACTGAGAAACTCTGTTCAGTATTTCGGGGCACTTTCTTCACCAGCAGAATAACCGCCGCTGCTCTGGACTGCTCTGTCCAAGGCCAGGCATCGAAACCTGCCGGGCACTTAACAGCAAATGTGTGAAAGCAAGCAGTCACAGGAGCGGTTTCCTGAACCAGCGCTGTTGAGATCGAGGTGTCGCTGAAGCGCCAAGAGCTGTCGGTCTCATCGCCCTTGGAGGCTCTGGGCTTTGGGAATCCGTCTTGAAACCCGTGAAGATGCTCTGGCCTTCCAGGCGACTGTGGTGCAGAGCTGCGTCCAAGAGGGGCAGGAGGCCGAATTCTGCGGTATGTCGCAGAACAGCTGCCCTGAATTCGGGTTGGTTGCCACCGGTGCCAGGTGGAGGAGGGACAGCTGCTCGTCTTGCTCTCTGCCATGAAGCTGGAAACCGAGGCATTCAGGATTTGCCTTCGCGAGCTGGGCATAGCAGCGCTGAGCCTGCGTTGCAAAAGGCCGAGCTTCAGGTTAAGACGGTTAAGGACTCTCCCCACAACAGGCGTGCCATAATGGCTACTGTGCATGGCATGAGGCCGAGTATGCAAGCGGAACACGTAAAACTGCAAGAAGGAGCCAGTGTTCTGCTCGGGGCTTCCGCCTTGGAGCCTATGGTTCGTAAGGCTCCAGTGCCACTCACCGACCTTTTGAGGCAAGGAGGGTATACCTGCTGAGCCCTGCACTGCTTCGGGCAGGTCCGCTCACCCCATGCCGGGAAGGCACCCTGACATGAATTTACTTCGTTTCACGAAAAGCCCTGGGGTAGTTGCGTAATGTTGAGTATGCTGCTCGGTCCTGATAGCCGATCGCCTTCCTGTGCTTGACAGTAGCCGGCACTGCTCGAAGCCTGTGCGAAGCTGAGGTTCTAAAAGTTTCTGCAGTCGCGAACAAGACAGTCAGCGCCGGTGAAGATCTCGTGGCTACTTGCCATTATGAGCAAAGCCTTCTGCTACGTACACCGTTGAAACATCGCCGAAGCTATGTGTCCCAAGTCCGAAACCTACCTTGAGCCGCTGTGCCATATGCTGTATGTTCAACAGCTGCAGAATCTCCGGGGGTAGAATCGCAAGCACTCTGGCGACTCGAGTGTTGCCAAATACCAAGTTCGGGCCCTCGGCCACCTGGTTCTGAGGTTCTGGATGCTTTGGTGCCCGAGGACAGTATCTCTTCGTCATGTGCATAGAGTGTCACGAAGGTTCCTCGCCCTAAGTACAAAGGGTCAATGCCAGACTGGAATTCGTGATGTCTTCTCAGCTTGGCAGGACGGAGAGGGCGCTGCTGCCGAGACGGCTGCCATGGCATCAGCGAGCCGTGTGCCACTGGGCCAAGATGGGCCAAGCAAGGAGGGACGTTTCGATTCCGGGGCTCGGAGCATTGTCTTGTGCTGTTGCATCGCGTTCAGTAGCTCGTAAGTGCTTGTAAAGGAAGAGGGAGCACCGTCCACACCAACAAAAAGCGATCTATCCATTGGGTGTTTCTGCAGGCGATGGTTTCCCGGACACATCACCCACAGCACCGTAGTTCTAGCATCAAGAGATTCAGAAAGATGGCGGGTTGCATCAACAGCGGTTGACGACACTTCACGGAACCCAGTGCTGAACACTGGTGTTGAATGTACGATGAATACGATGGCTGGCACTTGCAGGAAGCAAGGAAGAATTCACCGATAGCTGATGATGCATCGCAGCAGCATCACTTGTGTGAAGCATGAGGGAATCGCTTGCGAGTCTGGCGTGCCTTGAGTGGATGCGGGGTCGGCATTCGGAAAACGTCACTGTTGATAGCTGTCTGCCGGACCAGGTTTCTGCAACAGTCACAGTGTTGTCGGAGAGGAGGTGGGAGAGGAGATGCAACGTGCAACGGAGGCGACTGGTGGGATCTGCCATGGCAGATGCGACCTCCGTGTGGTACGGCAAGGAAGACGGCGGTGACCCCGGCAATAGGACACGTGTAAGATCTGTGTGGCATGACAACGACATGTCGTCCAACTCCTTCCAAGTCCTCTGAGGTGTCAAGCCGTGCCAGGGCCCAACGTCAAGCAGTATCCGACTGCCTGCGCCACGTCATAATCACGAGGACGCCAGCTTGGATCTATCTAAGTTGAGAGAAGGGCGCAAGTCATATCACAGCTTCATGAAGACCCCCCCAGTTCACGGACGTGTCCCGTGGCGAGTTTCACTAGCATGCTCCGTTTTTGAAACGGGGCTCAATTGCGTTCTCCAGATGACTTCAGATCCTTCAGTTTCATCACAAACAGCAGCATGTCATGCATTTCTGTGAACATGGAACAACCATAGCCAAGTGCTCAAGGTCGGGATTGTGGACTCCTAGTGAATCCGCTTCGACTTTGTGTCTGTGGAAGGAGTGGAGCATCTGTGACTGGATTTTTGAAACATATCGCAGATGGTTTGCTGTAAATCATTCCCAAATACGTTCCGCCGCCAATACTGAAGCTCGTGAACTTGCCCTTGAGTCCACTCGCTTTGCCAGACCTTCATGAAGCGAACCGCTCACCACACTGCCCTGCTGGACGCTGGGATCGACAATGGCTCTTCGAGTCTAGGGGTTTGATGCGGATATTCGAGCAGCTTCATTTACTTCAGCCCGTTTGGTTCGTGGGCGCGGTGCTGGCAGGGGTTTTATTTTGCAGCTTCGTCTGAAACGCCAGCTGCTCGCTGTCCATGAGTTCTCCAACCATCAGGTTTCGCCTCCCAACCTTCTGAAAGCAAAGTCCGAAAGTATCTCACGTGCGCTTCTATGACGGAGAGTGCGGACAAGCTAGACAATGAGAGACCAAGGACCAGCTCAACAAGCGGCTACAGGTCGTCTATGGAGGAGGAGGCTGGCTGGCAGGGGCCGACCATTCTCCACGCTGCTGAAATGTTGTGGTTCGTCTTCTGCTGCTTGAGGAACATTCTGCTGGACCGCATGTCATCACTTAGGGTTTAGTAACCCAGCATCTCCAATCTTGTTGGGGCTGTCCTTGCACAATCGTGCGTATTACAGAATTCAGTACACTCTGACTGTGCCAAAGACTAAATCCGCGGCCTACATTTCAAGCAGAGTTGGCGTGATTGTGCGAGACAGTGGGCAGAGGCTTGTTGACGTGCACGCTCTGGAAGGTGTGCCAGATCTCATATTGTCACGTGCTGGGTGTCTTAGGTTTGTACCACTCGCAGGTGAGCAGTCGGTGGAGCAGCATCATGCTCGTGGTAAGGCAGTGCAGTCGCGTCCTTCGGGTTCATTCATGTGACTCCGCGTGTCGAGGGTCAACAGACTGTGACGATGATGTTTGGGCTCGGTCACATGCAGGAAGGAGAGCTGTTCCCATTCCCTATAAGTTTGAGGAAGCAAAGGCACGGGGGACCACAGGTGCGCGTGGTTTGACGAGTAGGATCCTACTTACACTCAATGAGGTTTTTTTGCTGATGTTGAAGTCTCCCAAGTCCAACTCGCAGCTGCTAGGCTGCTGGAGTTTGAATTTTTGAAAACGAGCATTTTAGCCCGAAGGCCCTTCCACGCGAACGCATCAAGGCAGTCCTTGTCCGGAGCTCGGGGAATGCAATCTTGTGCTAGCTGTACTTTTGATCGGCGGAAAGATTCCAAGAGCTTGGCGAAGTTGTTCGGTGGAGAAGTAACTGAGTCGGATGACTAGACCTTGGCATCATGAAGTTGAAGAGTGCAGCGGCGCATGCCGAGTTTTACAGAATCCCTTGCGCAAGTCAGGATCCGGGAACGGACTTCCTGGAGTTCTCGGCCCTTGCAGCGAACGATCTGTACGATGGCATGGCGCATTCTGCGGGCAACTTTGCTTGAGTCATGCAAATCTGATCTGGGCTCTGTCCTGATGTGTCATGCACCCAAGCCTCTCTTGGAGAGGCATTGTGACGGGCGTCGGCCTGGTGCACGGCAAGGAGGTCCTCTTCGTTGCAAACGATGCCACCGTCAAAGGCCGGGACTGTGGTATCGTCAGCAGGTGTTCCCAGACCCCGACGCAAGATTTCAGCTAGGCGCGTCAAATTTCTTAGCTTGTAAATCCCGATGAACTGTTGAAGCCCACGTGGAAGGCGGAACCTACTACCCCATGACGGTCAGCAAGCACTTGAGGGCACAGCAAATCGCATTGGAGAACAACCTTCCCTGCTCCTCGTTTTGAGCTCGATGTGGATGGGCCTGTTGCAAGCGAATTAAATGTTGTGCAGTAGTGAGAAACTGCACCTGGCTGATACGGACGTCTATGTGGCGATTCAGCAGCGGCTGCGCCATAGGATCGCAGCAGACTGCTTGGATTTACTGGTCAACGGTTTCGAAGCCAAATGTAGGCTTCAGCACCGGTTTGGAGTTTCTTTCAATCCGTGAATTTCACTGGAGCCGAGAGCCATCCCAGGAGGTGCGCAAGCGACCGAGCCATGCAATGTTTGCATCTAAGGTGTTTATCTTGTCGACAGCGGTGGCGCATACCTTCCACTGCAGGACGAGGTGCCAAGAATCCACATGCACACCCTACCAACACGACCCGTGCTTTCTGCTCAGGTATTCCCCGGGCGTCTTCACTTCGGTCGCATCTTCTACAACCAGGTGAGGCACAGCACAGCTCAGTAATTTTTCCCTGTACTGCTACAGATGGAGTCTGCTGGTGATGCAGTCCTACCATTGACTGCTCAGTCAATGTCAGGCCCAAATGTCTCGCCGTGGCTTGCCACAAGCAGCTTGGACTTAACAGCGCTGCGAGAGGAAACCGAGGATCATGAAGCTTTGGCCCCGAAGGAGGCGCTAACGCAGGGCGAGCATGAGTGTGTGTCGAGAGGCTTTGAAGTTCAAAGCGGAGTCTGCATCGTGAGCATCTGCAGTCTAGCACGTTGCTGACAAATGTGTGTCAAGAAGCTACTGGTGTCTAGGAAGGGTGCCTACGCTTACATTGCTTTCTGCCAACATCCACCCAGATCTCTGCTGTCTTGGGATCGTGCACTGCGGGCGGCGCCTACGTCCCTGTGGCTTGGTCTGCCAATCCATGCTTGCAGCACGAGTTCATGAAGGAATCGAAGAGGCTGCTGTTGCGCAGGAAGCTAAGCCTCTGGTTTGCGCTGGATTCCGCTGGTGTCAGTACGGTACGTGGCGTGACATTCCGGGACCGAGGTATGATTTGCCAAGCCAGCCTTCCTCCCTCCATTCCATATTTCCATGCATGCATGCATATTTGTATGTTTGGTGTAAGACTATAGAAGCCAAGTGAAAACAATCAAGCAGTCATGCAAACAGCCGCACACACGAAGCTAAGAATAATGCATTCCTTTACACCATAGTATAGAGCAGTTTGCTGTAATTCAGGACTTTATCCCAGCATATCCTATCATGTTCTGTTCTGCTCTGGGCTTAGCTGTGCTGTCATATTCAATTCTGTTCTCTCCTACTCCTGTTTTCATGCTGCTCACACCGCCCAAGGAATCCAAGGACATGACGTTGTGTTGTAGTACCAATGGATATTTATCCAGGGAAATAAGCAACAGAGGAACACACAGAAAGGACAACCAGCCAGCCAGGCAGCCAGCCCACCAGCCAACCAAGCAAACACACATACAACCAAACGAGACACTGCAAGCTGTCTTTGTGCACATGTCCGTGCTGAGAGTCGTGTAGATCAAGCTCCGAGGCGGCTGGAGCATGACTGCGGACTGCCATACCATCACAAAAAGCAATTGTTGAATCTTGTATTTGCATCGCCCCTGCAACCGGTGATGGGTTTCTCATCGTGCTGCACTCCAGGCAATGTCAGACGAGAACATCATCGTCAAGGGCAGCATGGCATCACCAGATCTGCGGTGTTAGTTGGACACAGGGTTACACAAGTTTCTACAGGGTTGGAACTTGCTCGGGATTTCTGGGTTCTTGCTATTATGGGTCGCAGGACCCACCACGATGTCAGCCACCTCCCCGAAGCCCAGGCAATGGTACCATCTTCCTGGGTGGGCCGCCTCTAGTGAAAGCCTCCACAGGTGAGGTGGTCACTGCCGAGGCATTCCGAAAGGGACATGATGGGACAGTGGATTGCCAGAGCAAAGCCTAGAAGTTGAGGATATATTTGCTTGCTGTCATTGGCTTTCCAGCATTTCGACGGCCTGTCGACAGCTGCACCCTCCCACAATCCGATGCAGCCTTCCGTAGGATTCCCACACCAAACCCAAACCATGCCAACCATCTCCAAAGTCGTAAAAGAGGAGACTGAGCCGAACTGTTAAGGGCCCCAAGAGATGGGACCTGGCCTCAGCCCTGGACCTGGGAGGAGCTTGGGGGTGCAGATGTGCATACCTCGAAGTCTGGCGTTGCAGATCACTACGCGGAGAACGAACCACAGGCATCACTGTCACCGGGGGTTGGCTTCGGACTTTGCGACGTCTCTAGCCCGCTCTCGCTAACCTGTGTGTGTCTTTGTGAAGCGAGCGCAGCCCAACGTTGCTCTTTGAAGAGCTTGCAATCTCACCCTGATGTCGCCTTCTCACGCCTGATGGAGGCCTTGGCGATCTGCCGTGAGGCGCGGCCTATTGCGCTCAGATTCTCTAAGAAGCAGCAGTTGTCCGGCCATGCCCGGCCGTGGTGTCATCGAGTTTTGTCGGCGAGGCCATGCGAGGCCTCAGGCCTTTCGAAAAGACTCCGAGAGACTGTTCTGGCTTGTTTTGGCTGACATCGCTGTGCAAAACCAAACTTCCGGTGGGATCAATGCTTGACCAGTCGATCCGGATCACCAATAGTCGGCCTGGTGTGCCATGCACCAGGGAAGCAAGCAGGACGGCATTCCGTCTGGTGACAGCTTGTGCTCGCCAATCTCGAAGAATGCTCGGCACCGGAATCGGTCCACGAAAGGTGACTTCGTCTGAGCCGTACACGCGACAATGTGGCAGACCATGAGGTTCTGTAGCCATGGGATATGGGTTTACCCTGCATGGTGTACCTGATTTTATTCCATTTGATTCCTGCCCTGAGGTCTTAGCACACGTTGGAGAACCTACGCATCCCAAGCATCCGGAGGCATCTGTCTTTCTGAGGGCATATTGACTGAATCCTGCGACTATCTGTTTGTCATGTTACATTCATGCTTGGATTCGGATATGTCATTAGCTTCCCACGGCGACAGGTGGAGCCAGAAGCCCCTCTCTTCGATCCCAACGATCTTCTGGGGATTATCCCGGAAGACAATTCCAAGGCCAGGCCAAAAAGGTATGGAAAGTTCATCGTGTCGTACAGGATCTATGAACTCATTGTTTTGGCTTGGCCGTGTGAGTTGAGGACCCCGAGCCGCGCAGACTCAGCTTGACAAACAAGACCGGTCAAGCGTGGTTTGACCGAAGGCTATTCTCGTGCTGGCCAGATCTGTCGATGTGCTCATGATTGCCCATCTCTTACTTTCCCAAGCTAGTCTGTGATACTGCAACACTTGGAGGACCCTGACTTTCAAGCCCCCGTAGAATAGTTCAGAGCAGTTATCTCCCGCCAGCCAGGTTGCTGACTAACAAACCTCTGCAAGGCCTTTATACTCAGAACCCCTCAAATGCCAAGTCCCAGCCGGAAGGCCTTGGAAGTGCGCGAGGCCGGGTCTGCGACGTGTGCATGTGGGTACACTCTTGCTTTCTGTCTAGCGGCACTAATAGCCATCCGAGAAAAGCACCGGCACCTTGCTTCCTTGGACAGATCATTGCACGCATCGTGGACGGATCCCGCTTTCACGAGTTCAAGCACAGGCGAGATCTATCTATTACCGGAAGTTATGTGCAGCTTTTGTTGCAAACCAGGGTGAGTTAATAAATCGCCAAATGGATGCTGGAAATGCTCTGCTACTTCTTCACGAAGACTTGCACCCCACAAATTCATTTCATGAGCGCTAGCCAGCTCGAACAGTGCTCAGGAGTTGCGAACTGCCTTCGGATTGCGTAGCGTGTTTTATGATCATGTTGAAACTACATGCGGTGAGCCACCGGTTATTGCAGACCTGTGCTCCTCTTCTTGTGAAGGTTCTTTGAGGTCGAACAATGCTGACCAGATGCAGCTACTTTGGGGTATTACCGTTTTTCCAGCGTCAAGATCGACAATATCCTCATTCAGCCTTCATACCTCCATGACCGTGAAACAGGTTCGGCACCACTTTGGTGTGCGGCTTTGCGCATATTCATGGCTACCCCGTTGGCGTCACGGCTGCAGAGAAGACCGTGCATTGTGTGTTGTTGGGGCCACTTTGGGGCCTTTGGGCTTCGGGCTTCTCAGAGACCTCTGATGCCGCTCGGATCCAGAGCTTCCCTACTTGTCGTGCCGCAGAAGCAAGCGTTCCTGGAAGTTGTGTGACATTTCAATACTTTTTTTGATGCCCGTTTGAAAGGGAGCCGAAGTGGACTTTAAACGTGCCCTTCCCTGCTTTTGCCATGTTCTGATAAATCATGCCTCGAATACAGGGAATTGCGGAAAGCGCAAGAGGCTCAAAGAGCATCGCTATGTTGATGCAACTCACGCTGCAGATGCTGCAGCTGACATCCGATGAACATTTCCGTCATGGCAATCAAAGGAATTGTGGCCAACAACGGGATCCTTTTTGGTGAGTCAGCAGGGATCTCAGCTGCTTTGGGGCCTTCTGGCCATAGACGCTCGCAAGACACTCAGCCGTAGACGGAGCCAAATGTCACCTTCGCACCATCTCGCACTGTCTCGCACCACATCGTCATTGGGATTCATTGGGTCTTGATGCTTGTTCGACAAGCTTGTCAGGACACGTCACAAGCTGGGAGCCGTTGCCTTTAGACCTGTTGTTGTGATGTTTATTTTCGTGTCAGCAGGTGCTTTGCCGAAGGCAAGCACCAATGACTCTTATATAGGTGCTGGTGGGGAACATGTCAATGTGGGACGATGTCGTACCTACAGCAGGCTTCTCATAGGGAAGGTCATCGTGATCTGCTGTGCGACGGCAAGTATCGCTGAGGCCCAGAAGGGTGCGCACTTCGTACAGCTCTGCGGCCAGCGCCGGATACCACTCTTGTCTCTCGGTCTAGGCATGCTGCCCAACTTTCGCATGCATGCGAGCAATCCACGGTCACGTTTGCACATCGACCCCGTGACACTTGACAAGGGCTCGATTTGCAATCGGTGGAGATTAATCAATCTTCCGGACAGCGCCCAATTTAGCTTATAGAATGCGAACTTGCAGCTCAAACCACTCCACCGCAAACCCGAGACGTGTGTGAGCATTGAGAAGATGTCCTCGTTCAGGTTTTACACATGTTTCGAGACGTGGCATGTTTGGGCTTGGGATTCTATCCAGAGCTGAGCATGTCTGGAGGTTGAAGCAAGCTTCGGTGGCATGCCCCTAGGTGGTTTGGATATGCAACCGCCTCTCCAGTTTGAGCCACCAGCAAGCGGTCAGAGCGATGTTCCAGCAAGGTTCTTGCAGAACATTACCGGGTTCATGGTGGGCAAGGCCGCCAGTTCTTCAGTGCAGATGCCTCATGAGCTGCACATGTTCGAAGACCTATCACTTTTTGACGTGACATCACGATAGTGGCAGCCAGAGGCATGGCAGCTGTTGACTCCGTGACGGTGTCAGCTTTAATCACATGCAATTTTGGAGCACCCTGTACGGGTCCAGCCTGCTTCAGCTGGCAAAATTCACGCCACAGCTTCTTTGTTTGCGACAGAGATCCGTACTGGCGCGGTACGGTGCCGTGCACGGGCTTCGGCAGACTTGCCCGAAGAAAACCGTAAGTAGGAGACCGATGTCATCGTGCCGAGCAGCAACAGGCACATGCGCCACTGCGAGACTGGTGTGACAGTCACCAAGCCAGAGCGACTACAGTCCTTGACAATCCAAAACACCCACACACACATCTCGTGCTCTTCGAGCTTTAGGTTGGACCAACATCTCTAGAGCGTTTCGTGCCGGCTAAGCGTCTGGAGGCCTACGAGAATGGTGGCATTGCTCGAGACGGCGCCAAGATGGTTAATGCCGTTGCGTGCGTGGATGTGCCCAAGATGCCTGGCCTGCGATCAGACTTACGCACGGCCAAAGCCTCGACAGCATGAGATTTGATGGACCTCGTTGGTGAATTTTGGGTGGATTGTGGCATTGTGCATGTTGTCGCAAGATTGAGGGTGCGGTAAGAGTCACCCACGCACAAGCAAACACAAGAGCACTTAATGGTGATGTTCTGTGGAACGTCCCACTTCTGCTGGAGTCATTGATGTTTCCGAAGCCTTCTGTAAGTTGGCCAACTTTGCCCCTCGTCTGTCAGGATCACAGTGATCATTGCCGGCAGCCATGGTGCTGGGAACTACGGTATGTGCCTCGTCTCATGTGCTGCAACTAGCTGTGCAGCCTGCTTGTGACTGTCGTCTCTTCCGCTTCATTCCTCGGTCCTGGCCTGTCCCAGAGCGTCACTCCTCTTTTTGCTCGCTTCGCAGGTGTGGGCGTGCTTTTGACCCTCGCTTCCTCTTCATGTGGCCCAATGCTCGTGCCTTCGACGGAGTTTTGTGCATTCGTGACAATAGCACGTCAGTGGCGGCATCGTGTTTCTTTTCCCAACCTGCAAGCCAGGCATCGGTGTGATGGGTGGCTCGCAGGCGGCAGAGGTTCTCACCACTGTGAAGCAGGCGCCGGCGTGCTCTCTTGCACTTCCTTGCGAGGGTAAAGCACCATGGGCAAAGAACGCTGATCCCTTTGCTCTCAGCTCGAACCTGCAATGTATCGCTCGGGGATTGCTGCTGTTTCGCTCTCCCTCTCCCTCCCCTTCTCGCTCCCTCCCCCTCTCGCTCCCTCCATCTCTTTCAGGTTTCAAGACTGAAGCAAGCTTTGTTTTGCCCTCCGCTTGCAGGCACAGCTGAAGCGACAGGGGAAGCCCGAGATGACTGAGCAGCAGTTTTCTGGTGCAGACACAGTTCGGAGTTTTCTTCGTGTCTGTTTCAGGACCTGTAGCTCTCTAGGGCTGCTCGAGGCTTGGAGGTGCTTGAAACAAGTTCGAAGGGAATCTCAGCAAGACAGGCATCGTGCCAGTCTTCAAGACTTCGAGCAGTGGACTCCTTCCACAGATAGTTGTCCGCTCCCATCAGCGCTTTGTCTGACACCTGGCTGGGCGCGGCCGTGAGGACGCCTTGAAGCCAGCATGGGGATACACGGCGTGCAGATGCTACCGGCTTTCGGGCAAGAATTGTTGGGTTGCCCTGCGTCCCAGCTTGTCGCCTGTGCTGCCTTGCATGCTTCCTTGCTCTGACCGAAACATGCCGAAACTACGATGGGCAATGACGACGAAGCTAGCAGTGCATGCCACTGCCAGAGGTCCAAGGTGTTGAATTTGCGCTCTGGCGAATGCAATGGTCTTTCCCAGAGGATTCGCTGACCCGCGGTGGGTGTTGCTCGATGTCTGCGCAGGCACTTCCCCAGAGCTTCCTGAAGTTTGCCCTTTCTGGACTCCCGCCGCGCATGCTTGCACTCTTCCCGTACGACACGAACTTCACGGATGTTTGACGAGCTCACTTTGGGTTTGAGTCCCTGACAATCCCTGACGATTGCCGATTTTGGCGGAAGTTGGCGTTCAAGAATGCAGGCCGGGACTCAGGAGACATACTCTGATGAGTCTGCACCTTCTGCTGAAGAGCTGTGTCACCTCTCTCGGTCGTTCATTTAAGCTCTTCCGAGCTGTGTGCAATGTGTAGTTGTCGACTCGTCAGATCGCCTTTAGCAACGTATTCTGAGACACTCGTACTCTCGTTTTGCCACGTCTATTGGCTCCGACATCGGCAAAGGTTGTGACATTGTGGATATGGGCTGACACAGAGTCTTTTGAAGAGCTCGCTCTTCTGAGGCTGCAGGACTTCAAGCAGCCGATTCTAGACAAGTATGAGACGGAAGGTGGGAATTCCAGCACCCACAATGTCTTTCCTCAATTCTGCGGCCACCTGACCAAGATGTGAGCAGATGGGCTGAGCTTGGCTTTGACAGGTAACCCCTACCACTCAACTTCTCGGCTGTGGGACGACGGAATCATTGCCAGGGCCTTGGGACCGACCTCTGAATTCAAGATCGCTTGGCTTCTCACGAAAATCGTGCCTGGCACTAGTGATGTACAAACGTGACCTAGATGTGTGTATCAGATGCAACAAAGTGTAATCTGTCGCAGCTGGATTCAACTTCGGGTTCCCGATCAACTCGCGGTTCGCTTGTCGCAGATGTGTACTTGGATTGCTTGAGACACTTGTGGGGAGCAGGCGCCTTCTCACAGCCCTTCTAGCCGCGATGTGCTTCAACGTTGCATGCGCGCAGCTTGCACGATGCTTTCGTGCGTTTTTCGCCATCCGATGACTCATCCATGGCCCAGCCATGGTACTGTTCACTCCGACCGCATCCGATGACCGGAGCATCCATGGCTAAACCATAGTAACGTCCACTCTGAAAGCATCCGATCACTGGGGCATCATGATACACTCTGACCGTATCCGACGACCGCCATGCATCCGAAAATTGACAACACGAAAGTGCTGGTATCTGCATGAGGTTGCGTGAAAAGTGTAGTTTTCGGGATTATTTACTGACCCGAAATCGCAGCTCGAGTTTTAAGCACATGCTAGGTCCAACAAAAAACACATTGACCCTCAAAGGTTGCCCTTCGCATCCACACCTGTGCTGAGGATCCTCGCGACACGCGCCACGTGCTCGGCAGATGCTTGTGCCTGGGCAATATCTTGAATGCGAGAGTGTGCACGGCAACTGTGGGCTCAACCAGTTCGATAATTGCCGTCAGAGGCCAAGGTGTAGTTCGGTGAACAGGAATGGCATGTACTCTCCAGGGCAGGTCTTTAAGAAAAGACCAGGTACCTCGTACATTTTCAATAGCTGTTGCTGGGTTTGATCCCACATGCTCATTGTGGACACGGCCTAGAGTGCCCGCTTGTCAGCGCAAGAATCCTGAAGGCTTGAACTTCTTGATCACAGTTTGTGGGCATCACCAAGGCGCATTTGCAGCCGAGCACCGGGCGAAGTCTCCACCGGTGGCTTCGGCGTATTCCGCATGTGAGGCCGAGCTTGGCCGGGAAGCGGCCGGCGTTTCAAGCGAGCACTGCGCGATGCAAATGCAACCGCTCTTGTAGGAGTAGGGCCGCCGAGCTGCCTTCCAGTCTCGCAAGAAATTCAATGCTGCGAATCAAGACCGTAAGCCGAATCCATGCAATCCTCAGTCTTCAGAAACCCAGCGTTTTCTGCTGCGAAAAGGTCCCAGACGCCTTGCACGTGGAATGGGCTCCGAAAGATTTCCCGTGCTGATGCTGCTCATGCTGCTGATACTCGCTCTCGCTGCCCCATTTCCTAACGGTCTCCGTTCCAATCAATACTCATGATCTGAGGCATGGTGCCTGTTCTTGCTGGTGCATGGCCTGAAAGTTTCTCACACTGATGCTCGGTCTCCGTGCCTTAGCCTCCTGATGCTGATGATGCTCTCGCTGCCATCATTTTCGTCATAGCCCCTCTTCTGATCGCTTCAAAGTGAGCTTTCCCATGCTGATGATGCTCGCTCTCGCTGCTCCGCATCGTAACTGTCTTCCCCCTGAGGCATGATACCTGTTCTTGCTGGTGCGTGGCCTGAAAGTGTTCTCATACTGATGATGCTCGGTCTCTGTGCCGATTGCTTCAAAGCTAGCCTCCTGATGCTGATTACGCTGGGTCTCGCTGCTCCACACGGCATGATGCCTGTTCTTGCTGTTACATGGCCGGAAAGTGTTCTCATGCTGATGATCCTCGCTCTCGCCCACTGCTCAAAGGTTCCCTTGGGAATGAAGCCCCCGCTTCTGCTACTGTTTTTCGGTCTCGCTGCTTCATGTCTTTCATGTTTACCCTTCTGATCTGATTCGGATGATGGTCGTTCTCGCTGGCTTATGGCCCCCATTGCTTTCAAGCCTCCCTTCTGATTCTAATGAGGCCAATTTCAGTGCACCCTTGCTTAAGCGTTTCCCTTCATACTCAGTTTAGCGGTCACATCGCTTACAAGTCGCCCTTCTGATTCTCATGATCTCCCAGCTCCGTTGCCAAGATTCTTTATTCTGGTTTGCATGATGCCTCTAAACGACACTCCAGCCCCTGAAGGTGAAGGAGTGCACGGTGCCGGAGCTTGAGGGCTCCACCCGCCGATGTGCGGCACTGTTCAGTGGCTGGGACGAGGGATGGAAAGTCTTTTTGGAACTGGACGATTCTGACTGTCGGTCCAGAAAGCTTTGAGCTTCTGATGCTGGCTGCAGGTTAGGAGGGTGTTTGCAGCGTATGTGTCGAGCAAGGTCACAGTTTGGCGTGAGATTTTTAGGACTGGGTATCGAGTCCGTGCGACTTGCCCAAGCCTTACCGAGGACGCTTTCCCTTGCGAGCTGTTTGTGATCGCACGGGCCAGAGTTGCGTCCGAAAATTCGGTGGCGATGGTTCAGAGCCAGCATCGAAGCCTTTTGCAAGTGCTCTTATAGCCTTATAGCACTCCTTCCGGGTAGAGTTACAATGTCGGCAGCTTTCTACGTCTTTCTGAAGGTGATGCAAGACTAATCTGCTGCGAAAGTTTGCACATCAAGTCAGAGTCAAGTCTTCGATGCCTGTGCTGTGGCTGCTTTGCATCGGTGCACGGTGCCCCCTTGGGTTGCATTTGGCGACCGGGCGGGCTTCTTTTGCTTACATAGATTTGAACGGGGCAGAGCTCTGGCGTCAGGAGCGCGAGCTATTGTATGAAGTGCTACCGCTTTTGCTCGACCCTTAAACGTGCTTAGGCGACCTATCGAAAGTGCTGAGCCGAGTGTGTCAAGCATGCGTAAGCGCAGTGGAGGCTTTCGTAGTCATGTCCGGCTTGGTGGATCGTGATGCCGACGACGTCGGGACTCTGCTTGCAACCCAAACATCGTTTGTATACCTGCAGTGCCTTTGAAAGTGGCCTCGTGCCCATGTTGGAGATGTCTCAATTTTCGTCAAAGTCGAGGGTCCTGTAAGATTTCTGGGTGGACATCAGGGACACGGAAATTGAGAAAGATCCACACTGCCCAAAGCTATGCTTGCGGGCGCCCGCACTTTAAATGCCGAGCGCTCTCTTTAGGGTGGACGTGTGCAGGCTGGGCTTCTCAGCTTACAGCATCAAACCCAGAAGGCAACTTTGCGCGAAGACATGGCCGCAAACTGCTCTGAAGCTCAGGGTGTTCGCTTTAGAACAAATCATACCAGAGATAAAGGACATTTAGCCAGATCGAAGAAGAATCGATGCTCCGGGATGCGTGACTCTGGTAGAGGGAGCGGGGAAACTAAGAAACCACTTAGGCTTTAAGATATCTTGCAGTATGCCTGTCGAAGACCTCAACATGTTTAAAGTTGAAAATCTCATACATCCTCTTACAACCCTCACGGAGTAAGTCGCGAGCAAGTCTTTCTTTTCCTCTGAGTTGCAGAATCCGTTTTCATTTTGCAACTTTCATGTTTGCCCCGCATCTCTTCGTTGGGGTTTAGAACCTGTTCAGGGTGTGCCCGCATCACGTTCAGGGCTTGCGCATCATAACTCCTTGTGTGGGATGGGGCTTTACGCGCCAGCACGCTTCACAGCCATCATGACAAATGGGTGTCGTCCCATCACAAAGGTTGCCGGCTGCTTACGGCTAAGCCAGCATCACCCTTCCAGAGTGCAGGCGATGCTATCAGACTGCGCATTGAAGCCATATCCCACTATCCACACCAAGCAAAGGCTGTCTAGAAGATTTCGACATTTATACTAACCTCTTAATTTGGGAAGCCCTGGGAATGCTTAACACAACTTTAAGGAGGTTAGCCCCCCACGGCCATTGATGGGGTTTGATGAGAATCGAACATGCGGTAATATGCGACGAAAATCCAGTCTTAAGCATTCTCAGGGTTAAGGGTTCAACTGTCAGGTGAAGTTGCTGTGAATCTGCTCCAAGCCTTCCCGAGCTGTTGCGAGCGGTTCCGAGACGTTCTGACCCGAGCCGTTCCGAACCGCTTACCACCATTCCGAATGTTCCGAGCCCGAGCCGTCCCGAACCGTCCGGAACCATCCCGAACCGTCTCCAACCGTCCCGAACCGTCCCGAACGTTCCCGAACCGTCCCGAACCGTTATGAACCGTCCTGAAATGTCCGGAACCATCCCCAACCGTCTCGAACCGTCCCGAACCGTCCCGAACGTTCCCGAACCCCCCCAAACCGTCCCGAACCGTCCCGACCATCGAGACCCGTTCCGAACCGTCCCGAACCGTTCCGAACCGTCTCGAACCGTTCCAAACCGTTCCGAACCGTCCCAAACCGTCCCGAACCGTCCCAAAAACAGTTCCGAACCGTTCCGAACCTTTCCGAACCGTTCCGAACCGTCCCAAACCGTCCGGAACCCCCCCGAACCGTCCCGAACCGTGGCGAACCGTTCCGAACCGTTCCGAACCGTTCGGAACCTTCCGGAACCGTCCCGCCGTCTCGAACCGTCCCGAACCCCGAACCGTTCCGAACCGTCCCGAACCGTCCCGAACCGTCCCAAACAGTTCCGAACCGTTGTCTACAACGGTTCGGGACGGTTCGGGCCGGTTCGGGAGGCTCGGAACGGTTCGGAGACGGTTCGGAACGGTTCGGATTCGGGACGGTTCGGGACTGTTCGCGGGACGGTTCGGGACGGTTCGGGACGGTTCGGGAGGCTCGGAACGGTTCGGAACGGTTCGGAAAGGTTCGGGACGGTTCGGGACTGTTTCCGGGACGGTTCGGGACGGTTCGGGACGGTTCGGGACGGTTCGGGACGGTTCGGGACGGTTCGGGACGGTTCGGGACTGTTCGTGGGACGGTTCGGGACTGTTCGTGGGACGGTTCGGGACGGTTCGGGACTGTTCGGGATTGTTCGGGACGGTTCGGGACTGTTCGTGGGACGGTTCGGGACGGTTCGGGACGGTTCGGAACGGTTCGGGACTGTTCGGGATTGTTCGGGACGGTTCGGGACGGTTCGGGACGGTTCGGGACGGTTCGGGACGGTTCGGGACGGTTCGGGACGGTTCGGAACGGTTCGGAACGGTTCGGAACGATTCGGGACGGTTCGGGATTGTTCGGGACGGTTCGGGACGGTTCGGGACGGTTCGGAACGGTTCGGAACGGTTCGGAACGGTTCGGAACGATTCGGGACGGTTCGGGACGGTTCGGAACGGTTCGGGACGGTTCGGAACGGTTCGGAACGGTTCGGGACTTCGGGACGGTTCGGGACGGTTTGGAACGGTTCGGAACGGTTCGGAACGGTTCGGGACTTCGGGACGGTTCGGGACGGTTTGGAACGGTTCGGAACGGTTCGAGACGGTTCGGAACGGTTCGGGACGGTTCGGAACGGTTCGGGACGTCGGAACGGTTCGGGACGGTTTGGGACGGCTCGGGACGGTTCGGAACGGTTCGGAACAGCTCTCACATCTCACAGCTCGCAGCCCACCCAACCCCAAGCCAGCCCACAGCCCGAAGCCTATACAGCAGGCAGCCACACCCCACACCCCAGCCCAGCCCAGCCCGCTTGCTTAAATTCTTCTGTCGAAGCACCGTCGAAAAGCACCCAACGCACACCAGACCCCGCCCTCATCCCACAAAAAGCGCCTGCATTTAGCCGTGCTCCGAAAGTTGGCTTGCACCGGAAAGTGTGGCAGTCTTAAGCATTCCCAGGGCTTGCCAACTCTTAATGCACTCACGAATTGACTTCGGCCCTTCGAACGCGAGTTCGATTCACACCACGATATCTATGTCGAACCAAGTGTTCTTGACAATTCTATAGTCATCCTTCAGTCTTAAGCACGAACCCAAACTCTGCTGCGAGACCCGTTCGGAATACAAGGGTTAACTGACTATGCAGAAAACGAGTAGGCTATGATTCAAAGCTGCGTCCGGACCGGATATCATGGAAATGTTGCCGAAGCCTCGCGTTCATCATAGAAGCAGTACGTACATCGCTGGAGCTTTGCATGCTGCTGATGCCTGCGATGTGTAGAAACATGAAAAGCCAGTGCACTAGCTTCAAAGGCCGCACGGCAGCAGCGAAGATGCCACGACAACTTGTTGGGGTTGCCACTTCAGCACCGTCTTTTGTACTCCCATCATGCCGCTCTCAATGCTCTTTGTATGCTTGGAGCGCTCGGTAGCTGCAAGACCCCACGCTCTATGACCCGAACTTGTGGTCCTTTCTTCGATGCCCGGCCATGAGCCTGATGCATCGTGGCTTTCTTGGAGCCGCTTTCTGGCAGACAGTCCAGGCCCAGGCGTTGGGCCAACTTCATGACGTGTGTGTGCCGTAAGCTTGGACTGTGGACCCGTCTTCGTGACTCGCGCATCCCATTCAGTGTGGTGATCTGTTCTGAATCAGCAGCCCTGGTCTGTGATTGGGCACAGCCTGATGGTGCAGGTTTCAGCACAGGCGCCCGGCAGCTGCCGCGGCAAGCGCCTAGGCATCTGAAAGTGTTTCGCCTGGGTCTTTGTGCAGGTTAGGATAGGTTAGGGCTTCAAACCGGGCTCCAGTGCTTTAGGAAGGCTGCCATTTTTCAGCCTGTATCGGTTTGTCAATGCGTTGAAGCTTAGCGGCTTGCACATGTGCCAACATTCGTGTGGATTAAATTCATGCGCTTTGATGGCTGCCTTCGTGTGAGCACTGTGTGAACACAGGTTTTGTGCCTCTAAAGTTGGGGTAGTAGCACTTGTCAGCATGGTCTAGGCGTAAATGTCTTGACAAAGCATCATGGGCTCGCACATGCGACTGTGAGAAAGATGCCCGTCGTGTCCAGAATTTCTGCAGTCCATGTGACGTGGGAGGTTGAGTTTCGACGCCCAATTCAGCACCGCCGCGTATTTTGCAAACAAGCGGCTAAGTCTTTGAAGCCCAATACTTTGCCAAGCCCAACCGGAAACCTTGGCTTCAACATCATACACCGAGACGTCGTGGCACCAAGTGCGACAAGCTCGCCAGGTGAGGCCTGCGAGGTTGATGCAGGGCGCCTTGCCGTTTTGGCCTCGGAACCTGTGCATGTTCTCTGTTTGTGTGTGCCTTGGGCCTGCATGTGGACGATGATGTCGGCCTTCAAAGCGATGCAGCACATGTTTCCGAGCACATAAGCCATAAGCATGGATTCGCACAGTTGTCGCGTGGCCTGCGCGGGCACGTTTCAGAGGTCGCTGCGCAGCGTCAAGGTGTTTGTGCTTCGCTGCAGGCGCCTCCCTTTCTCTCCCTTCGCCCAACCAATACTACAATGGTGAGCAAAATCGTGGGATAACCAGAGTTCGGTTCGTCGGTGGGAAATACATCGATTACTGTGCTGAGGCTCAGATTCTGTTCAGTTTCCGATTTGAGTTGGAGGCCATCTTCGTTTGGAGCGCAACAAGATCGTGTCTTATTTTGCCAGGCACCGCAAGGCGGCGCAGAGCTTGTGTGCCTCGCGTGTGGAAGTCCCCGAGCCTGCACATGGATGTCGGGACTTCGGATCTGTAGATGAATCTTTGGGGTGCATGCTGAGGATGCAAAGGTTAGACTGACGTGCTGCCGTGACACATTTTACAGAGGCTATGCTTCTATGGATTTCGCTGACCGCCTCGGCGGCGAGCTAGGTCAGCTCGGAACTTGGGGTGCGGCTCGGCTGAAGCAGAGTGAAAACAGCAAAGCAGCCAGCTGTGTAGCAAGCAGAGCCGGCAGCACGGCAGATGTTGTAAGCCCAGGAGAGCTTGTCTTTCAGGCAGGATAGCTTTTACAATCATCGAGTGGTCTCTTTATTGGACAACGTAGAAACACCTTTTGCGACCTTGCAGCAGCTTGCATCGCGTCCGGTACAAATGCAGGTGCCTGCCGGACTTGAACATCCCAAGGTCGAATCTCTGAGCCAGCCCAGAAAACTCAGTACGAACGCAGCAGAGCAGCGCCTTCCGAATCCTACACCCGAAATCCATCCCAAAAGCAATGCAGCACTTCAAAACTTGCTGGTCGTGTTTACAAGTGCAGAACAACCTTATGCCGTTCATCCGGACAGATTGACTTGGCTTCACGCAAGCGACGGATCCAAGTCTGTTGTATTCACTGCAGATTCCCCCGAAGACACGATCCAAAGACCATCTACGCAGGAAATCCTTAAGGCAGTCTGCGTTGTAACTAAGCTTAAGATGCTCGAGAACAGGATGTCCCTTTATGTGGTGGGTTGCGGGCAACGCCGTGCAACAATAAGCGAGGTCCTGGCCGTGGGCGCCACAATGGGCTCAGTTGTCACCTGTGGTTCCCACCTCGGATTCCTGTCTCAAACCTGTTTCTGGCACTGAAATACTGGTAGGTGTCAAGCGAGAGTGACTTACGATATGGACTTCACTTACCCCACCTCCCAGACAGCAATCCCGGCCCCAGCTTGAAAAGGTCTGCTCACCGTGGCATGGCACCTCCGGGGTCTCTTTGAAACACCCTTCGAGGACGCCTGCAGGGTTGCATCCGGGAAGTGGGGCGAAGCTCCGGGTTGGCCACTGGAGGTTCAGTTCCATCAGTCTTTTGTTTCAGGCACAGCTTTGGGCTCTGTGTCCAATTGTGGCTCGTGAGAGTTTCGGGTGAGAGCACTTGCACAACTCTACACCTCAGAAGCAACGAGATTGGGGCTGTGGACCCCAGGAGCTATCCATGGAAGCAGATGACTTGGTGGAGGAGTACAACATGCAGAAGCAGCGCAGGCCAGTCGAACGGCTTTCATCGACAAGTCCCTGAAAGTTGAAGGGGATCGAGCGAGCCGGATTTCCCTTGGCGCCAGCTCTCTCACCCCGTATTGGCTGCATGGAGAGGTCGCTTCCGGCACGACCGGCCGCGGACGTGGAGCTTGGACAAATCCTTGGGAAAAGCAGCAAGGCAACAAGCGGTTGATAGATGAGTCGATGGTTTTTCCATACGTCGTAAATTGTTTATTCCGGTTGCATCGTAACCGCAAGTCCTGGCCATTAGGCCTAAGCTGTCCGTTCCGTTCGTATCTTGACGATAGCTAGATTCCCGCAACCGTCCGCATGCCTTCTCCGCCTTTGGACTTTGGAGTCTGTGCCCGACCTGGACTTGTCAGGTAGGCCGTGCGACCTGCCTTGACAATCGACAGTAGGGTATCCTGTACCGTCCTTTCTTGGGTCCTATCCGGTCTACCGAATACATATCCGTAGCTGCAGTTCGTGGATCCGCGTCGATCAGTTATACGACTCCAACCGTTTCTGACCAAGCTGCAGATTTTGAGCCACCGGAAAAGTACCGCTGCATC
This sequence comes from Symbiodinium sp. CCMP2592, assembly GCA_905221615.1. Classification (NCBI taxonomy): domain Eukaryota; class Dinophyceae; order Suessiales; family Symbiodiniaceae; genus Symbiodinium; species Symbiodinium sp. CCMP2592. The sequence goes on from CAJNDT010005002.1 coordinate 428,528, forward strand.
TGCATCTGCCACTGCTTCCCAGAGCCGGATGTAACGGACTTGTGCAACCGGATAGACCGCCTCGCATCTCCAAAACACTTGTCAGGCAGTGCGCCGCGAAACTTGCTCCAGGACGCCCGATGATGAGCTTCCGAGACATCCTGGCCACATGAGCAGTCCGTAATCTTCTTCCAAACCAGGACATCCTCGGGTGCGAGACGCAGCGCGTCAGAGGTCCGGGAAGCCGGGCCAGGCAGGTCTTGTGAACCTTGGGACTCTTCTCCAAGCCGATGGTAATTCAAGGTGCAACGTCTGGGTTCGGGAATGTTCGCATGGCCTGCAACGGCTCGATGGGATTAAGCCATTATGCAACCAACCGGTCCAGGACGGCGCAAGCCGGCTGCCGAGGCTTTAACAAGGCCGAGCTCGATGCTCGCACAAACACGGTCTGCCAGTGCAGGCCGTGGTCGTGGGAGGCCGCAGCATGACGCATGACGAAGGAGAGAGGGAAAGGGAGACAAAATTCCTGCCTTTCCCCGCTGCAGAAATCAAAGAACCGGCTGCATACAACCTTTAGCGCCATTTAACGCCCTCGCCCCTTTTGCCCGCTTTGGGTGCACTTGCAGGGGCGATACGTCTGACCCACCGAAAGGAAGAACTTAGAGCATGAGTGTTTTGATCTGTCTAGGTGTTTAGTTATTTCAGTTCGTCCTTCTGCAATGCTAGTAACTAGTAACTAGTATGCATGCAGATTTCTAAATGCACTAGGTTGTGCCTTTTTGCCTCATTTCCTTTTTGCTGTGTTTGTAAAATTTTGCTGATGTGCTTGGATGCACGACTTGGACAAGAAGTCATGCATTGCTGCGAAGTTGCTTTGCAGGGCCATGGCTGCACCGTCCCGAGACTCGAAGTGGCTGCTGTTCCTCGGCGAAAGGCCTTTAGACCTTGTTTCTTAGGCCCTGGACCAGCTGTTTTTTTTTAGGGTTTAGGGCGAAACCCAAAACCCTTGGAGGTGAGGCATGATGAGGCATGTATGCATGCCAGCAGAATTGTGGTAGGAATGGAATGACAAAGTATGCATCAAGCAAGAGTTTCTATGCTGGGACGTTAAGACATTACAATTCTATATGGTCCTTTCTACACACACTTTTCTCCACATCGAACATGCACCCCGCAAATCAGCTTTCGAGTGTATTCAGCCAAGCAGAATGCCACTCTCCCGGATCCACTACATGGTTGACCCTCCCTGGTCGCTGTTTTCTGATTAAACAGACTTGGAAACGCTTCTGCTTCAAAGCTCCAGGCTGCTTTCGAGCTGAAGTTCTCAATCTATGATGCAAGAATTTTCCACAATTTTCCCTTCCTGCCAACGCGAACACCAAAGTCGTCGTCAGGCTTGAGGCAGCGTTGGACCGAGACCAGCACACGGAGGACCTGCACGAATTTAGGCAGCGGGGGATGTGGTGCTGACGGCAGGCTGGTTGCCAAGGTGATGGGACGACACGAACAGGGAAGCCGACCCGAACGGCGCGCCTAAATGCCTTACATCCTCCTGAACTCTATACCCTCGTCGCAGGACGATGGCTTGGGTGCCCGGGCCATGCCAGTGAGCATTGGGAAAGTGGAGCGATTTCAAGGCCTGGACAGCTTCAAGTCGAAAGGCGTGACCGAATTCTCCAGAAGCACTAAGCGGGCTTGCGGCTTGCACTCGCGGCTTTCGCTTCAGTCCTGCATGACCCATGCCATCGCACATATCTCATGTCACACAGCCCAGTTTCCGGCAACCCCTTCAATGCAAAGCATTGCCGTGGGGCCATGCAGAATTCTGGGCATTCGTGAAGGCCGTTGTTGTAGCCCCCGCGTCAGTGCAATCGTAAAATTAGGGGTAGCAGAGGGGGCCGGTGGGGAGGTTCAACATGACATAGGATTTAATGCATCAGCCGAAGTTTGCAAGTTTTTCTCTTGTCGAGTGTCTGGTTGCTCATTGGCTTCGCCGTAGACTTTTGCCACACGCCGCACATGTTTGTTCGTTGTGCTTTGTCCGCTAAGTATGTGCTCCGCTGCATGTTTTTGGTTTCGACATTTTATGCTTTTGCTGCCCGAGCCCTACTTTGTATGGGAAGTGCAGTGCAGTGAATGCAAGCCGGGAGCTGCAGGTGGAGTCATCCATCCCAGAGTTAACAAACGCTTGCCAAAAGCAAGCCCAAAAGGTCGCATTAGAAAATTGGCAAACCGCCGACCTGTGCCGCCAGGAGTGCAGTGCTACCCTTCGCGCAGCGAACACGACAGAAGCAGGGTCACAATGCCCAATCGGAACGGTGGGAAAGCACACCGGAAACAGATCACAAGCATGCGGATAGCTACAAAGCATGAACACAGAGCAGCTCAGCAACAACGAGAAGTTATTGGATCTTCAGCTACGAAGCAAGGCCGTGACTTCAGCAATTGACTATCCTATAGCTGGTGTTCGAAGTCTAGCAGCAAGGTTTGATTTGATTTCGAGAGTGCTTTGGCGGGAAAATCTCTGAGAGACTCCCTCCCTCTCATTGGTGACCAAAGAAAGCCCGTATTCAACGAGCCGGTATAACGAGACTCCAATCAACACGAGCCCAGATCATCTGCGCAGTAGTGATCCCGTTCAGGGGCCCTCGTCGCAGCTGTGGTACTGCGTCCGGCCCGTGCTTTCCAGTCCCTCCCTCTTGCAGGGGCAGCGCCCTCAGCGACCACGGCGGCGCCGCCGCCAACCCTGTGCCCACCGCGGCCGGCACGGTGACAGAGCCGGAGCAACGGCCTTCTTCCGATGGTCGGTCCGAACATGACGAGCCGGCACAAGTCCGGTCTCCTGCTGTACAACGACCAGCCGGTTTCACAACGTGTCCAGCACGAAGACCTCGGCATCTTGCGCGGACAAGTTTGCTCTTGCACAGATGATGTGCTTTTCAGAACCGAAGTCTCATGTGCCTGTTGCGACTGCGAGTTGACATGCGGTGAAGCCACTAGTGACGCGCGGGATGATGCTACTAAAAGAGTTGGATGTGTGTTCTTCAGAACTGGCCGGTTTCAACAGTTTGCAGCAGCGCAAGCCTCCCTCGACAGTCTCAGATTGAATCGCAATCTTTGATCAGAAAGCTGCTCCAACAGAGACGGGACACATTGTCATTTGGTGCTGTCGACATGCTACCCAGATCGCCTGAAAGTGTTCCGGCTAGCCTAGACTTAATGATTCTGTTTGCAACGGTCTGCCTCGCGTAAGGACTCAATGTTTCAGCCTCGAGTTTCTCTCTGTAGGTCCACGCATCCCAGCTCTAATTCTACTGCTGCTTCTGCAGCTACTGCTGCTGCTGCTGCTGCTGCTGCTGCCTGCCAGCTTTTGGCAATGACACTGGTTTGTGGGTTATGCCGCTGCGCTCTCAGATCTCTGGGTGGAACTCGTCGTATGTCCTCATTCGTAGGTGAGGCGGCTTTGTTGCCAGTCTTTTTCGAGTGTGTTTGCAAGTAGGGTCCCTGTTGCATTTGGGTAGTTTTCCTTCAGAGATGGAGCTGGTGCAGGGCTCGGTGTGCTTTAGATTGCAGGCAGAGCCGTGTCGAGTGCTCGTCTGCAATGCGAGTGCAATTGTGGCGCCAACAGGCAGTACGTCTCGTGAGGCAAGTCGACTTGACAGAATGAAGTTCGTACGACAAAGAAATCAACATCTCAAGACCCTCCTCGTAATTTTTGGTGTATGGCACCAAGATAGGGGATATTCTTGGGTTCGAGGATGGTTGTGTGGTTGGGATCTTCAGGTGTGTTGTCCTAGCATGCTTTGCCTTTCATTCGGTGGCAGATTGAGGCTTTGGATTGCTGATGACCTGCACACTTGCGGGCTGGTTGAAGGTGCGAAAATGAGGTCTAAATAGTTGCACAAAAGCATAGTACATGTAAGGCGTGCCCGGATCGCAGTCGATTCGGCCGCAAACTTCGTCAATTTCATTTCAACATGGGTATGTGTTGCAGATTGGCTGCTGCCATATCCTTTGTGTTGCACTCTCTGTCCTCTCAACAACGCACTGCACCCGATCTACCACTATGACTGACTCAAGATGCAAAACTCCTCGTGGATACAATTACCGTGTTGTCCGAACCACTTCAATGTTGCCTTGATTTTGTCAGATTTTGTCGTTTAGCCGAAACTTCGTCCGCTGCAGACCCGCCGACGGGAACAAACGACCCCAGCTGTTGCGATTTCTCAAGCGCTTTTGTGAGCCCTGACGCACCTAAAGTCGGGCAGAAGTTTTACGTTTCCGTTTAATCAACAGTCAACAGTTGAACCCCCTGCTGGGCATCTGGCGTCTTAATCGGGAGAAATGTTGTTACGTAGATATGAACGGTCACAATGTCGTCAAATTTGCTGATGGTACCAGGTTGAAAAGAGTAAACGAAGCCACGTATTTAGGACATCAAATCACAAAAGCTATTGATATAAGACATGAAATCAACCACAAAATGCATGATACATTAAAAATTTGGTATAAGCTAACCAGTGCACTGGAAATTACGTGTCTATGATGCCATCATCAGAAATAAACTTCTACATGGCCTGGAAACTGTTCATCTAACGCAATCGATGCAGAAGAAAATAAATGCGTTTCAGTTGAGAGGAATTAGAAGGATCCTAGGGATAGATAATACTTATGTGAACCGCGCAAATACAAATGAACCTGTTTTGAGGAAAGCGAATGAGGAAATGAAGAAGTACAAACCCAGCGGCAAAGAAATCAAACTGTTTTCGGAGTTGGTTCGAGAGAAGCGTATCAAACTAGCTGGTCATGTTCTAAGAACCAGTGAGGAGGACCCCTTAAGGCAAGTTAGCTATAAGCCCAACTCCGCGAACACGTTGAGATTGGCAAAAGGAGGGTCGGAGGACCGAGACAGAATTGGTTAGTGTACACTAACAAATATATTTGGGAAAATAAGGTTTCCAATCCTCCGACTCAATATGTTTCTTCAGGTGAGCAAAACCAACGAATTTTCGAAGACGCCAGAACCCGCCAATTTTAAGCCGCCCCTCGTGCCCACGGTCTCACTTCTTTCTGCTTAAGAAGGCAAGGGACTTTGGCCCAGAAAAAAAACTGCAGGTCGTGGGTGGCAGAAGACAACTACGACATCTTTACCTTGTTACGAGGCAGGCTTGTGCTTGGAGGGGTTGGTGGCAGGCTGTCAGCCAGAGGATTAAGCACACCGATGGCATCGGAAAGCTTGAAGCAATGCTAGGCCTTTTCGGTTCCCGTGGCTTTATCGACCCTCGGCTCCGCCTCATCGCGACGGCACGGGGGCGCAGTGTCGTCACGGTTGGGAACTTGCTCCTTGGACCGATTTGGTGCAGCTTCTTGGAAGGGCTTTGTGCTCAAACGGCAGAACGCGACATCTGTTTGAGATACGGCAAGCAAGGCTGCATTGGATGCTTGGGCATGCAGTGTAGTAGTGTAGGGGCAGACAGTGATGTAGAGAATCTGTTGCTCCTCTCCAAGCCCAGGAAGCGACACGAGGTGCTTTTCCAGGCTGGTAACGGGCTGCTGGGAAGCTTGACTCGACTGGCAGCAAGCTTTCCGAAGCCCACTGGTCTTGTTTGAATTCCGCTGGTCGCGAAGTTCGGGGACCGCGAACCAGGTATTTGCGATACCAGGGAAACAAGTGCTACATGCCTGGTGGCGCCCCGCTGCACCCGGCTATGACCGGCCTCAACGGCAGGTGCCCCTGAAGTCTGTGCTGCGACGCAAGCTTCCGTGGCGGGAGGCTCGTGGTTTGCAGTCCGGCTCAACTTAGCCTCGCACGCGGGCGACCTTTATCATATCGGCCACGGCACAAATGTAACCCTGACATGTCTGTGCAGACCCTTTCGTGTTTCAGGTGCTTTTTTCTTTCAGCCAGGTTGAGAAACGATTCGCCCAGTCACCGGCCTCTATCGGGGTAGCTGGTGACTGCATGACCTCCCTTCTTAGTGCAGCCTGCGTGAGGGGTTTGGGGTTTTCTTGCTCTCCCCTTCCAACCCACCCAGTGTTGCCTTGTGTCCCTCCCCCCCAAGAACCACGTGCGCAGGAAAAGGAGTCAAGGTCGCCTTGTTATGCATATCTCGGGGTGGCTGCTGTCTCGTTGTTCGAACGATTCGCGGCGCCGGCTTCTCCGATTTTGGTCGCTCCTTGTCCCACTAGCTGCAAAGCGCAGCCATGCTTTCTTGCCATGGCAGCTTGTTCATTGCGCATTGACCTGTTTCGGGCCGCAATTGTCCACCGCGTCGGTAAGTCTTTGCAAGCTCCGCATATGAGAAGGGTTTTTCTGAGTGCGCGGGCTCTCTGCTCGGGAGCTGCCGGGCGGAAGCATTTACGGCAGAGGCCCTTTCAAAGCATGCCTGCGATTCACGTGGCCCTGAACAAAGAATGGAGCAGCCCAAAAGCTGGAACAGCTGAAAACTGGTTAAGTTTTGCAATATTCAGGCAGGATCGCTTGGTTGGGATCTATGCTTGTTTGTCTAGATCTTGGACATTGTTGGGTTCGTTCTTGCCATGGTAAGTCTAGTCTCGGATTCTACATGGTGATTTGCGCATTGACAGGTGCCCCTGTTCAAAGCCAGCCGCAAAAATCTCTCCGAGGAGACTGCAAGAGTGATGTCGTGCAGCCGACTGTTGCAGCACGCTACGGTTGACTCAATGTTTCATGACGGCTCTGCGTGGACATCTTTCGGTCATCAGACCCCAGAAGCTGAGAAAGAGAAACGTGTCAGGACGAGGAGATAATCCTGTTTCTGGCGGCCCTGCGAAAGTTCGGAGTCTACTCGGAGTGGTTCCCCAGCCTTCGCGAGACTTCTGGGAAGATGTTCGGAGTGCCTGTTTTGCTATGGGCCTTCAGCGCGTCACGGTTGTTTATCTTTGGATTCGACAATTCTCATTGCATCTGCTGTAAAGATCGTAGGGTGGCGTCAGCTATCTTGAGAGTATCTGCGAGTTGTTTCTGAGGAAGCTCTTGGAGCAGAGACTCAGCTTCAAACTCAGATCCGTATGAAGCATCCACTGTCTGAGAAACCCAAGCAAGGCTTCGGGGACGCATGGGGCAGGTCCAAACTGCCACAGCCCATCAGTTCATGCAGATGTCGTTCCCTACTTATGTTGGTGGTGTGGGAGTCGAGGATCCAACCACTTCGATTGCCAAGAGCGACGCCTTGCTCTTTCTCCAGGTACCGCTACCTGCGAACTCTTCCTCTCGAAGAGGCCTCCACACCAGTGACCTGGAAGCCGAATGAGGCGCACGCCCTGGAAGAGCACATTGAGGATTCACAGGTGGTGATATAGAAGCGTCAACCTGCGCGATCGAGCTCATGACAGGCACAACGAAAATGAATGTGGCAAGCGCACCAGACAATACTAGTAGAGATCGGCTCTTGGTTCCCATTCATGTCCACAAATGAATGCCATATGCTTCTGCATAGGTGTCCAACGCTTAGCTCAGACACAGAGTGTGAATACGCACCACTTGATATATACACATGTATAGGTATGTATGTATGTACATTTACATATGTATACATATGTATATGTATATGTATATGTATATGTATATGTATATGTATATGTATATGTATATGTATATGTATATGTATATGCATATGTATATGTATATGTATATGTATATGTATATGTATATGTATGTACATGTACATGTATATGTGCATGTATATGCATGCATGTATGTATGTACGTATGTATGTACATATGTATGTACAAATGCATGTATGTATGTATGCATGATCTATAGACCCTTTTTTCCGTGTATTTCTTTGTGTGTCTAGCATATTCATACGTATACGTACACGCATGCATGTATGTATGTACGTATGCATACATACATGCATATGTGTACATCTACACGTACATACCCATATTGTATATAGATGTCTAGATATTGGTTTTTCCGGTGCTGCATCCTATGACCATCAGATCCACGCCCTGCGTGGGACACCTGCGCACTCGGAAGCCCGGACCCTGCGGAGGCCACCGCCTTCAAGCTTTGGTACTGTTGCCATTTCTGCTGAAAGGAAGTGGAAGGTGTTAGAGTCTGGGTTGTTGACGTAGGGACCGCTTGTCACCTCGCATGCCTCGGCAAATTCATCCACCTCCTTGTGTTGCAAGCATACCAAAACCGGTACGGCAGGCAGAACATAGACAAAGGCCAATTGGGAGCTTACCAAGCACGAAAAAGAAGCAGCTTCAAATTGAGGAAACTATGTTCGCGAACGTACCGGTCTGGTCAACAATTTGCCGATGCTGCATCAAACGGCCAATGCGAACTTGAGTTCGGATTTGCTTAGTCTGCGGAGAGGTCGTGAGGTCGTTCTTTGGTCGAAACATCCGCTTGGAAAGACTTAGAGCAGAAGCCCTGCTGTGTCGCCTGGTTTGCTAGGTTGAGGTTGTGGGACGGTGATGTTTCAGCTTGCTTGAGTCCACTTGGCAATTATGTCTTCCTTGCAGGATATGTTTCAACAAGCGCAGTACCTACAATCTGAGCTCGTGAGCTTGCAGACAATTTCTATCCAGGCAGCTGTCGGCCCTTTGCGAACGCTTCACTGAGCAATTCGTCTGCCAGCGGCTCAGGCTGAGGACCCAGGACTTTGGGGCGTACTCGTCAGCAGTGGTCACAAGGCCTGAGTTGCCTTATATCGGGCAGTGAGGCAGCCTCTTTTGCATAGGTCGAACGTTGCAAAATGTTACATCAGCCCGTTGATCGCCTTGATGGGCTGTCCCGGCACTGTCGAGACGACCGAATCTAAACACATCCGTTTGCGTCGTCTGGGCCGCCACGAGTGCAGTGTGTGAACGGGCACGATGCTCGCTTGTAAAAGAAATGTTACAGCACCTCAGCCCGCCCCAGGCGAGGAGCTTCGGTGGGCTGCGAGTCATTACTGGAGCCGGGCAGTGGCCGTGGTGTGGAGCCTCAACACTTCACGACGTGAGTCACGAGCATCATCCAAACGCTTGAAATCTCAATCCAAATACATATTCCCGATTCTCCAGGTCGGTGCGTCACCAAAGGCTTTTCGAGCGCTGATCCCCGGGGTGCCTTGGTTACGGGTACTATGCTGCCACTGCGATTGCGATTCACCTCTCCGTGTTTGTCTTACTGGGTTTGGGTTTTGCTGCGCTCTTTCTGTCTCTGCAGCCTAGTCGGTCGGCGCAAGCAAACACCGTGCAGGTGGATTTGTTAAATTTCGACTCTGGAGCGCAGAACTACTTCCGCATGGCTGGGCCAGGGTCTCAGCTCGATTCAGGATCTTCGGGCATTCTCGGTGTATTTAGAGTTTAGGTAACCTGGGGATGGGGGTTGACAAGGGCCTGCAAGAGAGACCGAAGATGAAGCATGTGATCAGCGACAGTTGCCGGAGTGCAAGACTCAGGCAGACATCGCATGAACCAGTTGTCAGCATGAGCGAATCTGTGCAAGCGGCGCAACCTTGAATCTCAATTTCTGCACTCTGAATAAAGGCTTTTCATAAAGCTTGGAGCCGATTCTGTACCGTACTGGTTCATTCTACAAGGGTCCGTCTCCGACGCATGCCAGCTTGACAGACTGGTGTTGAAGGTCGGTGTAGCACATCCTGCTTTCTTTTGAGGGGAACCCCTCTACCAACATTCAGCTTGGCTTTCAGCCTTCAGGGGATGAAGAAACTGTAGGCTTAGAGAATAATTCCATTCCCAGTTGTACAAGTGTTCAGGATTCGGGCTTAGGGTGTTGCTGCTTTCGGGGCTCACGGCTTTGCGGTGGAGGGTAGTCGTAGTGCAAGGGTTTGTAGATGGTCTCTGCAAAAGAAACATCTTCAGGCTTCTGCCTGGAGGGAAGAACCCCTAACGTGCTTCATGTTGCGGGCGATTCGTGACGGTGTCTGTCTTTGTCCTCTGCATGTGTTTCTGTGTTTGTGTGTGTGTGTTCATGTGTGTGGGGGTTAGGTGTGGCAACGACTATCTCCTTTTTTCAGATGCTTTCAGACGATCCTAGCATGCACCAGGAAGAGCATCGTCTACATTGCAGGCCTTCTGTTGGCATCCTGTTATCTGAAGTGATTCGCTATAGTACAGTCGGATAGTCTCGCAGTGAAGAATGCAGTTCTCTGCCACGACGAAGTCAACTAATCTATCATCCAGCACAGATCTGTTTGCTTATGCACGGAGAGAGATTGGCGCATGACTACAACGGACTCGTAGGACTTGCAGCAGGGAAGGCTCAATGCGTCAGGGCTCCGGGCAGTGCATTAGTCTTCTGAAAGGATAATCGGTGTCTGCTTCGCAAGTAAATTCTTGGACCCCAAACTGTAGCCAGTGAGCCAGGCAAGGACTATACAGCTGGCGAGGAGATCCTCGACAGCTATGGAGGAGGTGTGGCGGGTGTTTCTGTCCACACTGCTGCCAGTAGCAAGCGGCGTGCACGACGAGGAACACCCCCCACAGCTTCTTTGATTGTCTGCTACTACAGGCAAGAACGACACCAACCTGCTGGTTCACTATGGCTTTCTTGCGCAGGACTCATGCCTTGCATTTCAAGGGTCGAGTAACTCGCAGCCTCGCCAGCCGCTAGCCGTGCAGAGGGGCTCGAGGCAAAACTTCCCAACACGTCCGAGCTCTTTCAACATCAACCGACCGGCCGTTTTGGCTCGATGGCTTCTGGGTCACGGAAGGGTCCCGAAGACGCCGCGCCGCCGACTTGCCTTCTGGGCCGCCTGGCTCTTTCTGGGCGGGGGGCTTTTTCGACACGCCCAAGCGCTCACGATACGGCAAGTGGTCCTCTGTGAATCTCGAATCAATCTCAAAGCGAGGCTGAACATGTCATCAGAGAGTCATCGTGCAATCGTTGCCGAGCTTTGTGCCCTTGCCCGTTTCATGTGATTAGAGCTAGCTGTACCCATCGTTGTTGCTCGTCCAGTCATGTGGCAAAAGCCTCCTTTCGCAGAGGTCGAGCGGGGGACCAGCCATGACCATCAAGTATTCCCGGGAGTCAAAGAACCCGAACAAGGCCGCGTGGACCGCGCAGGTCTCATATGCGGGCATTACGCAGTTTCTGGGTTACAGGAAGTTTGTTTCCAATTTCAGGAAGATCCAGCTTCCTACACATGTGTTTTCATGAAAAGAATGTCTAGCTCCTTAGCCTCTTCCTGCATCCCCGTGAGGCATGCAAGGCACAGGGCGTTGACCTCAGGGTGACGCTTGGCCGAACACAGCTAGCTTCAGGGGTACTTCCAGAATCCCAGTGTCGCAATATGTCGTGATTGCAAGGCACTACAAGAACACCTATGAAACCGCGCAGGCAGGGAGTCTTTTCCACTGTTGAAGTCCGTCGAAGAGGCAGCCTTGCTTCTGCGTGTAGCTCCACTTCTCACTTCCCGCGCTGTCTCCAGGAGCGCACTCTCTGTCTCTCTATCTCGTCGTCGCTCTCTCTCTCTCTCTCTCTTTGTCTCTCCTCCCTTCCCATGTCTCTCCGTCACTCAATCAAACGCAGCATGGAAACTGACAGGCCATCAAGGGCATGACCCTTACGAATGCCAAGCAGTACTTGCTGGATGTTTGTGAGAAGAAAAGGCACTCGTCTTTGTTGATTGGAGTGCCAGGTGTCGCGCACTAGGTCTAGAAGATGTGTAGTTGTTTCCGCTATGTACGAAGCGTTGGAGATTGTACACTGTTCGCGGCATCTGTCCCACACTGCTTCCTGTAAGTGTCCAAACTCAATGATGCAGATGAGTAGGGAGTCGGCCAGGCAGAAGCAGTAGTAGTAGTGGTCGTAGTAGTAGTAGTAGAAGAAGTAGTAGTAGGAGTAGTAGGAGGAGTAGTCGTAATTAGTAGTAGTAGTAGTAGTAGTAGTAGCAGTAGTAGTAGTAGTAGTAGTAGTAGTAGAAGTAGTAGTAGCAGTAGCAGTAGCAGTAGAAGTAGAAGTAGCAGTAGAAGTAGAAGTACAGTTCGAAGTAGAAGTAGTAGTAGTAGTAGTAGCAGTAGAAGTACAGTTAGAAGTAGAAGTAGTAGTAGTCGTCGTCGTAGTAGTAGAAGTTGGAGTAGTAGCAGTAGTAGTAGCAGTAGTAGTGTAGTAGTAGTAGTAGTAGTAGTAGTAGCAGTAGTAGTAGTAGTAGTAGTAGTAGTAGTAGTATTAGTAGTAGTAGTCGCGGCGGAGGAGTGAGGAGGAGGTGAGGACCGGAGGAGTAGTAGTAAAGTGGCACGAGCGGTTCAAACATGGGGGAGTCCGGAATGGCAACGTCCTTTTGGAGCCCGCTGTGCATCTTAAAGCTGCTGCAGCTGACATTTTGCTTCACGCTCTGTATTCCGACTGTGCCTCTGTAAGACATATTCAGATCCTGCTTTTAGTTTGCTGGCCCGACACTGACGCAAGCACCGCCATCACGGATATCCAAGAGTACTTCCCGCCGAAGTGTTGTCTGCAAGTACGAGCTTTCTATGCACGCAACTATCGTTGGTTGCTAGCTCATTTCTCTGTCGCCCAGCAGATGGGGATTCAGATCAATCGATTTTTCTTGGACTGACCACGACTCCTTTTACCACAGCCTCAGAGTACATTTCCTATGCATGACCGATTGTTCATCTCATCTGGAGTAAACAAGGATTCGCGAGTCTTTGGCTGCAGGTGCATCCCGTTCCGCAAGTACACGGGTTGCATTGGTGCCGCACCAAGAGAGATAAGCGCGGTGAAACGTGTCAGAGTTCAAGTTTTCGGCTGCCACAGTGCTGTGAAAGTTCTGCCGTTGCTTTTCGGCAGTCTAGACTTACTGAGCACAGTGTCAATGCAGCGACTGCACAAGGCCTGTGTGCAGGCTTCAGCCTTCTTCGCGTCCCCGAATTAAACCGATCTTGGCGAATGCCAGATGCCTGAGGCCGAACTCCGCAGGCCAAGGAGTTCAAGATGACCCAGGCGTCTGATTGACGCCTTGACGCTTCTTGCTGTCGGTGATCTCCAGTGACAGTGAGTGGCCTCGGCAGGTAACTGCACGGTTGATGTGAGAGTGTTTGGTGACGATAGAATCCACACAGTCAGACAGCAAACCACCATCAAGTTCCACACGCCTCACTGCCAGGGCCGCTGGCCAGTCAAGTCGGCCAAGATTGTCCTAGGGCTGCTCAGGCGTGCGGTCACACGGACAACTCTGGAGTTGGGCAGTGTCCAACTTGGGGCGAGCATTACTTCCCATGTTGGGGTATAATGTGGCAGGCGATGTAGGTGTAACAAACATACCTGTTCAGCGCTCAAGGATTTTTCAAGGGAACACGACCTTTGGAGAAGTGTCTGTTTGTGAACGGTGATGCCGGAGCTGAGATCTGACCAACTCAGGTTTTTTCACCCACATGCCGGGAAACTCATAGGCAACAGCTATTTTCTCCGTGGCGTCGTAGACTTCCGGACGAATCAGACACTGGATCCCCGACGAAGGTTTCAGCCCAGCTCTGCTGCGCAGGAATGCCGAGGCCAACGCAGAGTTCAAGAACTTGGAGACCGAGAAGTTGGTCGTGGAGCATGTGCAGGCAGGGCAGCAGCAACTTCAACAGCCCCGCAAGGCATCAGAGAGATGGCCCTGAGATTCCGCCAAATCGACAAGCACAGCCAACAACATGCACGGTACTTTCGTTGGTAGTCGTTGTCAGAGTTGTCTTTGTCGGGGCATGCCGAGTGTTTTGGACCTTAAGTGGGGTCTCCTGACTGCTGCATACCTGGACAGCTGGTTGTAGTCCGAAAATGCCACTTCCACCTAGCGGCGCCTTTCGCTCAGCTGCCGATATTTCAATGACGTCTGAAGCTCGACGGCGCGAAAGGTGAACGCAGCGCAGCAGGGCCGTCGACGAACCTACCGAGCTCACGGCCGCATCGGCCCATACATGTCGGGGGCCTTGGGACCCGACATCGAGTCCAGGGGTCTCATCGGTAGACTAGTGACACAGTGAGCCTCTACATTGACGTGCGGAAGTTCTGCCCAGGAACTGCCCGTGCCATGTGGAGCTCATCCTGTCAGAGCCCCTCGATGGCGTGGAGAAGGCAGACGAGGCAGCACGTTGCAGTGCCGTGCCCGGTGCGGTTCAGGTCTGCTCAGTCTTAAAGCATCAGCTTCACAGTGCCATTCTCCAGAGGAATCTCCGGGGCTGCGTTTTGAGCGAAGCATTCTCAGGAGGTCAAGCCGAAGAAGTTCACCCGAAAGCAGTTCGCCAAGCTCCGCCTGAAGGCACAAATCAAGACAGATTGTTGGCTCCTCTCGAGACCGAGTTCCACTTCCTTACTTTGTGCTTCTCGTGATGCCATGCCGAAACTGGTCCTAGAGTCGCAGGTTCATGCATCAAACCCAAGCGTAAAGAGCATTGGAGCGATCCCGCTGCGAGGTAGGTGGCGACCAGTGAGAGTGAGAGGTCACAGTTCCCAGAGTCAGAGCTTTACTCACGGCGCGGTGAAAGCAGGGCAGGGCTTTTTGCGAAGGGGTGCTGGGAGCATCCAGGTGCACAGGGCTTGTGCATTTTTTGGTCTGGTGGTGCATGGTTAGCAGGTTCACCCCCGAACTTCTCCAAGCAGGTTTTTGTTTCAACGACAGGAGGCTTGGACACACTGGACCGCATGCTCCGATGGTTGGACTCTGGCGGTGCATTTCCGGCTCGAACTCTGATTCTTGTACAGGGATCCAAAGAAACCGCGCTGCCTTTGGTTCAGGGCCACTCGGACGCGGATGTGTCTGGTGATCTGAAGTGCCAGGAATCGTGCTATGGAACTATGGAGTGCAGCGAGATGTGTAAGCGGTTGAAAGTGATGAGGAGCAGTGATTGGCATCAGTTTGCGTACGTTCCACCCGATGTGCACCTTCCATCACCTACCCTTCGAACAGGGGCGTGCCTCACAGTAAGGCTGTGATGTGGTTGAGATGCAGTAGAGTACATGCTAAGCGGCCCTAGGCGCGCTTCATGTGAGCGGTGGAAGTGCAGTTTTCAGTGTCCCCGAGCCGAGGCCGCTGCCGGGGCCATGACGATCAAGTACTCCAGGGAGTCGAAGAACCCGTCGAAGGCCCCGTAGAAGCGGAGCGCCGGAGTTGCGTTGCGCCGCATTGCGCCGCCTGTGAGAGGCCTGCAAAGCACAGGGTGTTGACCTCCGGGTGACACTCGGTTGCAGCCTTTGCGGTATCGACAGTTCTGTCCTTTAACGAAAATTCGTCAGAGGTTTTTGCACCAAGAAATTGAGTAACCTCAGCGCGTAGCGGCCCTAGCGAGCACTCCAAGCCTCTGGAAAGGATGCCTGTGTGTTTGACGATAGGACCAGCAGAGCACATAATATGGAGACGAAGTGACGGGTGAGCACCCGGGTCTGTCGCTTCCCATTGCAGGCATTACAAGAACACCTACGAGACTGCACAGGCAGGGACGTGATCAGGATAGCACACCAGCGGGAGTGTTGATTTGCTAAAGCCGTTTAATCAAAGCCGTTATCTGGAAGATTGAGAAGGTTGTGAGATTCCTGGGATCGCCTTCCTTTTTTGGAAGGGTCTAATGGAGCAGCTCCAAGCCAAGCCTCGTCGCGCACCCTGGCAGCAGGCGATCAAGGGCATGACTTTGACTAATGCGAAGCAGTACCTGCAGGACGTCTGTGAGAAGAAGAGGTCCCTCTGAGCCTCTGAAGTGTTTGAAGCCGCTGGTTGCGCCGACGGCTCCTGTGCAGGTGCATCCCGTTCCGAAAGTACACAGGGTGCATTGGCCACCTGGCGAGTAGAGAGTTGGGAGGGAGAGAGCAGCGGTGAGATTCGTATCTTGAGAACTTGACACGTCAGAGGTGTCCTGCCCTCCAAACTGTTGGACTGCACCTGCTGACAGCATGAGGCCGCACACCACAGGCCAAAGAGTTCAAGATGACCCAGGCAGCAACACGTTTGTTAGTGCAGTGTGTCGGCAGCTTTCGGCCGGATGGCATGTGTGGTCTTCTTTCACACAGCGGACATTCTCTTGCGCGAGCAGTGCAGGGACTTCCCCTGCTTACCATGTCGCAGAGCCATGCATGAGCTGAACGTCCCGACACAGGGCCGATGGCCGGTCAAGTCGGCCAAGATCGTCCTTGGGCTGCTCAGGCGAGGGTTGGTGAACAAATCAGAGGGTTTGTTTGCACTGGTGGCCCAAACGGCCGTGAAGGAGATCGGTACTTGAATTTCGCTTGATTGCACCGCAGGAACGCCGAGGCAAATGCCGAGTTCAAGAACCTGGAGACGGAGAAATTGGTCGTGGAGCATGTCCAGGTACTCACCATAAACGGGAAGGATTTAGATTTTTATCGTCAGAGTCTCGCGTGTTCAAGCCGGGGTTGAGGCTCAGCATGGATTTGTGAACTGCAGGTGCGCACACACATACCTGTATTAAGTTGGAACATACCTTGCCGATTTTCGGCTATTGGCACCACCCACCCAAAAAGATAAATATCTATCCTAAGGAATTATTTTTATGTATTCTCAATACCCGTATTTATCCAAGTGCCATAGTTCAACATAGGCAAGGTGTTCCTTGTAGAATTTGGTTCAGGGTTTAAGGTTTATTTGGGGTTAAGGGTGTAACACGATAACATTATTTTGATTAAACAGTATTGTGATTGCTCTTCTTTGGTGGCTTACCTACATGTATAACAAATATTTTGGTTCATATTACTATGCATGCTTATCCTTCTCTATTTGTCCAAATTTCATTATCCTTCCATACCTGAAGTAGTGTTTCGAATATTGGTTTTTCAAATCTATGTCGTCTGTAATGGTCTTAGTTGCTTCTCTTAAAATACAGATACTCGCATACGGTGAATCCATACAGCTTTGTTCGTTAAACTTTTCTCCCACTGCCTTAATGCTTTCAAACTTCTTAATGCTTTCATACAGTTCAATAATTCCTTCTTCGTCTCTTAATACAATACTGTGCCAAAACAGTTCAATTTTTCCTGAACTGTTTTCTCTATAGGCATTTGAAGTCGCCATAAATTATATGAGACTTTCCTCCAATTTTTTCTTCCACCTCGTGGTAGTGGGTTTGCACTTACAGGTTGAATAATGTCTTGTGGGGTGGTTCCTTCCAGTTGCCAATTCATCACTCTACTATTATATCAGGGTTTAGTCTTTTAAGTCGTTTTTTTGAGAACCATTATTTCCGTAAGATTTGGGAGGGGGAAACCCGGCAGGCCCCCTCTTGGTGGCAAAAAGAGTAGGTAGAATGCCTGTAGACGGTATGAAGAGGAAACCCCGCAAGTACCGATGAATGTGGGGTTATAATTTGTATCTGCATGCTGTACAGATACGAATGAGGCATCAAAAACGGATGTCCAATTCCATTCCATCTTGTCTAGGTACGTCAAAAGGTATAGTGTCATATTGAACAGCAATACATCTTCTGATGGAAAGGCAAGACAGTCAATGCAGCACGGTAAGAAGAAATGCTAACCCAGGTGGCAACATCGAGTATTATGTTCATCCCGTATAGGTGTCGGATTTACATGTCATAGCTCCCTCATCATTGCTCAACCACAAATACCTCGTTGCTACTCACGTGATATCTGTTACATGGCTACGTACTTGCCTGCATTGTCAGTGCGTATTGAAATAGTGTTCGTGTAGTGTAACAGCGATGTAATTAATTTTGTCCGAATGCGGAATCTATACTTGCCTAGCACTTAATGTTTTTAAAGTGTTTGTGTATTATGTCTGTGTTATAATTAGTATGCAACTAGCTCTCGCTTCAACATTTACTTGATATCCAACTATTAGTCAGTATTGAATGTGAAATACCTGTGTTGCTATGCCATATTAACCAACCTAACATGTATTCCGGTTTTAAGCAATGCTATTGTAATTGTGTTCTTCTATACAATTAACGGGTAAACCTTTATTACATGCTTAACGTGTGACAATATTTTTGTATATTCAACAACATTCATCATGGCTAACTGTTCAGGCAACTAATGTGGAATGCGCAAGCAGTTGAAACTGGACAACAAGACCAACCGCAGGAACTGCTATTGCACCGATGGTAGGAAACTAGTCGGTCCAATGCAAACAGCATTTGAGTGGCAGCTAGTGCGATACCTTAGTCACCCAAATCATTTTGAATGCATCCTGGGTTGTATGTTTCATGTGTTACCTCCACCCTCAAAAAGCAGACGACGATTTGCTCCTTGTGTACTTACCGTTGTTTCTTCTGTACTGAAATAAACGATGCTCAGCATCCCCAAAAAATGAAAAAGCACTTAACTGTTACGTCTTTTCGGGTCCACATCTTCAAAGACAATAAAACACCTAGTCATGTTGTTTACTTAGGAAATGATCTTACATGTATCCGTATTTGTTAGTCTTGTACTAAGCTCAACCAGTATTGGCCAGATAGTACAACAGGCCCTGCTCTTGCTGCATGAGAACTGATCCTGCACGAAAATGGCATTTTGCGATTTGTTAAGGCCTTGCGCTACGTCGGCTGAATTTCCTAAGCAGTGAAAAAAATTCACATACTATAGTCTGTCCTCAGCAGAATTTTGGAAAAGGCTGGCACAAACCTCCAACCCTCTGTGGGCAAGCAGCTCCGCGCGTGCAGCCAACGACTGGGGTGCGAGCGGGCATTCACAGAAGAGTCCACAACCAAAAAAGCAGAAACACCAACATAACCAAAACAACCAAAAACACCAAAAATCTGGGGGACTAGTCTCCTGGAAAATTGTGTGTTTTTTGTTTGTTTGTTTTCTTTTTTTTGGGGTTTTGGTTTGCTTTTGGTACTTTAGAAACTGCTATTCCGCCTAGAGGGTCTTACTATATCCAGTAGAAGGACGAGAATATTTTAAAACAACATGCGTGTCTTAAAGCAATGCTTTTGTGCTCATACGGGCCGGCCATCTGAGACCTCTGAGCTCACGGTCTCTTCCTTAGCCCGGCTCTTCCTTGCACACTTGGCCACTCTGCAGCCGGAGATGCCCGAGAGGAGGGGTCTCGAGAGCCTCCTTGTGAACGACGTCTTGCTCAAAGGCCTGGACCGTTGAGGCTTCCTGGCCATGGCACTGTCGCTCTCACATAAACCTGTTGGAGACCCGCTCCTTCGTCTGCGACGGCGGGGTAGCGAGCAACCTCACCGTGACCTCCGTTTTGTGCTTGCCCTTGACTCCGCAGTCCCCATCGGGGCTCTGAACAAAGGCCGAACCTCGTCGCGGAGAGACAAACACAAAGAAAATAACAACGCAGAACGAAGACATTAACGTGAGAAAAACAGAGACAAGATAAATGAACGGAAACGGTTGAACCATCAAATACATAAGGAAAAATGACCAACAACCGTGAGTATTATAAAGAACATATAGAGGTAATGAACCAACAATCAAGCGAATATAGACAACACCACCTTGAAGAAACAAGGCAGAAGGACAGAGACTAGCATTGGTAAAATAAGAAGGAACGTAATGACAATAGCAAAGATTATTATGAAAGCAAAAAGTTACAATCACTAGGAAACCAAGCCATCAAAGAACATGCAGACGAGTTCCTACAAACAACCCAAGATAATTAATAATACAATCAAATATATTATCAATGTCCAAAACAAACTAGGATTAAAAAAGTAAGGTGAGTTAAACTGAGACAAGGGCATGTCTTCTTATTCTTCAATGTTTCTACCTTTTCTTCCTCTTCTTGCAGTTTGATTAACAAGTCTCTCGTCGCTCTTAAGAGTATATGGGTTTCCGAAATGTCTTTGCTTGTTTTGCTTCAGTAGTTCCATACAGGTAGCATACTCAGAGTGCAAATTACTCATATACAATAGCTTATATTATGTTAATCGCTATCGCTATTCGATTTTGCTTTCTTCAGCTTCGTTATTTTTCTTTTCAGGGTGGCCATTTCATTTTTCACTGCTTTAAATGATGACAGATCCAGCACAGGTAGCAATCTTGGGACGATTGTGGCGCCAGTTCAGGTGAATGCAGCACAGCAGGGCCGCCGACGAACCTATCGCGCACACGGCCGTATCGGGCCGTACATGCACCGGGCCGAGGGCGTTGACTGTGCAGCATGAAAGCATGAATGAATGACTGACAGTTGGGGAGGGTGCCACCGTTGAATGCTGACACTTTAGATCACGGAAGCTGGCGCGGCATGGTAGCAGCTAGCACGTGCGGGCTGTGCCTCCACTTCGATGTTTGAGGAATTGCCCGTGCCACGTGGAGCTGATCTTGTCTGAGCCTCTGGAAGGCGTGGAGAAGGCAGACGAGGCGACCTGCGTGGTGCAGCTGACAAGATTCGAAAATCCGGGGGCTTGTGCAGGACTTGTTGAGGAGACTAGCGGCTAGCCGGGAAAGGTTCAACCCCCTCGAGAAGCAGTGGCAAGGGCAACTTCACGCAAAATTCACAGGCTGTGAATGTTGTTCGAGGCTTGAGGCTGAAGGCTATCGTCCCCACATATCCGAATAGTCTGCTGCGCGAGGAGGTGAAGCCCAAGAAGTTCACACGAAAGCAGTTCGCGAAGCTCCGTCTGAAGGCTACTGGTATGTAAAGTCAAAGTGTTTCATGCTGCGTCCTTCCGTCGTTTCTGCCTTGGTGAGAATTTCGGCATTGTGGGGCCGAACACGGGCCGTCGTTGTGTAGTCCTGGACTTGGCTTAGCGCCTATGAGCAAGTTCTGGTGCATAGTGCCGAAAGCATTTCCGCAAAACAGCCTCGCCTGTTTCCAACGCTTTGGCTTCATCCGTGCTCGTGCGGAAACCTGTTGCATGAGGGCATGAGGGCGTGTTGTGGTGCTGGCAAGCCAGCCGTAGGTACACTCTCGAAGAGTGTCCAGCACCTCACAGTGGTCCCCTTGTGTGCCACAGCAGCCTTGCACCTGGGTCGACCAGTTCCCCCGAACTTCGTACACCTGCAGCTGCATGCAGCATGAACCAAGCTTCAGGCCTGGTCTTGGTTGTGAATCACATTCACTGACACAGGTGGGCGGCGACCAGTGAGATGGATCCCTGATTGAGCCTGAAACGGCGCGGCAAAATGGGCCATCAAGCCTGCAGACAGTGGTATGTTCGTGGTCGGGTGCCGAAGTTCGAAGTGCCAACAAAACTGAAACGGAGAAGCTTGCAGGATCCTGCTGGCGGTTTTGCTGAACTTCCCCTGCCCCGAGCCGCCGGACTGTGCAGAGCCCAGATCAGAGACGTAGGAGCTCCAGAAGTCATGCAGATTTCTGCACTCCTTTCGTCGAAGGTCTCGTTTTCCCCAGCACCGATTGCTAAAAACGTGCTGTAGACTCCTCCATGGTCGGTAAAGATCACATGACCTGAGGGTGCATTGGTGCATTCAGGTATGTGGATTCTCTTACATCTTCGATGCTCAAAAAGCGGCGTTCCACCATGTTTTTCTCGGAGTGTCCATTCGCAGGCACTCGCATCTCAAAGATCAGATGCTGCAAGTGGCGAGGCCGCCGATCTGCCCGGGCCGATGCTTGTCTTCTGTTTTGCAGCATAGCAAGCCGAGGACAAAGCGTTCCATCACAGAGAATGACTTGCGGCTAGCGGATCTCGGATGTGAGGTCTTTTGGTGCCCAGCCTATCAGCTGGAATCTAGAAGTGTCTTCCACCTTACTGGAGCCTTCGGGAGACCAAAGACGCACCATGTGAACTTTGGGGGTTGTGTGCTTCGGGCATGAAGCCTAGTCTCAATCTAAAGTGAGGATGCTTCGTTTCGAGTACTGTCAAAAACTGTGTGGTCTCTACCAGTCTACATTCTCAGCCGGCGGGCCGAGTGTCAACACGTGGTTGTGAGCCACGTCAGGGCCAAGAACTTGAAAGTCCGACCAGGAGGTTCGTGGCCGCCCGGCGTAGTTTCGTATCGTTGGAGGATTCGAGGGTTCCCACTTGCAGTGCTGGTCTTACATAGACGTGCGACTTACGAAGTTTAGTCCTTCCAGAACTGTCACTGTTATTTCAAGCATCTTTCAATTGTTCACCGAGAAAGGGTCGGTAAATTTGGAGACCTTGCTGTTTCTGAACAAGGGGCGGGCACTTCCGACAGGCGGGAAACACAAACGGGCTCGATTCAGAGGAAAACTGGAGACCGAGTACATTCCTTTCAACCGCCTGCTGAGTAGACCTTTCTTCTCCAACTCCGTGCTGCGCCGTGCGTGCCAGGTGATGTCGAGGGCGTCAATGCGCGCAAGCCTCGACATGCTGGTGCTGCCTTCATCGCATTGTTGGCAACATTATTTGGGAGTTTGTCCAATGTGAGATCAATGGCTGGGCTCGTGATGCACTACTTCCGTCAGGACGCTGGACTTGCGGACCTTTATTGAACCAAGACTCTCAGCAGGGCCCCGTGCAGCACAGCTGTGGACTGACGAGAGCAGTGCTCATGCAGAATCAGAAGCTATGCGGCAAAATCTGCAGCATAACATCATGCTCTTCAAAAAAATCCTGTGTATTTGTCGTGGACCCAGGCTCCGGATTCTCAAGCTAAGCGGAGATGAGTTCAGCAGCTCGACATGCGGAAGGATGGTCAGGTGTTCCGGGTCTCGGATCCAGCATTGGAGTCTTTAGGACTATGGGGTGCTGAGCGCTGGATGGACCATCGGTTGCCGGCGTCCTTTGTTGGTTCTCCGGGGACCGGCTCCCGACAAGGTTCTTACAACGTGCATGGGCTGCTCTCACACTCGCGATTGCCAGCACAACGCCTGAGCCTGAGATGTGAAGACGAGCCTGCTGTGCCCCATCTTTTTCATGTAGGTACTCGAGTATGCATGCATGATAGCGCAACAAACTCTAACGATCCAATCGGTGCGAAAATGATGGAATGAAGCGTTTCCGGCGCTATTGTTCACGGGTTCATGTGCACGGCTTTTGGATTTGGGTTGAGGGCTTAGTTTGTTGTTTCTGCTGGAGGGCGTTTCTTCTGCTCGAGAGGGTCAGGAGAGTTCTGATCCAAAACGGATTGGCTTCATTCGGCTTAGGTTGGCTTCTTCAGGGGGTTTGTTCAGGGCACGAGGTAGGGCTGGTTCAGGCTTTGGAGCCGCAGGTTTTTGTGTTAGGGAAGAAGACATCAGCAACTTGCTGTGAGACATGTAGCCCTTCAACACTCCAGCAATCTCCAGCAGCAGGAAAGTGTGTGAAGGGAATCACGTCTTTCAATGTTGAGCACCGAGCCAGACCTAGGCGTGGCTCACGCAGAGGCACGGCTTCTCAAACCTAGGTTTGCCTACGGCATGTGCCAGGTCGAGGTTTCTCAGGCGCAGCAACGGTTAGATTCTAGTGCTTCTTCGCAAGACTTTTTCTGGTCGCAGGCGGCTGCCATGTCTTGGCTGCTCGACAGCTGTGGAGTCCAGCTTGCAGAGTTGCACAGGCGAGCAGGGGATGGGGCAAGCAGAGGATGCAGGATACCGTGGACCACTTGATGCACTGTAGACTTTGGCCACAGGCGACACAAGAATCCACAATTCAACAAGGCTGAGGCTCTAGGACGTGTATCGATGCCTGATTGCATTTTGGGCCGCCCCATACCATACTGCGACACACTTCGATCGAATTTACACCATGCAGATTCTTTGGCATGATTGCTTTTCATGTTATTGTGAGCATTAAACCGAACACACTACCATGTCGGCTGCTAGTGCTATAGGGTATCCGTTGCCTCAGAACGTATGTAGCGTTGCCTCGTCTGCAAAATCGTGGCAAGAATTTGGCATCCTTCATCTCTGATGTCCTGTATGTTTTGCTTCTGAGATTGGTATCAGGTACCCGGAGCCCTGTCCCCAACTCCGCCACACTCCAAGCTTGTCGTGCACCAGACAGGCGCGAGCCTGTGCTGCAGAGAGATCGCTTTGGGGAGTTGGTCGGCGAATACCGGGCCGGGTCCTGAGCCGAGTGCCGAGCTCCCATTGGGCGCTTCGGGCTTTTGTTGTGTCTGAAGCCGTGAGCCTGACATAAGCCTTCGGCATATTGGAACATATTGGAACCTGGGAAGCATGCCGCAGCTGAACGTGAAGGCCCTTCGAACAACCTTGACTCCGCATCCCGGTAAGGCCAGATTGGCGAAGCTCTGGACCGGCTGCGTGGAGGCCGCCGCCGACGATCGGTTTATTGGCTCAAGACCCGAGCGCTGCCTCGTCCCTTCGCAGCTGCGCTGCAAATCATGCATCTTTGGGTCTTGACCTGCCCGCCGGGAGCTTCCATAGCAGAGCACGGACTCGTAGCGCGCCCGGGATATGCTCATAACGATTCTGGAATCTGTGCCCAGCCCTCTTCGGTGCGGATTCATCGAAGCTTAACAAGAATCGGCTGCGAAGGGAGATGTACTCTTGAACCAGCTCTGAGCACGCTGAATCAAACTGTGATCCGCTAAGGTTGTATTTTACCCTTGAATACAGACGGGCATTGTCTGCATGGGCTTGTTGGTTGTGGAGGCTGCGACGAGACGACTAGAGCTTGTGCAGCCGGAGTTGCCGCGGGGCAAGCTGCGTCGTCCTCAACAGCCGCAAAGAGACGAGAAGCGGAAGGAACGGAGTCATGGTATCTAAACAAATCGTGCGATAGCTGTCAGCATGCTATCAGCCGAACTGCTGCTGAGTTACCTGTCAATGCTAGGAATTTGCGGCTTCATGCTGTTCACGGTAAAGTCTTCCGAAACTCTGGGTTGCTCGTTCATACTGCAGGTCTTCGACTGATCTGACTCCTGCCCGCACAGACGAGGCCATCATTTGCATCGCGAGTGCTACACCCCCCCTTTATGGTTTCGACGGTGGTGCTAAGTACAGGCGTCACACCATCAGCCAAAGTTCCGACCACTGTCTGATCAAGTATTCAATCAACTGGCGCACAGTGTATGCAACGACGTATAGCAACGAGATGACCACTATGTATGGACCGACCATTTTTGTGGGGTTTGGCGGTTCTGCGGTGTGATGCCCTCCCCCATTTGGATGGGTTGGTGGGCGGGTGGGTTCGGGTTTGGGAGATACATGCTCTTGGGAATGTTTGCTCTTCGTTCGGCTTGCCCCTCTCGACATGTTCAACTGTTACGAGAATAGAAAGTTCATATTACTGTAAACCACCCAGTCCAGAGGCTGTTAGCACTGGGTCGCAATAACATCAATCAAGATCCGGAAACAGGAACAGATATGGGTAAGTGAAGCCAAGCGACCTGCTTGAGATGTCGCCGTGATGCCAAGATCCCACGAAGCCCAGTCCGAAAAGCGGTCAGTGTCGCACAGATTCTGCGCGCACCCGAAGAAGGAGGGCGTGGGTGGGGGTGCGTGTGGCATGTCATGGGCGGGGGGCGCGAGGCGCGGTGGGGACGTGGCAGCATCTGAATGCACACATGCATGCATCTATCTATCTATATACCTGCCGACCTGTCTACCTACTGGTACCTATCTTGTACCTATCTATGTATCTATCTGTCTATCTATCTGTCCAACTATCTGCCTTTCTATCCGTCTCTCTCTCTCTCTCTATCCATTTACCATCTATCTCTCTAACTCAGTTGGATGTGCACACAGATGTTCGATTCAATACCTTGACAGATCACAATCGAGCACGTCGGACTAATAGATGTGCTTACACAAATATGCCAATAGGCAATCGAGCACGGCTAAGCAAGTAGGTAGGTAAGTCTGCACTGCAAGCAGAATAGGACGAAATGAACGAACGAGTAGACAGAGCGAGAACTAGAGACAGGTAGGCGGGCGGGCGGACAGCCATGCAGGCTGTCCACGGAATAGGCCTGTGGAGCCAGCGTTTGAGCTGCCTGAAACTGTCTTCCAGGGGCCTTTGGCGCCCACACCTCGGCGAGCCAGCCGACGAAGAAGAGGCGATTGCGCAGAGTGATTGGGAATGGTGCAGACGAGAACAGACCCGTTCGATAGCGGTTGAGGGGGGCTTGCAGTCCTGGATTTAGGAAGACTATAAGGGGATGTAGTCCTGGATCTAGGAAGACTATGGGAGGCTAGTAGTTCTAGAATCAGGAAAACTATGAGGGGGGGGCCTTGTAGTCATGGATTGCGGAAGGCTATGGGGGGGGAGGGGGGCTTGTTGTCTTGGGGGGGTCTCATATGTCTCATTTGGGGGGGGTGTTGGAAAGGACGTTTTTATTTATTTCTTCCCGGCTTAAGAGAGCGGGAGGTTGCGGTCTAAAGAAGTGGGTGGTTGGGGGGGCGCAGTCCTGCATTTGCAGAGCTTCCAAATTGCGCAAGATTAGTTGTATTTTCTTCGTGTTTGACCCCCCCGAAGGGTTTTCGTGCTTTCTTCTTTGCGTGTCTTTGAGAAGACGTTTCCCGGCGATTAGTGGTACTTGTGGGGGTTTTCGGTTTTGGGTGAAGTATGATAGGGCAGGAGCTTGTAGTTTTGGGTTTGGGCGAAGTATGAGGGGGGTTTTGGGTGAAGTACGTAGTCCTCCAGTCACTCATGATGATAATGTTCTTTTCTTCGCTTTCAACCCCCCCGAAGCGTTTTCGTGTGGCTTTTGCCTTTGTGTGTGTTGAAGAAGACGCGGCTTGAGAGAGCGGGGAGGTTGCAGTCTAAAAGATGCAGGGCGGCCAAATCACTCATGATTCATTTTGGTGTCCTCGCAAATAACCTCCCTGAAGCGTTTTCGTGTGGCTTTCTCCTTTGTGTGTGTGTTGGGGCGGGTCTTACAGTCTTGGATTTAGGAAGACTATAGACGGGGGGCTGCTCGAAGTCCTGGATTTGGATGAAGTATGTAGCTTCGGTTTTTGGTGAAGTATGAAGGGGGGGACGTTTTTAATCATTTTTCGCGGCTTAACAAAGCGGGGAGATGGCAGTCTAGAAGAAGCGGTGGGGTTCTTCCCCAAGACTACAAGCCCCCGCCCCCCCCCGCCCTCCTCTTCCTGTATCCAGGACTACAAGCCCCCGCCCCCTCATAGTCTTCCAGAATCCAGGACTACCCCCCCCCCGCCCCATCGCCTGTGGGACCCCCCTCATACTTCTCGGATTTCTAGGATCATGAAGGGGGTCCCGGGATGTTGAACCGGACTCGACGAGAACGTCACATGCGGCCGAAGAGTCCTCGCACAAGACTGAAGCCGTCAAGTTTTACCTTGCTGCAGCAATGTGGAATCCTAGCACACTTGGCCCAATGTTTCACTGAAACGCCCGAGTCGATGGCGACGCGGCTTACCTTGGCTGGGACATGCAGACGAGAGAGCCAGTGAGACCGACAGGAGTCTTCAGAGCTCCGAAATGGTGCCTGGAGCCAAGAATTACTTGGCGCTCGATTTGCGATCCACCATGTTCTCGACGGTTTCATATCAGCGAGCAGTACCTCAGAGCTCCGATTAGTTTTCTAAGGCTACCATGCTTTTGGGCCTAAGGGTGCGCGCCTCTTCGAACGGAAACGACAAGCAGGGGATCCAGCAACTCTGATCCACAGCTGCAGTTTTTCAACGGAACGGTTCTGCACTCGATCGCTTCTTCTTGCTTCCTCACTCCAATTCAGGTCGGGCAGCAGTCCGCTTGTCTGCAGCTGCAGCGAGGTGGGGAGCATGACCGGAAGGTGGATACCACACAGACGTCGCAGCAGTTTGAGTCCTGGCTTTGGATAGAAATATTGCAGCGGGACCGGAGTCGGCAGGTGTGGTGAGGTTTGAGCCCCAGACTTCCAGCTTCTCTCACATGTTTTGCGGCCTTTCGGGTGTCAAAAAGGCTTGGGAGATGAAGAGCTTGTCGTGAAACGGTAGAGGACTGGAAAGCTTCTGTCACCTTGCAGTTCTGCCGGATTGGCCGAT
The DNA here is from genome assembly GCA_905221615.1 of Symbiodinium sp. CCMP2592. Taxonomy (NCBI): domain Eukaryota; class Dinophyceae; order Suessiales; family Symbiodiniaceae; genus Symbiodinium; species Symbiodinium sp. CCMP2592. The sequence goes on from CAJNDT010005002.1 coordinate 456,262, forward strand.
CTCCCCGGTAGACCTCCGACACTTGCAATCCTCGATGTGGTTGTTCGGGACCATCGAGGCCTGCCCTGCATGGCTGCACGCACTGGCCGCCACTGCATTGGCGAGAGCCCTTGCAGGGTTCAGAAAATTTCGGGTGCACAGCAACAACAGGCCATTGGCACATTTCAGAATCGAGCATGCGGCTGCTTGCTTACAGTGGGGCAGCTTGCTGTTCACAGGAGTGAGTCCTTCATCTCATCTGTTGATAGGCTTCTCCCTCCGAGAAGCAGAGGGTGGAGCGAGGATTTGTGCGCTTCTTGCTATGTTGTTCCGAAGTTCGCAACTCTTCCGATTTGTCCCAACATGTCCAACCTTCCACTGCGGTCGTTGCATTTGGCTCAAGCACCAAGATGGTGCGATAGCCACACCCCTTCCTTAAACCTCCTAGGTTTGGGGTGTGTGGAACATGGGGCTAAGGCTAGATTTTTTTACTTGCCATGGGAGGTTAGCGGCCTTACAGCAGAGAGGCCCTGGTGAGTCAATCAGCAAGTCGAGATTCTTGAAGCATCTCAGGGTCACATGCTCCTCGAGTGACATCTACTCGCTATGTATATATATATATATGTATACGTTTATATGTTGTATATATAAAAATGCATGTAGATACGCATCTTACATCCTCGAAATCCTCGACTTAGAGCCCAAGCATGAGCCCCTGAAGCTGCAACCAAGGCCTTGCCTCAACCCTCGGCTTAGCACCAACTCCTTCTGGTAGTGAAAGCACCTTACATTTGCACGTCCGCGAAGACCCTCGTCGGGGCCTTAGACGAGACATTGGCTCTGGTCGCCTGCTGTCCACATCACCTGTGTAGACACCACACCTGAGGCGATCGTCATGGAGCGGCAGCGTGCGCCGATCCGGCCACCAAGCTGCAATGATGAATCGTTCCTGTTCTGAAACCGTCTTTGGATGCTGGCTTGCAGAGCACGTCGCAGCCGGCGACATTCGGCTGGGATTTTGACCTGGCAAATCTTTGCATCCCGTAAGTGTTGTGTGGATCGAACTCAGAGGCGTGCTCCAAGGCGCCATCTGCGCATGTGGGAGCATGACCTGTTGATACCTGTTGGTTATACACATGCCTGGGCAGTTAGTCACCGTACAGAGAACGAATTGGAGCAAAGCAGAGCAGCTCAGGGCAGAGGACTCAATGCCGTTGCTTATCGCTGGTCGCACTTCCCTGCGACTTGTGGCGCGGCTGGGTCTCTCCAATTTTCAGCTGCTGCAGGCGCTGTGTGAACTTTAGCATGGAGGGCTTGAGGCAGCTTAGGCAGCGCTGATATCGCAATGCCTCCCATCGCGTAGATATCATCCCACAATATTTGGATCTTGCTGCTAGCTTCTTTGGGTTCCGCCCAACCTGGAGCGAGAGGCGTGACATGAGAGTAACACGTTCACGAAGATATCAACATCGTCATAGCTTTGAATCACGATCTTGGCAGCCTTGCCCTTGTCGTACGACGCAGGGCCTCTTGGCTGTTGTATTTTTGCTCCACGCAGCCGACGGCGCCATGCTTCCGGGCATTTTCAAGGTGCCCTGGGAGTGAAGGTTGCAGGGCTGTCGCATCTGCGCGTTGAGATCGGCAAATTTGCTTGGCATGGATGCAGAACTCCGTGCGCATCCGTGTGTTCATGCAGATGCAAGGTGCTTGTGACTTTCCGTGCATCACATTTTACAGCAGACATATTGCAGCATTTCTACATTCATGCGTCCATCCGTACATACATACGCATGGACGTACGTATATATGTACATGTTGCTCATGTACGTTCATACATACTTCATACCTACATACTTACGTACCTACATACCTACACCTACAAACCTACACCTACATACCTACGCCTGTATACCTACATACCTACGAACATGCATGCATGGCATACATGCATACATACACACACATACACATAGACAAGCATACTTGCATACATGCAGACGTATTTACGAACATGCCGACGGTTGTATGTGCTTTCCAGACCCATGGCACACCCTTGTGAAAACGAATGCCCGCAAGCCCTTCTGCCGCGATGACTTGAGCACAGCTTGGCCAGGCGCTGGAGGAAGGTCTGACAGGAGCAACACCGGCTACCTGGCAAGAAGGTTTGGCTCGCGGCTTCAGGCTCAGGTTTTGTTTTACTTTGGTACGCATCCTTCCCCTTCAGGTTTTGCATGGGTTTGCCATGTGCTTCCTAATGTGTGTCAACCGCTTCATGGCAATGCCACAATTTCTCACCGCCTGAATTATGCGGATCAGACGCAGACAGTGTCTGTCTCAGGACCGTTGCTTCTCAACAGTGATCATTTTGGGAGCCTGTTCACGAAAAGAACACGTGGAAAAACCAGGATAAGTCACATGGCAGGCTTTAAATGCGAGGCCAACGCGCGGTTGGGTAGGCACTGCATTTCTGGTTTCAGCACGATGAACTTCGCAGTTACACAGCTACTGCTGCCCGCTCTGCCATGAAATCCTGCCCCTATGGTTCGCGTTGCGCATTGTCCTGATCTGTGGCCATTGTGGTGCTATGCCATGTCAAAGTCTTGACACCACAGGACCCACAGTGAAGTTCCCTCCAGAAAACGCTCCTTGCTGTCAAGTCTTCTTGGACCTGCTGCATATCATGTTGTTGTCAGGTGTCCTTGGGCGGCATCGTTTTCATTGAAGCTTTATGTCACAGCTTTGCTGTCCTCGCACCTTGGATCGGACGGCTGTGGATTTGTGGGTGTGCAGGCTCGACGAGTCTGCTAGGCTTGGCTTGCGAAGCGCATTTCACCTTGTTTATCAGGGCCAACCAGCCCTCGACGACTTTCTCAGTGACAAAACTTCATTGATGTCCACTCATAGTCCGATTTTGCCAGCGGTCCGTGACGGCTCTGCAAGCTGTGAGTGGGTCCGCTTTGATCTTCGTCGAGTCGCAGATTGATGGGAGATAGACTGTAGCCAATGTGGCAGCGCAGAGTGTTCCGACTGCAAGCGTCTGAGGTGTGGGGAGTCCTGGCGGACAGACACTGCAAGTTGACGCTTCTGATGTATGCGAGCCATGGCTCTCCGTGGCTTCTGAGGTGTTGGGAGTTCGACCGCTTAGATGGAGGGTTGTTGCTGTGAGGCAGCTGCTGGGATCGTGCTGCTCGGGATCTCTGGCACATGGCCAGGTTGTTTAGTGTTCAGCGTGTTCCTGTCCTTTCGAATCGTTTCCATGTGCAGAACCGATTGAGGGTTGGCACGTGGAGAGTGTGGAACATGGGAATCTGCAACCCGGAAAATGATTGAAGCCGCCGTTGTAGGAGGATGCATGAGCTGTTTTGGCATTTGCTTTTAAAGCGTGGAATTAGGCGCAAGGCAAGGCTGCAGGCTTGAATGCAGTGGGCATGACAGCGTAAAGAGACAGGGTTGAGTTGCGTCCATCTCACTGCCGAGCTAAGGACTTTGGTGGGCGTCCTAGCGACATACTTTCCAGATCTTGATCTTGATAGAAGCGGAGTCTGGCACGAGGATTTCTTGTTGCGACGCGGGTTCGTTCATGGGTCGTCAGTTTGCTGGTAGCGATTTGGAATTTCCTGGCAATCTTACAACTTTCTTCTTACCAGGGCGTTTACAAGCATGTTTGGCTAAGATAGATGCTGACAGATTCGTGACAGCTGCTACCAGAAACGCCATTTAATTGCTTTCTTCTTGTCGAGCCCCACCAGTCTCTCAGTATGCACCCGAGCAGTTCAACATGATTGAGATCTACAGCAGTGGTACTAGTTGCTGCAACTTTCACGGATTAGGCCACAAAGACATCTTGGCAAGGAAAATGGCAAATACTTGTGACAGGAACAGGATGTCAAGGCATTCAATAGATCGATGCCCCATCTGACGTCAGCTGAGCCCAAGAGAGTGGAGTGCCGTGCCGGACCAAGTCCTGGGGATTCGTCACAGCCGCGACCTCCTTCGTCGCAAGCGTCCGGGTGCTCTGCGCTGTTCGTGCTCTTGCAGGCCGGGGCCCGGGCGCATCCGGCGAGCATGAAAGGCGGCTCGTTCTGCTCCCTGAAAAAGGCATTACGGGAGCCGCGATCGGTCCATTGCGGGGGCTCCAAGAGCGACTTGCTCGTCCTGCGCGGCGAACACAAGTATCAATAGCGGTCTCGGCAGCGGATGGACCCTGGTCGGATGCAGCAACTTTGCAACCGATCCTTCCTTGCCCTCGGAACTGAGCTTGAACTCTCCTTCTCCAGAGATCTGCAGGACTACTACAAGAACAGGCTGATGAGCATACCGCACGTAGAAGCAAGTTAACAGTGCCTCTAGATCGGGTGAAGGCGTGGCTGGCCCATGGTGAATGAACGTGGCTGTGTGACAATGCCCATGATTAGTAACTTGTGGTGTCGCGCAACCTTTCCTGCATAAGCGAGAACTCGGGTGCATAGCGCTTGTGTTGGAGTATGTGTTGTCTGCGGCAGATCAGCTTGCAATCGTTTCGTGGATTGCAGCAGTGGTGAGCAGCAAGCGGTCGCATGGACTTGACGGCTTCGGTTTCCAAAGATGCAGTTGAAGTATTGTCTCTTCAGGGGCTGTTGCAGACCCGATTGCGGACTCAGACAAATTTGGCGCTGTACACAAACATGATTCGAACCAAGTTCCATTCTGTGAAGCCGTGCTACAATTCGCTGGCGTGGATTTTCGGTTTGAGGCGTTTGAGGACATAGGCTTTCTGAGGTTTGAGGTTGAAAGTTGAAAGAGCTTCTTTCGGATGCCCATTTCGTGAAACTGATTATGCTCTTCGACCTTCAGAGATTGCTGAGGTCACAGGGTCTCATTGGCGCCGTCTGCCCACCATTGGACCGAGGCTCTCACATGTCCAGGAAGCTTTTAGGAACGTTGCGGTGCCTTCTAGGGAAAGTGTGATATCGAAGCATGCCGCCAGTGAGCAGCCAAAGTCGGACCTTCCGGCATTGAACACAGAAGGTAGTGTGGCACTGTCACGCCTGAATTGTCACCGGAAATACTTGCCGTAGCAAACCGACGAGCTTGAAACTTTGCTGCCAGTTCTTTTCTAAACCGACTGCCGACCATGCTCTCTAATCCCTTCATCGTTGGGGGTACGTTTCTTTCTCGTTACTGCTGTTGGTCTTTCGCTGTGTCGCAGACATGCGGTCGATAGCGAGTCACTGGCCGCTTCATGGAAGCACCGACATTGACATCGTCTGAGCGTCATCAGGCCTAGGCGGCCTCGGCTCGTCGACGTAGTCCTGTGGTGCTAGTCAAAGAGCTGTAGGCCTTTAGCTTTGTTTGCAGCCATGGCAAGCAGTTTCCCTGAAGTGTTCTCTTGAAGGAAAGCTGGGAACATGGTTTCTCACAGAGCGGAAAAGCTCAGCGGTTCACGGCAGTCTCTGAGTCCTCGCTGCTCGAGGCCGGGCGTTCGGCTGGCTCATCGCCTGCGGTCAGAGCGGCTTCATGCTCGGCGTCCGGGGCCCCAACAGGGGAGGGGCGTTGGCTCAGGCGACCAGAGGACAGGTGTGAGGTGCGGCCTCGCCACGGCCGAGGTGCTGCTGGCTGGAGCGACGAGCCACCTGAAGGTGCCGTGCCGGAGTGTAGCGAAGTGAGGATTCTTGGAGTCGGAGGTGGAAGCCCAGTTTCCGGGGCAGAGGGTCAACAATGTCAACACTTGCTGCCACACGTCCGGCTGTTGCCCCAAAGGCGATCCACGGCTGGCGGGGCACCTTCCTCCTCTTTGGACTGCTCACGTGCTCTGACAGCCAAAGGATCCGACCTTGCTAGAAGACACAGTCTGACGGAGCAGCCGAAGCCATGGACCCGCTTCGAGAAGCGCACTTGAAGAGAGTAGGGCCAGGGTTTCATCACATGCTCGTCCTGTCCTCCGGATCCACGCAAGGCTCTTGTTGACGTGGATTCTGTCGATGGCCAGACTGGAGGTGGCGCCAGCGCCCCAGACCTCTGCCGTCGCAGCTCGTACAGTACCCGAATCCGACAGGAGGATGTAGTGACTACAGTAGCGGGGCTTTCGGGCCAGAGTTGAGACGCGATCCCTTTTTCCGGAGAATAGCTTGACGATGAAAATGGCCCAGCCATGATGTTGGATGGAGAATCAGAAGGGCCTTCAGAAATGTTCAGTAAGTCAGTAGACTAGCGGAGTTGCGGAAGCGGAAGAAGAGTGCTTTGCCTGCAAGGCGCGGCCTCTTCCAAGAGTCTCGGACCTGGGCCCAGCTCAGTGCGGCCAAGAAGCAGGTGCTCGGTCTCGGTGCCTTTTTGCGGTAATTTTGAGTTCCAGGCTTTACTGGCTTCATTGCTCTTCTTTGAACTCAGCTGCTTCGAGCACAAGCGGGCAGAAATCTAAGCAGCAGTGCTGATCTCCAGAATCTGGAGACACACTCAATAGCACTATCTTTCGGGTAGACGTGGTCGCAGACATGTTAAGGCATGTTGGGCTCGGTCTTTGAACAGGCTGTGCATGTAAGTTGTTCTGCTGTTTTGATCGTCTTTGGTGCTTTGCCTGTCTTCTGTGGTGGAGTTGAGTTTGTTTGCGGCTCCAACTTCCAGCAGTTGGTGGTTCAACTTAAGCCCGCGTTCCTTCCGCAATAGCCAAGTCAATTTCAACTCATTCTCGTGTCCTGACTCGTGTATAGCCTGCGGTGGTGCCCGTTAGCGAGTCTGAGAGTCCACATGCAGAAGAAAGCAGGATTATCAAACACACGGATCAAGAACACGGCGCACGAAAGTCAAGCCTGCAACCCGACAGAATGCCAAGTGTTGAACCCCAACATGTGACCGTGACGGATCTGCGCTGGCAAGGGAACTCCTTCCGGACTGCCCCTGCACGACATATGGAAGGCCGGACCAGAGTGAGCTCGCCTTGGGATCGGGGGTCTGAAAGACAACAAAGCCAACATCATGCTAACATTCAGACTTGTGACTGTGTGTTGTGGGGGTGTGGCGGAATATAAACGTGGGTGTGGATGGAAATGTGTGGTGTTGGGTTTGGGTGAGTACTCGGGGCTGCGGGTGCACTGCAGGTGCAGGAGAGCAATGTATAGGCACAGGCAGTGAAATCACGAAACTGGCTTCTCACGAGCTCGCCACAGGACTTCCTGTTCATGCTCCGGCGATCCTCCTTTTGGGTCCTGTCCCTTGGACTTGATGGGCCGTTTGCATAAGTCTTGATCACTTCTGCTCTACAGACATCCAGGATCCTGCAGGGCGCTTTTGCCAGCACGACCGTCAAGGTTCGCCTGGTGTGTGCCACGTTATTTGCGCAGTGCTTCCAGGTCTCAAGATAACCGAAGTCTCACCAACTGCCCGTCATGTTACGGTATTTCCAGCATGTCTGACTTGTGCAGTGAGAAAGGCGTTGTCAAGATGCCAGGCCATGCAGTACCAGATCATGTGGTACCAGCTGCTTGATGAGACATAACATGCACAAGCTTGGCTCTGTTTCTTTATTCTCGGGAGCCAGAGGATGACGACGACCATGTTGCAGGTGCTCCCTCAAGTATCAAAGGTTTCTGAAGCCAGAAGCTTGCCGGCCAAGGTATCTGGGCTTTAGCGACCTTGTGGCGTCCAGTATAGCATGTGCTGCCGCTTGGTCAGTTGACAGTTTAAGGATGTTTCAGGTGTTTCAGCAGATCATGTCTTGAGTCTTCGGAACATAATGCAAGTGCGGTAAAACATCAGCAGCCCTAATGCATGCAGGATCCCTGGTATTTGTTTACATACTTCCCTGCAGGTCGACGTTGAATTAGGACTCAGGCTGTGTTGCTCAAAGCTTTGAGGCTCCCTTCGGCAGCATTTTCGGGTCGATTGCGGCCGGCTTTATCTCCGACTGGATGGCCAAGCACTACCCAAGGCGCCTTCGGGCTGTGGTCAGTGAGCAGCTGAAGTGTCGACATCACGAAACTTAGGGCTTAGGGTGATAGCTTGGATGTGATCTGCTCGGGTAGCTAGCTTGAAGCAAAGGCACATATGTGGTTCCGGGTGGGCTGGCTGGCAGAAAACTGATGCACCCACGTAGAGTCTCGGTATTCCACGGTTGGATACATGTCGTGTTTTCATTTGACCCGTTCAAAAGCAGAAGCCAGTGCGAGGCACGGCCGCATCACATATGGCCAGCTGATGGACTTAGTGAAAACGATCGTCCTTCTCTACACGTTTGCTGCTTGGGGGCAGAAGTGTCATAGGCAAGGCGTGCCGGCAAGTTTCAGCCACGGCCAGCTTGTATAAGACTCCCGTATGTGCTCGCTTTGTCGTGCCAGTGAGCAGGGTCCCACCAGCCGCACCTCACCCTATGTGTCACGTCCGAGCGACAATCCGAAGCGGAGGTTCTCAGCGACACTCCCAGGCCACAGCGTTGCAACACATACGCTTAAGAGCAGGATCACATGTTCGGGTCCTTGAGAGAGTTTTCCGCAGTCAGAGAGCGAGAGAGAGACCTGACCTTTCCCTCATGCCTGGAAGAGAGGAGTTAAGGGTTTGGGGGTGAGCACCGGACGATCTCCGCCAGCCGTACAGATCGCGGGGAATAAACTACCGTGTCAGTGACCCCAATGCCCCCAAGCTCCACAAACAAGGAAGGCATGGCTGGGCCTCGGCCCGGGAGCGAGCGAGAGAGAGAGAGAGCGAGGAAAAGCTTTAGAGAGGGCGCAGAGACGAGGCCAGGACGCTGGCTAAAGTTCGGAGATGTTCACAACCGTACACTCCCGCACAGTGCCTACCGTGGGGATGAAGATCATCCTCTTAAACACTCCCCCAAAGCGCTTTCTCTTTCCAGCCAGCCTGGGCACGGCACGTCCGGCTCGCTCGGGCCTTGACCCAACGGAACGAAGAAAGAGAGAGACACAGAGAGAGGCAAACTCCACAGCTCACACAAACCTTTGTCTTTGTTTCCCGACCTCTGACCCCACAAGCCTTCTCTACCACCACCGCGTGGGGGAGAGGGGGGCCTAAGGCCCGGGTCCGCCTGGCGGACTCAACCCTCGAAGCCGAAGCCGAAGCCGAAGAGCGATTATTGGCTTGTTGGTATGCCGCTGGATCTGCTTCTTACCCTGAGCTGCATCTACTTCATGCCTTCACCCGTGTGTCTGTTTCACTCCGGCAATGAGGCATTTGAGCTAGACAAGTGACTATGGAATTCCGTTCATTCCTCCTATGATACTGTGCATGTTCATAATAGTTGCGCGTTGACTTTGATATACGTCCCAAGCCATGTGTCTGTCGCCTTACATAGCGGTTCGTGCAGTGTGCACCTCGGAGTACTTGCCGCAAGTAAATAGCTGTAGTGGGAGCCTGAGGGGTAAAGTAGCTCGAAGTTCGCGTCATGACGGGCCGGAGGATCAGGAGCGAAAGGCCGAAGCGAAGCGAGAACAGACGCACCGGTCAACTTACATGCAGAAGAACGTCCGTCCAAAACGTAAAGGCTAGTTCCTCTCGTCCGTGAGATTTGAAACTCTGCTTTGCATCCGTTCTTGCCGAAGTGAGAGTCAGAGTGGTGCCGTGCAGGCCGGATACTCCAAACATCTTCATCACGAGGAGGGGAGCAGGGGAGCAGGGATTGACATGGCCTCGGTGCCAGACGGAGTAGCTCCGCAGGACCGTCTTGAGTTTCTTTTTCGGCTTTTTCTCGATCATGGCATACTCAGCAGTCGCGGCCTCATTTGCTTTCCTCTCTGCACGATGCGGCTTTGTGTGTTGCTTGTAAGGTCGTCAAACCGCTGTTCGCCGAAATCGTCCCGGCTCAGATGATCGCGCAGGTGCATTCCACTTTCTGAATCCGTTGGTTCTCGCCTGCGTTTGACTTTCTCTGCAATTCAATCATAGCCTGAGATCGATGCGACAGCAGACTCATGGCTGTGCTGCTAATCCTGAAACGTGCAGATTCGATCTTTGACTTCAGCGGCAGGATCAGTAGTCTGGATGAAGCAGCGTACGGTGGAATGCTTCTCCTTTGCATTCGGAATCTGCAGGTCATCGCTCTGGCCGCAGCGATCGACGGCGGGTTCGCATCGATAGCACCTGACCTGCAGTGTTTTGGGCTCCGGTTGGAGCCGCTCCACTCACGACAAACGCGAGGATAGAGGCGTGTAGGACAACGCGAGATAAACTTAGAAGGATATTGAGCACGATGTCTCCAGTTACTAACGTCAAGTTGATTGCTACTTCCTACTCACGGCTGCTACAAGAGCGGTTGGGGCGGCGCAGAGGAGCAGAGCAGGTCCAGTCCGTGGCAGACTTGAGTCCTTGTAAGACAGCATTGGGGAGGCACGAGGATCAGCTGGATATGACCACCCGTCGTGTTCAACTGTTGTGGGCATGACACGGTGAGTGTTACTGGCGATTGTGTCATGTGCTGCAGGCAAGCACTCCTGTCGTGGGATTTATCACGCAGCACTTTTTTCACTACAAGAGGTGCGCGGGCCAGACTGATTTCAGTGCCGAACTGCATACCGGAGCAAACCCCTCGAGGCTAACCACTAAGCATGTGTCGAGTGCGATCTGCAGCCCCACTACGTCTCATGTTCGTGCATCGTTCCAGACATCCCACACAAAGTGGCATGCCCCAAACATCCCCAAACTGCAGCCCACCACAGATTACAATGCCCTGCCAGCAATACGCTGCCCATCAAAGACATGCCGGCAGATTTGCGGCGAGGCAATGCCCAGGCAACTTGAGCTGCAGTGTGCTTGCCGTGTTCTCCGAGACTTCGAACTCATGCTTCGGGATTTGACCGGGTGCGCAACATCGTAGCACTTAAGCAGTGCAGTCGCTACATGCTTATGGAAGCCTTAATGGCCTCAGCGAATACAACTTAGGTGCTCAGATGAAACCCTACATTGACATACGATCCTGTTGAGTCGAAAAGCCGATGGCGGGACGATCTTTGCAGAGTGTTGCGCAGACACACGGGAGCACTCACTTTCGCGACAAATGTCCTGCATCATTCGACCACTCGGTTGCGAAATCCTCCATCGGAGTGTGTAGCCTATTAGAGGTTCGGACTTCATTAAGATTGTGCCTCTTCAAATGATGTGGATGACCGACTGATCAAGTCTCAATCATTCAGGCCGAGAGAAGGTGCACGAGTCTGTTGAACGTTGAGGTTTACTAGTCATTGTATTTTATTGGGACAGGCACAGTTCTTCCTGCACCTTGCCAGCTTTCCCTCCCACCTTTCGCACACTGTTCGTTTGCCCCTCTCCGACTTGACTCAGCTTCCCATTGGCGCCACTTGCCAGCAATGCTCCAAAGCTTGGGGAGTCAATCCTGTTTTTGCGTGAAACAGGGCCAGGCAATCCTTTCCATCCACTTCAATGAACGATAATTGCAGGGACAGTGGAACATGGAAGGGTCGCAGGATTTTTTTGTCTCGCGGGGCAGTGAAGATGCCGAGGGGGCAAGAGTTGACCCGAACTCCAGTACAAGCACCTTTCTGACACAGCTCGGCCTTCTGGCTGAGACTGAATGTTTTGCAACTGTAATCTGGGCCGCATGAAAGTATCAGGACCGAAAGACAGGCAAGTCCGCACACTTGGGAGTCGGACTCCGGGGTTCTAGGCCCGTGTGCCAACCGGTACGTTTCGCAACGCCCATGTGTGTCAGCTCCGGATCTGCTATGACCGTGAAACTCCGCTCATCTGTGTGTGATCGAAAGCTTTACCATGCACCTACTCCACTTCGCTCCCGACGAGGCACTTGGCCAGTCGATCGCCTGGGTCACGCTGACGGGCTCAGTTGTGGCACTTGTCATCTTCAGCCTCCCGGCGAGGAAGACTGAACTCTTGGCTTGGAGTTGGAAGTTTGGAGTGCCTCCGTGCTTTCGTGTTTTCGGAAGGATTGCTGGAGCGTCTTTCAGCGCAAATAAGAGTGAGCCTTGAGAACAGCGCTGCAGGTTTTTTGCACTTCACCTATCCGAAGGCTCGATCACACATCTGCGAGTGCAGAGAGAGTTCGGGCAACTGGTAGGCTAGCGGAAGACTGCCGGCCATTGCCGGCCTAAGGAAAATTTGTAGTTTGTACGGTTTCGCCGGACCTCAGCTGGGATGCAATTAACTTCAAAGCACTCCACAGCTTCGCTTGCAAGCACGAGCAGGAGGACTAGAAGTAGTAGTCGTCGTACAGTAGCGGTCGTGGTAGTGGATGGTAGTGGTAGTGGTTGTGGTAGTGGTAGCGGTAGTATTGTTATATGATAGTTGTGACTATTAACATCATTAGGTATTGTGAATGCCGACGACGGCGACGAAGACGACGACTACGACGACCATCTGGACTGGGTCTGGTCCTTGCTTGGACAGAGCGATGTGTGTACAAGCATCCGTCTGGAACAGTTCCTCAGTAGAACACGTTAGTCTCTTGCTCACGCATCAGAGCTGCCTTTGAGATACCCTCTTGAACACTCTAGTTGGAAACTAGCATCGCCGGCTTTAACGTAATCAAAACTGCATTGACATGGGCAGGACCTTCGCGTCTCTAGACGGGTCGAAGCAGACTCTTTGCCGGCTGTGGAGGCCTCTGATATTTCTGGCCAAAGTCTCGCAATCATATTTACCGTCGAATCGATGCTTCTGTTCTTTGTGGACCGAGTGATTGAGTGTTTGTTCTTGTTGTTTCCAGTAAGGCCTGGGTTGGCTGGTGCCAGCCCTGAGATGGTTATGTGATGTTTGCCAGGACGGCGATTCATCCTCTGACGCAGTGGATGAGGAGGCAGTTGCCACAGCTGAACACCTGAAGCCAGGGGAATTGAAGCTGTGACTCGCAGCCCGCAGCCCTCCATCCCGGAAGCCGAGCCGCTTTGCAGGGAGGCCTTGCGAGCCAGACTTCACAGCCAGGGAAGATGGTGAAGAAGGCCTGGAAGGATCGTCGTAGAGCTCACACCGCTGCCCAAGTCCCCTCGGCGCTCCCATCTTGCAGGGATTTGCAGGACTGAAATGTAAAGCCTGGAATGCTCAATGCTCGAAGAGCCCTAGAGCCCTTGCCGAGGTCTCCTTCGACCTCGGAGCGCAAAGACGGAGTTCGTGTGCCCGTGACCGCAGGAAGCTGTTGCCTGAAGAAGAGTTCATGGACATTAAGCGGGGGAAGATGTTGGGAGCTGTATGGCACGTCTGATACTTAGGCATGCGACAAAAGCCACGAGCTCCCCATAGCGCCCTTTGACTATTTGTGGTTCACGGCAGCTGTCAGCGGGTCTTCCCGGACTGCTGTTTCCTCCAAGCACAGGCATCGAATTTAGCCCAGTGCAACCGAACAGGTAACACCTGTCCCAGGTGCCGGCTGACACGTCTCGTTCCGCAGCTGCTGATCCTGGTGCTCAGCGCTTCTCCACCCAGGGCCCGATTGAAGCACGAGATCGCGCTTTGAGACTACACAGGCCGTTGTGCCCTGCTCTCAAGAAAAGCGGAGAAAGTTGTGCTGACGCATGGAATCTGAAGACCACTCCGGGTTGCAGTGAAGTATGTGCCGATACCAAGGGTGAGATCCGCTGACAAAAGCGTAATTTCTGGACTCTGCTTATCGTGGCCTTCCTTTGGGACAAGCTGTTGTCGGATAACGTAGAAGGCATATGGTCATATAGTATACAGACAGTCAGATTCCATCGCTCGAAGTTTGAAGCTGACAGGCATCGTCGCAGCCCAGCATGAAAAAATCCCGCACTGGAGAAGTAGGATGTCTGCCTGGCCCCAGCTGATGCGCCAGCACCCCTGAAACACTGCCTCGGTTCCACAAAGCACGGAAGTCCGAACGAAACACGCCCCTTTTTCCTGTCCGTCGGTGCGCACATATATCTTTTGGGTTACTAGCCATTGTGGGCATCAAGCTCTCTGCTTTAGGCTGTTTGGTACCCGTGCCTTCTAGATTAAGCAATAGCGGACTGCAATCTGGACTTGGTGCCGTTGCCCGTCCCGATCGCGCTGATGGCATATCAGATCCGTTTCTTGTTGCCTGCCCTTCCGACACATATGCTTGATACCAAAGTCATCTCATCATCGAAGAATCATCATCATCATCATCATCATCATCATCATCCTCTTCATTCTCATCATCATCGTGATCCTCGGCATCCTCGTCATCCTTGTCATCTTCATCATCAACATCAACATCAGCATCAGCATCAGCATAATCATCATCGTCTTCATCAGCATCTTTATCTTGTTCATCGATATCATCGGGTTTCATTTCAGCAGGAGTTTCTGTCTGTGTTTGTATGCATGTCCAGAACGACACATGCATACGTAGGTAGATACCCACCTACCTACATAAATACATACATACATACATACATATATATATATATATATATATATATATATTACATTACATTACGTCACATTCCATTGCACCACAACACAGTGTACTGCAATACAGCGCAGTGCATTACACTACATTACGTATTTATATCACATACATACGCACATTCATACATACACGCGAACCTACACAGACAGACAGACAGACAGACAGACAGACAGACAGACAGACAGACAGACAGACAGACAGACAGACAGACAGACAGACAGACAGACAGACAGACAGACAGACAGACAGACAGACAGACAGACAGACAGACAGACAGACAGACAGACAGACAGACAGACAGACAGACAGACAGACAGACAGACAGACAGACAGACAGACAGACAGACAGACAGACAGACAGACAGACAGACAGACAGAGACAGAGAGAGACAGACAGACAGACAGACAGACAGACAGAGACAGAGAGAGACAGACAGACAGACAGAGACAGACAGACAGACAGACAGACAGACCGACCGACCGACCGACAGACCGACAGACCGACAGGCCGACAGGCCGACAGACCGACAGACCGACAGGCCGACAGGCCGACAGGCCGACTGGCCGACTGGTCGACTGGCGGACTGGCCGACTGTCCGACTGGCCGACCGACAGACAGACAGACAGGCAGAGAGACCTTCAACCTGTTGGTACTTGGGGAAGGGAACCCGGCCACACTCCCCCTGAAGAACAGGGGCAGGCAGTCCGTCCAAGCCCATCCTTTCCAAATAATGGATGGGGCAGCGCACCCGCTCGGGACGGGAGGACTGCTCCCGCCCCAAGCCCCGAGCAAAGCAAACAGAGAGACACAGAGACATAGAGACAGAGAGGCCGAGAGACCGCGAGACGGAGAGACGACCCCAAGACCAGTCATCGGACCAGTAGCTCCAGTCATCTTCGGACCAAGACCAGTCACCAGACCAATCATCAAGAGAACCAATCCAATCCTGACTCAATCCGAGTTCATCATCCCATGTCCTTTCATCATCATATCGTTCCCGTTCATTGAACTATTCTTCTTGGTTTCCTTCCTGTTGTCCTTCTTCCGCAGTCAAAGCTGACATTCGTCCTTTTCCTTTACCTTTAGGGCATTCCTTACTCCAGTGGTTTGGATCACCACATAGAAAACATCCTTTTCCTTTTCCTTTACTCATTCCTTTTCCTTTCTTTCCTTTGTATCCTTTGCTCTTTCCCTTGCCTTTTCCTTTGTACACTGACATTCAATCTCAGGTGCTGCTGCACTGGACCAGTCGTCTTCTGCATGATCTTTGTAATCCACAGGTCATTGTCAAGCGGCATTCCAGGCGCCTTCTCATGTGTGTTCTTCAGTATGATGAAATCACTCAGGTCACTCTCCAAGTGATCACTCGCACTCGAAAGGCAATGATCTCATTCAAGAGATTCGTAGCACGGGCTCGGTTCGGGAGTGAAAACTGGCTGTACAATCTACGCCAGATCTCGAAGCCATTCTCCGTGTCTTCATTCCTAACAATCGCTTTCGCAGCTCCATCAGTGATCTGCGCCAACATGTATGCCAGTTGCTTAGAAACAGTGACATTTGGTTATTCTGGGTGGTAGTTTGCTGAACATCATAAGTTTCACACAATCCATCAGTCACCACCTTCGAGGCATTCAGCTCAATCTCGTCCATCAGTGACTTCGCCAGGGGTTTGTACAGTCCTACGTACCTCTTCATTTGCCACGACCAGTCATCCCATTTCTCCAGCTCTCCATGATACTGTGGAGGTGGAAACAGTTTCAGTTCGCCACCAATTTTTCTCTGGCCGAAATCCATTCTTTCTCACTTCTTCCCTTTCTCAGGAACCGAAGCTCCGCTACCATGCAAAATTCCACTATACAATCCAAACAGCTATAACCAACCAAGATCAATCACTTTCCCTATCACAGCTCACTCCTGATACCTTTGTGCAACCAAGCAGTCGTCCAGTCTTGAGCCAATGTCATGCGGCATTGTTGCATTCACTAAATGCATCTTGAACATAGTAGGGTCGTTGGGCTCGTGCCAGTTAACAGAGAGAGAGAGAGAGAGAGACAGAGAGAGAGAGAGAGAGAGAGAGCGAGGGAGGGAGGGAGGGAGGGGGAGGGAGGGAGAGAGAGAGGGAGAGAAAAACCCCTACACCCTAGCCCTGGCGAAAGAAAGAAAGAAAAGAAAGACGGAGGGAGGGACGGACGGACGGACGGACAGGCAGAGTGTATACATATACGTATATATGTATGTATGTATGTATGTATGTATGTATGTATCTATTTGCACATTCGTACATTGAAACGTGCATGCATATATGCATGCATACATGTATGCATATATAGATGCAAACATACATGCATACACACGTGCACACTTTCCCGACAGACATCTGCGTACATATATGCAGACCTGCATGATGCCTACACGCACACACCACATGAGAAACAAACACACCAAAACATCCACACATCACTTGCAAGCAGCTAATGCGTATGGATGTATCTTGGGAAGGTCAGCTGCTCAGCTGATTGGAGGCTAGTAGTCCGAAGGCCCGAATGGCTGCACCTGCTGCCAAAAGCAACAAGCATGCTTTCCCCAAGTCAAGTGGCAGTCTTTGTTCTTGCTCCAAGGGTGAGAAGCCGTGGCCGCAGCCCGGCTCTACGCTGGAGCGGCGTTTGGCTGGCTTTGCAGCTTGCCAGATCAGTGGCCGTCCACATCAGAAGCTTTCGTGCTTGTTGGCACTGATTCCTTGCCGTCGAGCCTTCTGATAACAAGCTTCCCAACAAAACCTGGCCGGCGCCCGTGAGCCTCCTCAGACCCAGCCCTGACCAATCCCGAGGCGCCTCCGCAACGAGCAGCGTTCGGAGCTCCCGCAGAGGAAAAAGTTTTCACAGCTTGATGTTCTTAGGCTGTTTGTTCCAAGGCTGTTCCTTCAGTAGGGCTTGTTTCGTTGCTGGGTCTCGGCCTCGGAAATCCTCGTTGCACATCGCATTTACGGATCCAAGCCAAGAAGTCAACACCCAAAAGGGTGTGCTGGCCCAGCCAAGCCCGCAGCCACAACAGTCTAAACAACCCAGCAAAGCTAGCCATAAAGGCCACGAGTCTCCGAGCCGGTAACTTTGATCGGAAGAAGAGGAGCCTAATCATCGCAAACCGTTGCACTCAGCTCACTGTGCAAGTTTCACAGCATGGTTGTGAGCTGCCGCCGCGCGGGTGAGAATGTGCAATGTATATAAACAAGGAGCGCATCAGGCAGGGCCAGACGTTATCAAGCATGCGAATGAGCGCTTTCAGTGTTGTCTTCCGAGTACGGTAGCTTTTCTTACTCTCCCACTTGTGGCTGGTTGCTCAGCTTCCCACACGTGCATTACGCAGGTTGTTGAACGCAAGCCATCGGGAGCACTCGTGCCTCATCACTTTCCACGTCTACTGACCCCCCGTGGCGGTTAGCGTTTATACAGCCTAGAGCTTCAGGCTTGGGTAGCTTTGGGGCTTCGGGTTTAGGGCTTTGGGCTTTGGAGATAGGTTTGTTCCGGAACACCCCCACCTTTAAGCAGTCTTGGCAAGCATTCTTGGGCAACGGAAAAAGGGCCATTCCAAAGGAGTTCAACTCTCCAGACAATTAATGGAAGGGTTACTGTAGTCGACTGATCGAACCAACCTGAAGTTACCCGCCGTGCATCTTCTAAAGTTCCCAAGCTCCAGAATGGTGTCCTGGCCCTTAAAGAGCTCAGACCCTGGCAGGTGCGGAAGCTTCACATCAGGATCGTGGTCGAAGAGTAGCGAAGGGCTTCGGGGCTCTGTTGGAATTGAGGGAAGGCTTTGGCGTTCCGGGTTCGGACAGTACGTTGCGCCAGGCAAGCAGTACCAGTAGCTTGGAAGACAAGCCACCGAGATCTAGTTGCGGCTGGAGTTTCGTCTGTTGAGAATTAAGTTTGAGTCTTCTAGAAAAGCCTCGGGTTCATGGCGAAGCGTAACTCCTGGAAAAGCCTTGGGTTCATGGCGAAGTGTAACTCATTCGTCTTTTGATGCGCACGGCTTTGCTGCGAAACTGAGCCGGGAAGAGCTTTCAGAAGAACTGCATCGGGGGTTTTGCGTCCTAGAGAGACCACCTCGAAGCAGCTCCGATGCTCTGACATTCTCCACCTTCCAGTTGTCTGACTTCCATGGGTAGCTGGTGAGCTCCAGAATGTTCAATGCAGCAACTCTCTCCAAAGAGAGGAGTCCTGGCATTGGTGGGCAGTGCTCTGATCTTTGCGGCCATCTTTCTGCCTTGGTGGGACGTGGGCGACGCCAAGGCCGCTGATTCTTTTCGGCTTTCGAAGTGCTGAGAGCAGGGACTCGGGCTCGGAGGCTCGGAGGCTCGAGGCTCGGACCGAACACAAGCGGATTTCACTGGCTTTGGCAAATTGGAGGGACTTGATGAGAAGCATCTGGGGCATTGCTCGCACGTCATGTAGAACATTAACATGAAAATGGCATGTAGCTGTGTAGCTGCATGTGAAGCCATTGCGGGGAGTTATCGGTCTTATCGCCCTTCTGATACATGGGTTGCTTAATGTTGCCTATGCTGGCAAGTTACCGCAAAGATCGACCTCAGTTCAGCCAAGCAAGTTTAGGCCCAGGCAAGGTAGGACGGGAAACAGGCTGGGCCGTGATTAGAAGTGGTGCCAAGAGTGTGCGTATGACAGACAGAGTCGACAGCGGGATCTCAGCTCGGCGGCGCCAGCGGTCACGTGATGTTTCGGTTTGAATGACACTGGAGTTCAGGGGATTGATGGACCTTGCATGCAATGCAGAGTCTGCTAATTCGTACCCTTCCCTCGATGCCTTCTCCACCCCGTGCTGCGAAGGCTTTGCCTGAATGCACGCGAGCCTTGCTTTCCCACCCCTTGAGCCTTGCCGTAGAATGGCAAGCAGGAGCTCCTGAACCTCGACAATGCGCCACCAGCGCCTTCCTCAGCCCCGGCACTGTATTTCCCTGCTTCATGCTGGCACAGTAGTCTGCATGCGGCAGACTGAGCACCAGTCCACTGGACGTGGGATAGCAGCTGCTGGATGTCAGATAGCATATCAACCAAATCAACTTGAATTTTCTGATTGACTCCCATCGTTGAGTCACAGCTTCATTCGTGGTGTTTGAGGTTGTGGCGACTCTTTGGGATTTCTTTTTCTACAACCCTCCGTCGCTTCCTCAGATGCGTCTCAATAGAGGGATCTCGTCATCAGCAGTTGGCAGTTGGTAAGCATGCAAGCGGGTGTGGAATTCTCTTTTGCTTAGGGTCTGTGATCCACGAAGACTTTCATTAGACGGGTCGTGGCTCGTGACTACGCGACTGCCGGATTCTGAGGTCCTGGGTGACGAAGCCACGCGGCCGTGAGCCCTCGACCTGGCAGGCACGAGTCCCGCCGCCCTCCGAGTCGAGAGTGGGGCAACCTGTGAAGTAGATATAAGGTCTTCGACAAGATTCAAGATGCAAGATTGGCGGCTGAGCGATCGATTCTGCTGGTCTGATGCATCGTGGCATGTTCACAACAAGATGGCGGATGATGCATGTTATTGCCTGTTCAACTTTCCATTTACAACGCCACTGGCTTTCGTGACGTGGTTTGCAGCATCTGGAAGGCATATTGTGAACGAGATGCCGCTGCACAGCTTCAGGCGAGTGTGCAGAAGGAAGTGTGCAGCGATTTCTGTGTGTGTGTGTGCGCTTGTTTTCTTCTGTGTATGTGTGTGTGTGTGTGGAATTCCTGTTTCTAACGAAGACATCTTCTCCGACAGTTCTGTAATGCATATACGAGAATGCAGGGGATGCAGGGGGCCGCAGGCTTACCATCGGAGCTGCGGCCGACGAAGACCTCCGATGGTAAGTGTGAAAACGTACCTGCTGAAAACAACGATATCTCTTCAGAAGACTTTTTGTGGAGATTCTGAATGCAAGCTTCTGAAGACTTTCTGTGGAGATTCTGAATGCAAGCTTCTGAGGACTTTCTGTGGAGATTCTGCATGCAAGCTTCGCATGCCTGCTCGAAGAGCGCACAATGCGAAGCACAATTCGAAGCGTGAAGAGAGATGATGGCAAGACAACCAGCTCAGACTGGGTATGTGTGAGAATCCCGGTAGTAATTCTGCCAACGCGCTGCCGGACCCTCGGTCTACGGGGGGCATGATGAATACACTCTGAGTCCCTGGTCAGCACTCTGAATAGTGGACTTCAGTCTACTTCTAACGCTGAATACATCCGAACGTTGAGATGTGAATTCCACCGGCCGATGAATTCCTCCGAACGATGAAGACATATGAATACATCCGACTGATGAAGACCTCCGATTGATGAAGACCTCCGAACGATGAATGCGCGCTCAAGACTTTCTACGCTGACTAATCTGAAGTCCACCTCTAGAGACTTTCCTGAAGTCCCCAACCCATTCGGCCTGGTAATGTAACTATTGCAGAGGCGGTGTGTCAAGATTCGGAATCAGACCGTCCGAAAAGCTCTGACACACAAGTAGGATGATGCTGCCGATGCTTTAGTAGATTCGAGCGCTTAAGTTGATGATGTCTACTACTAATGCGTCTCCTGAATACCACCTCTGACGGTGTTGGTATTCGCTGAAGACCGCCAAGCTGCTACGATGATACTCTTACCTTTATAGATGTTTTACCAGATGACGCATCTATTAGTGTGCCTTCTGAAGACCGCCTCCTTTGGCACTTGAGGATGGTGTTTGAGATGATGCTTTCGCTGAAGACCTCCAAGCTGCTACATTATTGTGCCTTCTGAATACCGCCTCCTTTGGCACTTGAAGGTGATGTTTGAGATGATGTTTTCACTGAAGACCGCCAAGCTGCTAGTATGATGCATCCCCTGTGGTAGCGAAGCTTTCCTCGGAAAGCAGTGGGCCTGTTGTGTTGCTATTTTTTTCGCTCAGTCGTGTCGTCGTCGTGTTCTTGTGTTGCTTGTATTCGTTCTAGTCGTCCTTGTCGTGCGTGTAGATGTTGCAGCCACAGTTATTATGGTGTTGGTTGTTGGGTCGTTTCCTCGTCGTCGTCGTTGTTGTTGTTCGTCTGTTTGCTGCTTCTCTAAGCCTCTCGGCTCAGGAAAGGTCAGGCTAGTACAGTTGCCTTTTTCCTTTCTTGCCATGGCATTTGTCAGCGCCAGAGCAGTCCCGGTCCCAAGTCCGGGAGGGAGTATTAGATTTACAGCTCTCTAACATCTCCCAGAGGTGAGGGTTGTCGGTATTGCGAAGCCGACAGGAGCCGTACTCAACATGAGTGCTGCGAAACAGCCTAGTGGTTCGACCAAGCATCAGCCCGTTCCTAAAGGGAAGGGTAAACGCTCTTATCAAAGGGCAGCACGTAAAGCTCTGCTTGAAGGTAGTGCGGTCTACAAGGGAAGGACGATGTCGTCAACAGAGCTTGGAGTTGCTCCGGCACATGTAAAGCCCACCAATCCCGGCAGAAGGACTCGGCCTTCAAAATTTACAGAAGATAAGAATCTCAGCTATCTATCCTGGAACGCAGGATCTCTCACAACAGCAGTTTGGGAAGAGTTACTCTCCGTACTGCAAAGTGCCGCATTTCAGGATGTGAAGCTGGTAGCAATTCAGGAAACACACTGGAGGGGCTCATGGCAATTCAGCAAGTCAGGTTGGCACGTGATCAGCTCTGGTTCCACAGGGGAGAAGGGAGCCGGGGTCCTCATAATGGTGCACTCCACGCTGTGCAAGTCACAGGATCTTCGCTACAACGAGGTTGTTCCAGGAAGAGTTCTCCAGGTCCGGGTGCCGAGCAACGGCATCTCACTGGACGTCTTCAGCTGCTATCAATACGTTTGGCGCTCTAAGGAGACAGTCGCTCAGAATAAGGAAACCCGGAAGCAGACCCTTCACGCCCTAAGTAAGTCCATCCGAGCTGTTCCCAATCGCAACACTCTCCTTGTGCTAGGAGATTTTAACTCCTCGCTCAAGACCGACAACAAACACGTAGGGCCATGCACGATCCAGGCTTGCAGACTCGGGCATCGCGGATCTAAGGATCTCCAGACCCTACTGTCGGAGCACCAGCTAGTCGCAACCAACACTTGGGGAGTGCATAGACCAGCCACCCACGAACAAGGCAACTCTGTTTCACAGATTGACTTCTCGTTTGTCAGGATTGCACAGTCCCAAGGCCCTGCCAGGTTTTGCCGGCCACTAAGGACCTTCCCAGTGGCATCCTGGAGGGATGGTAGTAGGCATTTCCCCCTTCTTGGTAAACTGAGGCACAGCAGGAGATACTCCGCCCAAGCCTCAAAACCCTATGACCAGCAGGCAATGGAGGACTGCTACAGACACCGTTCCCCGAAAATACAGGCATTTGCCAGGGAGGTAGACTCCCTCCTTCAGGATCATCCCCAAACCTGGCAGAGTCTCCATCAAGCAATGAACTCAGCCCTCGCGACTCACTTTCCCAAGAGAAAGGGAGCAGCACAAAGATCAGATCTCAGCATTTGGGCAGAGCGCACAGTGTTGCGCTCACTCCCAATGTCAGTCAAGGTCTTAGCAGAGTTCTTGCCGGAGTTGCAGGTCCGAATGGTATTTCGCTGCTGGCTGTCGCTGTCTCAGCAAAGTGCACAGGCGAGGGTAGCAAAGCGTCAGAAGCAGGAAAGGCGACGACAGGAAATAGATGAACAACTCGAGCAGGCAGAGCTTAAATCCAAGCAAGACGGGAGTCATTCCCTCTACAAGGTGATCAAGCGCTTCCGGTCGGGGAGGCCTCAGGAAAGAGTTCAGCTACGTGACTCAGAGGGTCGCTTCCTAACAGCCAAGGAAGAACGTAGACAATTAGAGGAATACTCCATTGAACTGTTTGGAGCAGGGGACGACTTCCCGCTCACAGGGATACAAGGCAGCCTGCACATCACCGAGCAAGAAGTTCAAGAACAGCTAGGCACTATAAAGCTTGGCAAAGCAGTTCCTAAAGAAAGTCCTCCCATAGTAGCTTGGCGCTCCCTAGGCCCCAACGCTATTCGGCTCATCTCGGACACTCTCAATAGGGAAGTCACTGCAGGAAGGCTTTCGGACAGCGTCACCTCGTCACAGATCTCTTGGCTCCCAAAGCCCCCCAAGAAGCCAGATAAGCCAACATCACTCCGTCCGATCGGGGTGATAGCACCTGAGGGCAAGGTCCTGGCAGGACTTGTGAGGCAGAGACTCAAGTCCACCCTCCATCAAGCAATGCAAGGAGTCTCTCAGTTTGGCTTCGTACCAGGTAGGGGCACAGAGGAGGCGATCTGCAAGGCCCTCACACATGTGGATCAGGCCAGGTTCAGGCAGGCCCTTACAACTAGAGCGGCTGGTAAGGGACAACAGGGGCTCAAGCTCAGGGGCAGTCTCACGATGAGCGTTGACATGAGCAAAGCTTTTGACACTGTGGACAGGCTACGATTAAGAGAAGCCCTGGAAGCTGAACAAGCAGACCCTCTTCTTATAGAGGTGGTGGGCCATCTCCACATCAAAGCCTTGTACAAGATGACAGCCAGCGATCAGAGCTTTGAGATAGCCACACGCAGGGGAATCAAGCAGGGATGCAAGCTTGCACCTTCCCTATTCGCCTTTGCATCCGGGCTTCTCTTTAGGAAGCTCTCTGGAAAAATCAGCCCCCCCGAACTAGTTAAACTTCTCACCATGTATGCGGATGATAGCTTGATTCAGTCGCATTTCGAGTCTGAGTCTGGCCTCATTACAGCACTAGGGTACTGCGACCTTCTTCTGGATCAATTGGTTGAACTTGGGTTCAAGGTCAATCCGTCCAAGTCAGCAATACTGCTGCAGCTACAAGGAGGTTCAGCCTCGACAATTAGGAAAAAGCTATTTCGCCAGGTAGATGGAGAGAAGTTTGTGGAACTCCCTTCGGGCAAGTTGATATCGCTGCGGTACCAGGTCCCATACCTGGGGGTCATTCTTTCTTATCATGACTACGAAATGAAGACCCTTAAACATCGGCTGTCATCCAGTAAGCTAGCAATGTCAGAAGTCGCCCATGCAGTTAGGAACCATCGAGTCCTATCAGACAGACGTCGTCTGTCAATTTGGACAATAACTGCGTGGGCCTCTGCTCTGTATGCCCTTCACGTGGTAGGACTGACACAGCAGGGATTGCAGAAGCTCCATTCACACATGATGTACCAACTTCGGTTTGTCCTGCGGAGCTACTCCCAGGAAACGAAGGAATCCAACCAGGAGTTACTCCGGAGAGTACGGATTCCTCACGCGAAGGAGCAGCTGCAAAAGAGGCTGACACAGTTCATTAAGAGACAGCAACACGCAGATCCTCAGCTCCTCCCACACTACAAGCTGCGCGCTGAGGCAATCAGCCAGGCTCTGGAAGGCCTTGCTATTGACTTCTCCTCGCAATCAGTAGAGGATAAGATCCTGACCTGCGGCGAGTGTGGAGCATGTCTCTCTGGCACCGGGGCACTTCGTCGCCATTTGCAGAAGGCCCACCCAGACTCGCAGCAAAGCTTGAAAGGACCCAAATTTGACCCTATTTTGCATTCAATGCCAGGGTCAGCAACTTGCATCGCCTGTAGAGCAACATTCCGAACAGTGTTCTATCTGCGCAAACACGTCGAAGCATCTACATGCCCTCGGGTAGAGCTCTTGCTTCGACAGCAGGAAGAGCTCCCTCTAGAAGCCCAGAACCGGATTTCACTTACAGAAAGTCTACAGTCTGATGCTCAGGAAAATCCAGAAGGAGCAGCTCGAAATCCGGTGTTCCATGATTACCTGATGGAGCACTGTGCACTCTGCGGTCAGGTCCTTGTTGGTCAGAAAGGAGCCAAACAGCACCTAAACAAGCAGCATCCTGAAGTGATGGCCAAGCTTGAGAAAACTCTCCAACCAAGACTTGCTCAGTTCAAGGTCTTCTTTCACAAAGGAGATAGCTGTCGTTATTGCAAACTCCGTGTGGATGCCCCGGGTAGACATGCTCAGCAGTGCGTTCCACTACTGCAGGTGCACGTACTGCAGGAGGTAGCGCGTCAGCAGCTCAGTAAGCAGCCCCGAGAATATACTCGAGCAAGGCCCACGACCTCGGCGAAGACAGCCACAAAGAAGCCCACAGATTCAATGCCAGGTATTCCCCTTCCCGAATTTAGACTGGAAGGCTTTCTCCTGCTAGCCAACACTCGCAACCACTGCTATGCCAACTCAGGTCTACAGTGTCTGCACTGGCTATCTGATCCCACAGAGGCGCCTTTTCACGAGGCATCTCGGATCAGTCTACTCGCGAGAATAACCCCTGAACACAGAGTCTTCTCGGAGCTCACCACGGGCTGGCTCTTTGACGGAGGACAGCATGATTCTGCAGAGTTCCTGCAGCAAGTGTTTCGGAATCTCTCTGCATCAAAATTTGGACAGTGGGAAACTCGAGCATCAGTTCCAGAGGGTGTGATAGTCGATGAAGAAGGGGGTTCTCCCATTCATCTCGCCACGGCGATCAAGCCCAACCTGCAGGACATGCTAGTGGCATGGTCGTCTCAGGAGCGCTCATGTGCTCTCATAGAAGCTGCACAACAGGTGTGCTTAGCCTTACCGAGATTTGCAGGTGAAGCAAAGGATCACAACTGCATTGCCATTCCACAGCAAGTTCAGATTCCTGTCTTCCTAGATCACACTTCCCGAGTTTCCTTCTGTACCTACACAACTGAGGCAGTAATCATTCACCTAGGCATGGAGGCCACTAGTGGTCATTATCGAGCAGCAGTACACAAACTAGATTCTTGGTATATTGGCGATGACTCTCACCCTCCTAGCCCCTGCACCCTTGAAGATCCCCTGCTGCAACAAAATTGTTACGTCATTTTCTTATCTCGCAGCGCCGTCTCTCACGAGCTCCACGCCGTAGACATTCACCCGAACAATGTCTCTGCAAGAGCTCTTCCAGCGAGCCTCGATGGATGAGAGCTTCTCCTCTAAAAGGGGAGAGGCCGCCCCCTCAGGAGGAGATTCTCCCCTGAAACGCCAACGCGGTGGAGTTACTCCCCAGCAGGGCGGCAAAGGACAAAAAAGAGGGGGCAGAAGCAGGGGACGAGGAAGCGGAGGTCGAGGGAGAGGAGCAGCCAGAGTGCAAAACGGGAACGGTGGAAACAATCACCAGGCACAAGGCAATGTATCGCAAGAGCTGATCAACGCAATAGCGCGGCTGGCGCTCCGACATGATGAGCAAATCACAGCGATCGCCTCGGATGTGACATTCGTCTCTTATGTCCGAACCGAAGATCACTCGATCCTACCTCATCTTTACGAGGAATCTCAGCGAGTCAAGAACAGTCCCATCGGGATTCCTCCCAGGGCAGCTTTGACCCTGAAGTTTCTCCGTGAACTCAAGGAGAGATTGGTGACTACCAGCCGTGATAAGAGCATACAGGAGCGCCTGCAGAAAGATGAGCTGATGACGCAGGACGGCGAATGGCCGTTCCTGGAGTGGAGCCCCACCGATCAGAAGATGATCGAGACGGTGGAAGACCCTCTCACCACGGCTCAAGTCGTTTCAGGCCTGGGGGACGCAATCACTAGAATTTCCTCAGATCCGGAACACATCAAGCTCTTCAAAACCTCGCGGCCATTGACCGAAGGCATGACGGGAGGTCCGGTCCGAATCCAGATCCAACTGTCAACCAGGGCGGCCACATCTGAACTGCAGGAAACCTTGCAGTCCTTAATTGGCAACACTGCATTTTCGCTCATAAACGCGGATTTTCAGCGAATGGGAACTCAGCCATCGCCGCTGGTTCGTCAGATTCGCGATTTGCTCTCCTGATCTTCTCCAGAGGATAAGATCTCTTCAGCTCTGCCCCACGAGTGGGCGGGACTGGAACCAAGAGCTCAGTAGAAGCAAATCTTACGAAGAGGAGTTGCTCCCACCTAGCTCCTTGCCCTAGCATGCTCATGCTCGTGAGGAGCTTGAAGCGTCTTCGACGAATGGCGAGGAGGCCCTCCCGCGGAGCACTGCACTCATGTTGGCACCGCTTGAATTGCTGCACATGTTCCTCCATGACGAAGCTTTCAGGCTCAAAAGCTAATCAATTAGACTGTGGTTCAACTCCTCGACCATGTATGATCAGACGCCAACTCGACTGGCCATGATGCTGCTCCCGACGATAGCAGCGGTGCACTTTCTGCACCAGAAGTCCCAAGGTGTGGAGATACTCCCCTGGGCCGTGCTCACAGAGCTGCTAGAGAGAGTGAAGGGGCTTGGGCTCATCACTAAGGATGAGATCCTGAACCTTGCCGTGGAGATACTCCCGGAAGGTGGGATTCGACAGGTGCTCACACACCTCCACTCCATCTCGGGTATCGATGAATGGGGACAAATCCGGCACAGACGACGAAGAGCCCTGGTCGAACAGGGGATGCAGTACCTCTCTCTGGTCGCATCCACGCTGGAGACCTGATTTCCCCAGCAAGCCTCGGTTACCACCGGTACGACTTGGAGATAATGGAACGAGAATCCCATATTACGGGATACATCGCCAAATATCTCCCTGCTGAGTACCAAGAGGCCTATCAAGCTGATGTGCAGACGTTGAGGTCTCAGTTTTTTGCTGAAGACGGCAGACTTAACCTGGCCTCGGCGACGTGGGAGGTATCTTACAATCACCTCATGGCCGCCACTTCCTGAGCCAAGTGAGAAGAGGAGATGCTCCCTAAGCAAGAGCTCCTGTAACAAATAGAGGAGTTTCTCCCTCGTTAGGCGTAGAGCTGGCGGAGTTACTCCCCAGGGGTTTTTGAACTAGTAAAGAGTCACAGGTGGAGCTTCTCCCCTAGTTGGTGGAGCTTCTCCCCCAACGAGGGGTGTACAGCTGGTGGAGTCTCTCCCTAGGGGTTTTTAAAAGCTTTGAGTCGCTGCCTGCAATAATTCTGCCTGCACTGAGCCACACTGAGCCAACAGCAATCCACCATCCGTGATGCAGGTCCCCTCGTGGCGGCCTGGAGCTCAGTGGCCTAGGACCAGCTGCCTGCTTAGAAGCCAGCTTGAGCCAACAACCGCAGCTTTCTCTCAAGACTCAGCATCATGTCCAGACCTGAGTCAACACAGGATCCCTCGTTTCAAGCGGAGTACGAGGAATTCTGCCAGCGACGGATACGTGAACAACTTCCGCATGTCACGTATCGCAATTTCCTGCGCCAGTGGAGGCGCTCCGCTCGTGCTCACGGCGAAAGCTATCCTGCATATAAAGGAGTCTCTAAAGGTACTGGTGGACAGGAAGAGCTGGGAAGCGGAAAGGGTGGAGTCACTCCCCCTCCTCCTCCTTCCAAGAAAAGAAGTACAGGGCAAAGCGAGGGTGGAGATACTCCCCCAGCAGCAAAGGCCAAGAGTGGAGATCCTCCCTCGGGGGACCCAATCACGGAAGCTGCGATCAAAGTTCTTCAGTCAGCTGGTTATACGCCCTTTCCCAGTCTGATTTCAGACTGTGATGGGAACATCACTGACCTGAACAATCACCGAATTATGGTGACAGTAACTCAGCAGCTGCGAGATGGCCTCAATCAGGCGGAACGACCCTCCCCGGAGATAGCCAATGCTCTCCTGGAGACCTTCCTGGCCTCTCGCCGGGGACTTGCCAATGAGCCTCTGCAGCCGAAGCTTGGATATCCCACAGCTGAGGAGAATGGGTGGTTTCGTTTTGAGTATTCTTCACCGAACATTCTTCCTGCAGGGGACAGCGAGGTTGCGTTCCACGGCACACACCTGGAATGTTTGCATGGGATACTGGCCACAGGCAGGCTACTACCTTCGACACCTGACCTCTCCGGCACGCGAAGCTTCGAGGCACGACCAGGTGTGTATCTCCACAAGATGTCAAACAGGCATCTTGCTGCCGGTTACAGTTGTCTGGTGAGGATAGGACCTCGGCACATATTCGTGCGGCCCATGTTTGAGGTGGAGGCTGCGCACTCTGGATCGCAAAAACGTGGTAAGAAAACAAACCAACTGATATACTCCTATGATGCAGTCAAAATCCGAGCGCTGCTACTGCAAATATCAACCAAGGAGACACTCACCTTAGGTGAGTACCTCCGAGAGTGGAGTGGCTTGTTGGAGATACCACTGAGACAAGCACGGGAATCCTTTTTGGCGTTGGGATACGAACTGCCTGGCGAAGCTTCGTCAAGTGGAGTCAAGGAAGGAGGAGTTGCTCCCCTTCCGGTTTGTGAGCAGGCGTCTAGCTCACAGGGTGGAGTTTCTCCCCCGACTATGGCGTCGGAGATTGACCACAGCTCAACAACGCCACGTAGCTCCACTATAGTGGCCTGGGAGGGCCAACCAGGCGATCTAGGGGACTATTGCACTGCCTCTACGAAGCCGGAGACCAGCTTCTCGTTCGAAGTCTCGAAGGCTCTAGCAGCTTCGCTCCGGCACGGACATAAACCCTACATCAGCGTCACTTCAGCTGGTTGGGCCAAATTAGAGGACGTCCTGAGATGGCCAAGAGTGCAGGCCCAGCACGCCACGGCAGGCGACCTCATGGAGGTCGTTCGGAGTAACGCAAAAGGCAGGTACGAGCTGGGCGATTGCCAAGGCCAGAAGTACATCAGGGCTCTGCAAGGACATTCTCGCTCTGATGTGGACTCCAATGAGGTGTTGGAGGAACTCACGGAGGAGATGCTCCCCAGAATGCTGTATCATGGCACATTCTGGTCCTTGTATGACTCCATACGCCAACGAGGCCTTCTGCCTCAGAACAAGATTTCCAAGGGCCGCGGCAAAGGCGGACGTGGCAGAGAGGGACGACAGCATGTTCACTTCGTCTCGGATCGGGACTATGGGAGACCTGGTGTTTCTGGATTCAGAGATAGCTCGTCGATGCTGGTAGCGGTCGATCCACGCAGAGCCATGCAGGTAGGGGTGCAATTTTTCCGTAGCAAGAACGGCGTCATTCTCACCCCTTCCGAAGTGCCCCCTTCTGTCATAGAGTACTACCAGAGCCTGAAATCAGGTACTAAGTACGGAGGCGACAACAGGCCGCTCTGATCGTGAGGACCCTCACCTAAAGGTGGAGTCCCTCCCCACACTGATAATGCAGCTGCTCACGCAAAAATCTATGTTATGAGGCTGAAGGTCACTTCAATTTCATCACCAGACAGCAAGCATACCCCGAGGTCGCATGTGAAGCTCCGTGCGCAGTCGTGGGCCCGGATCTGCAAGTGAGTTGTCAGCCAAAAGTTTTCTGGAAGCTCTACTTGCCTTCTCGTACAGGCTCAACTCACCAGCTGTCTCGACTGTAGAAGCCATGCCTGAAACACCGAAGAAGAGTGGCAGCAGGGCGACCTCCCGAACCCCTCCTCCAGTGCGACGTCGGCCCCACCTATCCAGGTCGCCGCCAGCCAGTGACGCCATTCGGGAGTCCGACTCCGAAGACACAGCAGCCCCTAAAGCAGCCCCTAAAGCAGCTGGGCCTAAGGGCCCGCCGCCTCCGATGCCTGTTAACCTGTCAGGAAGTGGATCTAGCACAGATCGGACACCGGGCCCAGGTAAGGCACCTGGAGTGCCAGTGAAAGGTGGAGTCCCGGGAGGAGTTTCTCCCCTGGGACCACCGCCAAAGGCTGTGACCTCAACGATCTCCCATCCAGGGACAGGAGAGCTTCATGTCACCAGCACAAGTCCGGCAGGAGTTGCTCCGCCATCTACAAATAGCAACAACGGGCTGGAAATGGCGCCTGGCCTGCCTTTACTGAGTGTTTCATTGCCTCACCGCCTCTACTATAACATAGAGCTAGTGGTTCGTACCGAGCCTTCACAGCGAGGCTAGACACTCTCGCGAGACAGCAGTGTGCAAAATGGACGTCGCCAATCAGTCAGCGATACATTGCAAATCAGCCGGTTAACTACTTCATTAGTGCCAGAGTCTGCAGCTCGAGTCACTGAAGACACGTCCGATTCCGACTTCATTGCTTGCAGCCTTGAGGGGCGGAGCGTGTGCGAGTGCTGTGTTAAGGCACGGCTCGTCATGAAGTGACCGCGCAAGTAGCAAGCAGAGCAGCAGGTCGATCCCTCGCAAAGCGTGGACGTTAAGTTTCACCTCAGACAGTATCCTCCCGCTGCGTGTGAATGAAATGCTGCTTCTCTTCGTCGTCCGCGTCGTTATTGTTGTGTTGTTGATGTTACGTCACTTTTGTCTAAAACTTAGCCTATGAGAGTGAATCATTCCCAACCGGCATTGACCGGGTAGGTGTGTGTGGAATTCCTGTTTCTGAGGAAGACATCTTCTCCGACAGTTCTGTAATGCATATACGAGAATGCAGGGGATGCAGGGGGCCGCAGGCTTACCATCGGAGCTGCGGCCAACGAAGACCTCCGATGGTAAGTGTGAAAACGTACCTGCTGAAAACAACGATATCTCTTCAGAAGACTTTTTGTGGAGATTCTGAATGCAAGCTTCTGAAGACTTTCTGTGGAGATTCTGAATGCAAGCTTCTGAAGACTTTCTGTGGAGATTCTGCATGCAAGCTTCGCATGCCTGCTCGAAGAGCGCACAATGCGAAGCACAATTCGAAGCGTGAAGAGAGATGATGGCAAGACAACCTGCTTAGACTGGGTATGTGTGTGTGTGTGTGCGTGCGTGCTGGTTGGTGCTGCAATCCATGGTAACTGGTCTGCAACTGTCTGCACCCGCACTTTAGCATGAGCCTTGGAACCAGCAGCATTAGAATTAGAGATGGAGGCACTGCCGAACACCACGACGATGCCGCCCAACGAAACTCTGGTTGCCGACGGAGTCTGCACTGCGTTTGATGTGTCCTTGTGTCGCGAGTTTCCGAGCTTCTGCAAGCTACCCAGTCATGTGCCCACTTGGTCAGCGAAAAGACATGACCTCGCAACGGCACTGCACTTGGCAGTCATACCTCCTGTGCAAACCCGAGGCGACACTTCGACTTCTGTAGAGGCTGCAGTCCGAGAGGGTCGTACTTTTTACCTATGGCTGTATCATGCGTTGTCGTCAAGGGCTCGCTACCACTGCAGCTAACAGTCAATACTGGCTTGCGGCTGAACCGCATTCAATGCTTAATCTAACCTTCCGTGCGCACGGCCTGATAACCCTGCACACTTGGGCGCCTGTACTCAACCGCTATGACCCCGGCAGACATGAGACCGAAGCTGCGTGAGTAATTTCAACGGGAATGGGCAAGAGATGGCAAGAGGCACAGGCACAGGCGGCACAGGCCAGTTCCCGACTTCGACAGGTCAGTTCCCCGGGCGATGGAAACGATGGGATGGAGAGCAATGAGACGAGTGCCTGGGCTTGCAGAGCTCAGAACTTGAGCAAAAAGGAGCAGTCGCACATGCCATGATACTTCGCCAAGCGGCCCAGCTGTCAGCTGTCAGTACCTCCAGCTGTCGCGGTAGGCGTCACCCGTACGACGACCACCTCCACCCCGGCGCCTGTGACGGAGCCTCCGTGCCTGTGTTGAAAGCGTCCACTGCAAGCTTACCGAATGCCAGGTAGGAGCACGTAGAGCCAACAGCCGTGCTGTGGTCCTATTTTTCTGAAGTGTGCGATCGCAGTTCAGGAGTCAGAAGTCAAAACGTGCTCTCAGGTTTGCGCAGGATCGGGTACCCAAAATACCGACCACGACAACATTGCTGCCAGAGAATCCTCTGTCGGAAACTGAGACTTCAAGGATTTGATGCATTGTCTGCAGTCAGGTGCAGGGTTGGTTTCAGTCCGCAGAATATGGGTCGTACCCTTGCCTTGTGCATCGGAGCTACTGCGTGTCTTCATAGTCAGCAAATTGTAAACAGGTGTCGGGTCGTATAACGTAATTCAATTCCGAAGTTTCAAAGATCTGCTCAAACTGCGGCCTCCCGAACTGATCAACAAAAGAGTCGCCGATGTGGACCACGAACCTGGCAAATCCACGTCATCCAAGAACTCGTGCTCAAGGGACTCTATCAGTTCTCTACGCGTGCTCTGCCCGGAGACGTTTGGGGATCGGAATGAAGGGTGTTTTGCGAACAATCTCCCAACCCCCTGGATGCTCGGCCCAGTCCCCAGCCCCAACCTTCAACGACCGGCAGGCATCCTGGGACGTGCGACATGCTGCCGACGCCTGGCTTTCAGCAATGTGGCCTTCGTGTTGCCAGTCAGTGTTTTGGAAGGAGTTCAAGGATGTCAAGGGTGCTATTCGGACAGAAGAATCGAGTTGTCAATTCGGAACCCTTCCCCCTCCCCCCCCCCCCAGACCCTCGAGCTTTACGTTCCCGAGAGTCCAGGATGCTCCCTACCTTGCTGCTTACTGCGGCCGCGTCGGGCTGCTCAGAGTGAAGGGAACCCTGAAGAGCGTGCAGTGCTGGACCATTCGCTTCCGCTTTCACCTGCTGGACCATTCGCTTCCGCTTTCACCGGTCGAGAGTCACCAGACTGGCCTTCGCCCTTCTGTCGCCTCTCAGGCTGGGCCCTGGGGCGGCTCTCTGCTTCTTCCTCGCCTGGCCCGGGCCCCAGCGCAAGCGCCAAGGTTTCTGCGTGGTTTCCGCAACCACAACCTTGCGCTTGAACTTGCATGCGGCATGCCTGCCTTTTGCCTTTCCAGAGGTGTGGTACCTCGTTGCTCGCGCTGCTAACAGGCCTCATGGGGTCCGTGTCGGAACATGGCTGCTACGCGTTTGGAGTTGGGAGTTCTGAAGCACCCTCCACCGCTTCGACCGGCAGCACCACCAGCACCACCAGCACCAGCAACATCAGCAACATCAGTAGCAGATCAACGACGGCTGACGCCGTCAGGAGCACCACAGCGACCACAGACAAAGCCACCAACACAATGTCTTGGGCCCCACGGCGAAGCTTGTGAGGCGCTGATTCCCGAATGTCTTTACAAACGAATGCCGAACTTCGCGAAGTGTGTACGACTTTCCAGCAGTTGGCCCAAGTCCAGTTCCAAAGTTCACAAGTGGATAAGACTGATGCAGGAGCCGTACTTGCGGGCTCTGCTGTTGCCGGAGCTTGCAGCGCCCTCTTCTTTGCAGGCATGAGCAAACTGTCGCTTTCCTGTCGCAGGGCAATGCGCGCCGCATGACTGAGCCTGCCCCATACGGGTCACACCCCCTCCCACTCCACATTCTTGCACATCTCCTTCCAACTACTCTACTGCACCTGAAGAGCCGTGACTTCCAGCATACCGCCCCACCCGAGCTGCTCCCATTGATGGAGGATTTGCTCAGTTAAAAAGCAAGATTTGTGTTGCCGGAACTTCCTAGTTTCGTGTTGTTTTAGGTGTATGTATGCACACATATGTATGTGATATATATATATATATATATATATATATATATATATATATATATGTAATATGTATATGTATATATGTATATGCACATGTATATGTTCATTTACCCTCACATATACATATATATATATATATATATATATATATATATATATATGTATGTATGTATGTATGCATGCATGGATTGATGTATGTATGTATGTATGTATGTATGTATGTATGTATACACACATACATATGTACGTGCGTATGTATGTATGTATGTCTGTATGCATGTATGTATGTATGTACGTATGTATGTATGTATCTATTTGCACATTCGTACATTGAAACGTGCATGCATATATGCATGCGACGACCTTCTGCTACGAGGAAAGTGAAAGTGAAGCATGTATGTATAAATACACATAGTTTTGATTCGAGTCGGGTTTGGGTGCAGGGGCAGAAGAGCTAAGTTTCGTATTTCCTCACAGCCGCAAGCCTTGCCTACATGCGCTGAAGCCTTCGCCTTAAGCAGACTCCAAGACTCCACAGTCTCGAAAGAACCTGGCTCCAACGCTTCTGCCGAAGAGTTTACTGCAGCAGGTTTGCTGAGTTTCCAGGGCCTTTTCAGCGCCAGCGGTCCGCAGTGTATCGCCCGGACCCCGGGTACTGCTGATGGTGCTGATGGAGATGAACTCTACACACATGTAAGCTCAGAATGCTAGACTTCCTCATGCCCAGAGCAAAAAGCAATTTGAACAGCAGCAATGCGTATGAGAGGCACAGGTTCCTGTCATTATGATGGCAAGGTAAGGCAGTATGGCACTTTTCCTGCACAATGCTGCTTGCTTTGTGATGCCTTCCTTGTTTCTGTGGCAGTACTAATGATGCCTCGTCTATTGGCATGTGGCGCATGGCGTATGCTGAATGCTATGGCTTTGCTGTGTCTGCCTGTGCTGACAAGCAACCAACAGGTCGTGTGCCAAGTGTACAGGGGGTCCTGAACCCTGGTATGCCGAGCTTTAGAGGTAATAGAAGTCGCACGATCTAAACATGAAAAGTCTTTGCCCGTCCGAGCTTGGTGGGGTGGCTTTCGCCGGTGGCTCCGCGGTCCTTGCTGCTACTTCGGCTGAACCAGCAGGCCTCTGGTGGCCTTCGGGTTTGTGAGGTTGAGGATTTCGTTAGTTCTGGGTGCTTAGTGCTTGCTCAAGGTGGACACGGATTTGAAATTCGATTGGACTCAGTGCTTGGCTTGGCCATGCATGCCAGCCAGGGCTCAACCCAACGGCAGCGGCTCCATCTGTTGTCTTGTGCCCGAGGTCTACAACTCGGTGAAAGCCTTAACTCGGCCGCCCAAGCGGCAGATGGTCATCGGTGGGGAAGCAGAGGCGGATCTGTGAGTACACTCGTTGCCGTGCAGAAACCTGCACACTGCAAGAGCATTCGGAAATCACAGGTGTCGGACGAGGCTGGGACGGGGCCTTCTTCGCCCAGTGGCTTGAAAGCCATCAGAGTGCTGACGACTAATCCTTCCTCAAAATTCTGTCGAAAAGCACCATGCAGTTTGCCGATCATTATGGTTGTGCTATTGAGACACTATCCGTGCTCTACGTCTGCGCTGCCAGGAAGACATAAGTCCACAAGAGCGCCAAGCCAAGCTCAAGGCACCTGCCAAAGCTTAGGGTCTCATCCAATCTTTCTGCGAAACGATCACGCTCTATCAGACAGTGTATCCTTCGGTCATCTGTGGGGACTCGGGTTGTGGGAGAATTGAGACAGAAGTGTCTCAAGAGACGCCCACTGTGTGCAGGCCGATGCACGGCTAAGTCGACTCGATAGGCTCAAAGTGGCCCAAGAAAGGCCTGCACGGGATCTACGGGATGCGCTTGGATACTGTAGGCTTGAATCAGGGTCATGCAGCCTGTTTATTGTGTTTAGCCAGCTCTGTTTCCGATTGCTTTTGGAAGTGAGACTCCTCGAAATGTCAACACCAACGTGCTAAGTTGGAGTGGCAGCTTAAGCCGACATCCTTGCGGAGCATCATTCTGCTGTCATCCGGTGACATGCGCTATTGACTTGAAAAGTTTGGTCATCTGGGCTCGCGAGAAGAAACTCACAGTAGAGTTCGGGCGTTTGCATGTGCATCATGACTCTTGCAGCAGCAGGCGAATTCGTCAGCTGGAAAAGGATCGCACAAAGACATCCAAGGCGATGCTGCACCAGAAGCACTGCCACAGAGTTTGAGTCTTTCAGTACTCTACGACCAAGTCCAACGCTTTAGGTTTCTAAACATACGTGCATCAATGAAAGGATTCGATTGCGTGCACTGGCGGCTGCTGTTTGGACGGTTCGGTTCAGAGCGGGGTGCATACGTGTAGTGAACGCAGATAAAAGATAACCAGGCATGACAGGTTGCCGAGTGCACATAGGCGTGGGTGCACATAAAATGTATCAGAAAGCTGCCGTTGAGGTTCGATTCAAGCAAAACCGTGGTTTCCGGTTACGTAGCCCTTCATAGCCTCAATGGCACGAGTCACTGCTGCCACCGCCACTGCAACGAAGCTGGAAAATGGTACGTACTGCTCGAAAGCCACGAGAGCTTCCAAGTCCTGTCCTGTCGTTTGACCTTTCATTGGTTGGCTTGTCCCCCCAAGCGCAAGTCCACAAAGAGTCGCTGATGCAACAAGATCTTCTGATGCATAGAGCAGAGCGAGGAAAGCATGATTTTTTTCCTTTTTCCCGAGAGCCCCAAGAAATTTCCTTTCGGGCCCGTCTAAGAGTTTAAGGCCGAAGGGGAAGGCCTGAAGACCTTGATTGCTTGGCTTCTTTGCCCGAAGAGCCTGCAAGTCTCTGTAGCTTCTGCCTGATGGTCGGGTTTTTGTCGGTTTTGACAGAAACAACCTGGCCTTTTGCGCGCCGCAAACCCGAAAAAGCCGTTTGTTTTTGGTTTGCCTCTGGACCACAGACAAGCGTAAGATTTTGTTGCAGGCTCTCAACCCAACAGGCTGCGCGCAGATGACTTTTCGAATCCACTTGTGCCCAGAATTTGGAAGGTGCCTTCTGGTTTGGCTTTGGTCCGACGTCTACATTATGCTCGTCACTGTTTTGTCACCAGGCTCATCATCGTCATCTTCTTTAGCATCCCAGCATCACCATTCACCTTTCATCAGCAGCATATATGTAAGCATCAGCCATCGTGATTGCCATCATCGTGATCATCGTTGCCATCACCATCACCATCCACACTATCGCTGCAGCTATCATCATCGTCATCATCGCCCTCCTCCTCGTCGTTGTTCTCCTCCTCTGCCTCCTCCTCATTGTTGTTGTAGCCCGAACCTCCAAACCATGAAGTAACATCAGCAACCTCCTGCCACATGAATGACATTCAACATGACATTCAACATTAGGTATATCTTCGGGGTTTAGCGGGGTCGATGGTGCAGCCTGTATGTTATAGTTTTCATGGGCGGCCAGGATACGCGCGACGTGCCCAAAGCATTGGCACGCGTGTCCCTTGCCTGAACGAAGCTTGCGGCCGTCATGGGCACATTGACCTGTCCTGGACAGCCTGTCAGTATGTGTTTGCTGCCCTTGAAGCTTTCGTAAGATGCGACAACCCTTGGAAACACCCCGAACACTCTTCAAGCAAGGACAGCACCAACCCCATGCTGACGGCTTGGCATGATTTGGCGACTTCACACTTTCGGTCTAGCTTCTGAATCGTTGAAATATCCATCATCCGTCAGATCGAACACACAACACGAAAAGGCTTCGCTGGGGCAGTCGGCGCGGACAGGGAGGGCGTTGCGCGCTCAGAGGGTGCTGCGCGAAGAAATCAACATGCTTGGGTCCTAGAGTCCTAGATGCTCTAGTCGATTGTTGTGTGCAAACGGCATTATGGTGGTCGTCTTTGACCAAGCAAAGGTATTTCTAGTTTCACATTCATTAAACCTTCCTGTTATTTCCCTACATTTGTGTATTGCTCAATGTACTACCTAATGCATCCTGAGCCTTGTTGCCAAACAAGGTTTCGGAAAGGGAGTGCCGCTCGCATGGCTTGAGGAAGCCTTTCGAGAGCTGCTTGGAGTGTGCAAAATCTGCTTGCATTCAGTGTGTGCACAGAAGCTGCACCGTTGTCATCAGCATTCCAGATTATGGACAATAGACACCAAACGCTGTTTCCTTTTCTCGACGTAGCCACCTTCACCTCGCGGGACACCATCATCTGAATGCGCATTGTCCAGAGGGCTGAATATTTCTAGCATCACTTGTATGCAGCGCATGCCCAGGATAGATGTGACCAACAAAGAGGAGATCACCATGGAGCCCCTCTGCCAAGACTTACCAACTAAGTATGCTTCATCGCACTCTGGTTCTTGCAGCTGATAGCTGGAAGTCTGGATTGGAAACATGGTGGATCTACTGTGCTACGCTGCTTGCTGGTGTTGCTCAGGGATTTCAACTTGAGGGCCACGCTCGCATTCACCTCATTTCATATTCTTTGGACGATGCTGCTGGCACCTGCGATCAGGTAAACACCACTCATACATGTATGAGACAAGGCCGTGGAAGCCGGCAAACCAAAAGACCAAAACACACAAGCACACCACAAAGTATACCATGTAGACAACGACGAAAGTTGCGAACATCAGGTAATGTTCCGAAACCCACACCGCAGCACGAAGAAAGTAAAACCACAAGCAAACAACAACCAAAACAATTGACAAACAAATCCTCGCTCCGCTTATGCGCTTAAGCAGTTCGACAGTGAACCAAGTTCAGTTGAGACCATGGTTTTCCACGCTGTGC
The DNA here is from genome assembly GCA_905221615.1 of Symbiodinium sp. CCMP2592. Taxonomy (NCBI): domain Eukaryota; class Dinophyceae; order Suessiales; family Symbiodiniaceae; genus Symbiodinium; species Symbiodinium sp. CCMP2592. Next base: position 495,636 of record CAJNDT010005002.1, read on the forward strand.
TCCTTCCGAACGACACATGTCAAGGAACATGTCAAAAGAAAGAGCACAAACAGTAGAAGTTTTTTGTTCCCATCGAAAGTCCGAACGAAGTGCAGCCGGATCTCCAAGTTTGGATCTAGCTTACTGATTTGACGTCAATCCAGCAGGACCAGTCGTGGGGCTGCTCGGGGACAGAGTGGTGCCCGAACAGAAACACATTAATTGTAGTCTTGACTTGGCAGCTCAGGCAATTCGTGGAAGCGGTCCAGCGGTGACTCTGCTAGACAATGTCGAGGTTGAGTTCATCGTGGGTAGACATGAGCTTTCATCACGGCCACACTCACTCCCACTGGTTGTACTAGGACTAGGATGGCTGTCCTACAGCATTCGTGTGCTGAAAAGCGAAACATGTTTGTCGTCTTGCGCATCTCCTAGAAAACTGTTCTTGTCGGGCCCTTTTGCAGGCTCGCCAGCAACACGCCACGTACATCCACGAACATGCACACTCGACAGGAACGGAAACACACACACAAACAGACACACACAGACACACACACACACACACAGACACACACACACACACACACACACACACACACACACACACACACACACACACACAGACACACACACACACACACACACACACACACACACACACACACACACACACACACACACACACACACACACACACACACACACACACACACACACACACACACACACACACACACACACACACACACACACACACACACACACACACACACACACACCCACACCCACCCACACCCACCCACCCACCCACCCACCCACCCACGCACCCACCCACCCACCCACCCACCCACCCACCCACCCACGCACGCACGCACGCACGCACGCACGCAACGCACGCACGCACGCACGCACGCAACGCACGCACGCAACGCACGCACGCAACGCACGCACGCAACGCACGCACGCAACGCACGCACGCAACGCACGCACGCAACGCACGCACGCAACGCACGCACGCAACGCACGCACGCAACGCACGCACGCAACGCACGCACGCA